>SJYQ01009076.1:172794-282499 GCA_006410935.1 Redunca redunca | reverse complement strand
TCCCCCTGCCACCCCCGCCCAACACCCACCCCCAGGCACGTGGCATTCTAGCAAGTTCAAAATGTCTTAAATTCAGACTAATCATTCATTTGAAACAGAACAACAACAAAAAGTAATAAAGCAACTAAATCTGAGTGTTGCAAACTCTTTTAGCAAATAATTGTGAAATAGCATTGACTCGGCCAGTTCCTGTTTTCATTTTCCATAAATCTATTCTGGTATCATTTTATTCCCTTGAAGTAGATGTAGCAAGTTCTCAGTGATACCAAATAAAACAACAAGAAGATAATCAACCCCCCTCCCCCACTATATATTAAACAACAGCAGAAAGAACAGCAATGGCCACAAATCTCTGTTTCTACATTCAACTTAGAAATATGCCCTTTTCAGGGAAAATCAAACATGCTTTAGAGAAATTTCCAGAATGACTTGAAAATGTCCCCAAACCAGTATTAACGCATCTGTAGTGAGTGATTAAGCACAGAGACTATACGCTGGAGCAACTTGTGTGAAATGCCAAGGGTCTAGTGACTTAGAGTTTCTGAAGCACTTAGGGGGTGGGGGCAGCATGGTGGGGTGGGCCCTCGTGGCTTCAACCAGGACCCTCCCTTGGTCTGCCACCCATCAGTTGTGTGCCCTTGGATCAGTGACTTTGCTTCTCTGAATCTGCAGAGACTCATCTATGGGGGTAGGGGGGACAATGATTGTGATCTCCAAAGCGTTGTTCAGAATCCCCAAGTGTGGGGAGGGTCTTCTGCATAGTAGGAGCTCAGAAAACAGTGGCTGTCATTGTTGCCAAGGGGGGAGAGAGAAAGGATGCAGAAAAAGAAATCGAAGCTGTGTTTAGGTGAGGCGTGAGGCAGAAGAGTTGTAAAAACATGAGGGAAATCCTATCAGAAGAAGATTGCTATGTAAGCAAAATGCCCCGTTGTCTGAGTGAGGCTTTCGGGATAAAACTCTGACACCCAAATTCTTTCCGTGTGCTACTAACAGCACTACAGAGCACAACAAATGGAAGGCATTTGCCTTTCACCAGCTCTCCCCTGCGCTGGCTTTTGATGGGGCAGTCAGTTCAGGCACCAGAGCCGACTGCAGGCACCCAGGCTGGCTGGCGGGAGCCAGTTTGTAGCCTCCTCGTGGCCTGTTGCTTCTCTACTGCTGGCCCACCTCCCTAGCCCCTCGCAGCCCTCCTTGGGCACCGTTCTTAAATGGAAGGCACCTGGTGGTGGCTGTTTGGAGGGGAAAAATGGGTTTCTGATTTGACACTGGTTTTGCAGTACTGAAATGAGAAGGGGTTCAAAATATCACTCTGGGGTCATCTACCCTATCTACCCTGAAGGTCTCCACTGGCCTGGCAAGGAGCAGGCCGGGTGAGCATCTGGTGTCAAGAAGAGACAGCATGGGCTGGAACCCTGCCGGCATCCCAGTGCTCTGAGCAAACCCAGAAGACAAAGTCTCAGAGCTGGCCAGGATCACAAAATGAGAATCACGCACTTTGGGCTCTTCCTCTCAAAGCCAGATCCCAGGGTTCTGCCCACTCATGGCGCCCGGAGGATTGAGCTCATCTCCCGCAGACCCTTGCAGTTCCTTGTTCTGTGCTGTGGTCAGCAGGCTCCCGCTCCTCTGCCCCGGGGGAGGCTGTCCCATTCATTGTGACAGTCCCTGGCTGACACTGTACCTGGCATGCGTTCCTAGGATGGATGACTTGAAATGAATTATGTATTCTGGCTTACAGCATTTTTTAGTCCCAGGACTTTGGGTCCTCAATAACCTTTGAAAGTCCTCATTATGCTCTGTCTAGAGGACCATAAAAGTTTGTATCATAAAAGGTTCAGCTTTTGGGTTAGTCCACCTGTGAAGACATCGCAGGCTGGGAGTTCTGAGAAATCTAGTCTAGCCCCTTTCAGTTACTCGTAAAGGCATGAACACCTGGAAAGGGACAAGAACTTACATACACTCAAGGAGATGGCAGAATTGCAAGTGAACTTAAACAGCCTGTTTAATTTGACCAAGGCTCCCCATGCCCCAGGAGGCAGTGTGGTATAGTGATTAGGAATATAGGCTCTAGGAACCAAGCTGCTGGGCTCAAATCTTGGCTTTACCACTTATTAGCTGAGTGACTTGCCCAAGTCATTAAACCTTCCTGTGCCTCAGTTTCCTTCTCTATAAAATGGGAATAACACTAGTCCCTTCCTCTCTAACTTCTTGGAGGGTTAAATAAGATAATATTTCTACACACTTAGAGTGGTGCCTGCCACATAGGAAGCACTGCCTAAACATTTATTAAAATTATTATCAATATATTTCATAAGGTCTCAATAACCTAAAAATCCCAGTTCAATAAACATTTTCAGGGTTTGCTCTATTCCAGGAGCAGCATGTAGATGGGAGATTCCAAACGAACAAGTCGTGGAGTTGGCCCCCAAGCTGCTTGCAAAATCCTTTTAATGGGAACATCATGAAGAAATGACCCTGCCTTGGGCTTAGAGAGGAGCAGACCCCTATAAAGGCCAAGGGAAGACATCCAAGCTGTAGCTGTCCACAGTATACAGATGGGAAGGTAGAAGGCCTCTCATGAGAAATAGTGATTGCTACCTGCAATCAACTGTGTTTTCCAACATTGGAGGCAACTATACATTCCATTCCGTATGCTCGTCTAGAGCCTTGCCACTTCCCCATCAAGAGATGGAGTCTAGGGACTTCTCTGGCAGTTTGGTGGCTAAGACTCTGTGTTCCCAGTGCAGGGGGCCAGGGTTTGATTCCTAGTCAAGGAGCTAGATCCCACATGCTGCAATGAAGAGTTCTTATGCTGCAGCTAAAGATCCAGCATGCTGGAGTGAAGACTGAAGATCCTGTGTGCCACAACTAAGACCAGATGCAGCCAAGATTAATTTAAAAAAAGAGAGAGGTGGAGTCTAATCACCCTCCTCTTGAATCTGGGCAGGGCTCCCAACTTGCTCAGAAGGAATGGAATGCTGCAGAAGTGATCTGAGTAATTGCTGAAGGCCAGGTCATCAAAGGTTGGGGCTGGGAAGGGAGGTAGGCCCCCACCTTTGCAGCTGGACAGTTTGTTTTTGGAGTCCTGAGCTGACATTTAAGAAACCCAAGGCTTCCACACTGTGGGGAAGCGCAGGTCACAGGAGAGAACGTGTGCAGGTTCTCTAACCAACACCTGCTGAGATCCTTGCTGACAGTCAGATGTGTGAGTGCAGACGCTTGCAGATGATTCTAGTCTCTAGCTGCTAAGTCACCCCCAGCCTTTGAGTTTTCCCAACTGAATCTTCAGATATTGGGAAACAGGTGCAAGTCTGTTCCCTTTCCAAATCCCCAACCCACAGAATCTGTGCATAAAAAAGGCCGTTTTAAGGCCGCTAACTGCAGCCATGAAATTAAAAGACACTTACTCCTTGGAAGAAAAATTATGACCAACCTAGATAGCATATTCAAAAGCAGAGACATTACTTTGCCAACAAAGGTCTGTCTAGTCAAGGCTATGGTTTTTCCAGTGGTCATGTATGGATGTGAGAGTTGGACTGTGAAGAAAGCTGAGTGCTGAAGAATTGACGCTTTTGAACTGTGGTGTTGGAGAAGATTCTTGAGAGTCCCTTGGACTGTAAGGAGATCCAACCAGTCCATACTGAAGGAGATCAGCCCTGGGATCTCTTTGGAAGGAATGATGCTAAAGCTGAAACTCCAGTACTTTGGCCACCTCATGTGAAGAGTTGACTCATTGGAAAAGACTCTGATGATGGGAGGGATTGAGGGCAGGAGGAGAAGGGGACGACAGAGGATGAGATGGCTGGATGGCATCACTGACTCAATGGATGTGAGTCTGAGTGAACTCCAGGAGTTGGTGATGGACAGGGAGGCCTGGTATGCTGCGATTCATGGGGTCGCAAAGAGTCAGACATGACTGAGCGACTGAACTGAACTGAAGTGCTGGAATACTTTGTTACACAGCAGCAGTAAGCAGAACACTGCCCTCAAACCTTCTGCCAGGGCTCATTCTTTTAAGACTCGCAGCAACAGGTCCTTCTTTCTCCAGAGATCTTAAGGAAAGGAAGTGTGTGCATGGCACAGTTAGTAGGATTTGTTTTTTCATGAGCCTAGATTCACAGGGATCAAAGATGTTACAGCTAGAAAAGTTTCCAGGACTGTCACATGTAGGTAAGAAAAACTGTTCTTTTCTTCCTTCTAGGTTTTTTTTGTTTTGTTTTGGTTTTTTGTTTTTTTTTTTTGCTTATCTAAGAATTAAACCAACATAGCACAGGAGAAAAAATTAACTTCATATGTACAGGAGTCTGGGAGACTCAAAGAAGTGACCAAAGCAGGCAGCTTTTAGACAAAGAAATAATACATTTGTGAAGAGTTGACAAGACCAAGGGGTTTGGGCTTGGGGTACTAAATTAGTGATGTAACAAGGGTCGTTTATACAGCTTTCTCCACCCTAAGTTCCCTGTCTCTGATGAGAAGGCTGTCTCTCTTCTTCCCTGGACAGGGAAAGTACCTTTTACAAGGAAGCTTTATTCCCTGCTTTAAGGATGAAGAAGGGTCAGAGTGTCCTTGCACCAGCTGTCTCTTAAGTAGATTTAATTCAAAATAATCAATATGCCAGCGTGACACACTCTGCTTTCCCTCACATGGTTGCCAACCTAAGGGAGTCATTGCCAGCACCACCAGCCAAGAGGGCAGAACAAGGCAGTGGAGGCTCTCTAACTTGCCCTCACAGCTCTTCTGCTGAGCAGGCATGGATCACAGTGGCTCCTGCAGATGAAAATGCCAAGTGAATACTGGAGCAACATTAAATTCACCCCGGGGGATGGAATTTCCCATAAAGAGAGAGAGGAACTCTTCATTCAATTGGCAAGAGGTTTCCATATTTTCTGCTGCTGCTACTGCTAAGTCACTTCAGTCGAGTCCAACTCTGTGAGACCCCATAGAAGGCAGCCCACCAGGCTCCCCCGTCCCTGGGATTCTCCAGGCAAGAACACTGGAGTGGGTTGCCATTTCCTTCTCCAATGCATGGAAGTGAAAAGTGAAAGGGAAGCTGCTCAGTTGTGTCTGACCCTTAGCATGGACTGCAGCCTACCAGGCTCCTCCATCCATGGGACTTTCCAGGCAAGAGTACTGGAGTGGGGTGCCACTGCCTTCTCCATATTTTCTAGCCCCTGTTATTTATTTATTGTCTGCTGCTTGTCCAGATCCTTATATTTAATGTCTATTAATTTGTTCAGTCCTCATGCCAGGGTGGGAAGTCATTTGGCAACCTCATTTTAGAGATGAAGAAACTGAGGCTCAAAGACTAACCCAAGAGCATGTGTATCTAATCGATGGTGATGCTCAGACTTAAACCTTCTAGTTCCAAATTCAGGTCTCTGGTTACTGTACTCTGGAAAGAATCCCTGTTCTGGAGCAAAAAATAAAACAACTTAAAAATTGTGCTTGTTTGAAGGTTGTCAGGTAAATACTTGTTAAAGGTGTGATGTTTCTCACTTTTTCCAGGCCATTCCAAGGTACTAGAATTCTGCAGGTCACTTGCATAAAGAAGTTAGTTTTCTGTTCTGAGTGTTGGTTTTGTGTGTATATGAGGAGAAATCAGTGGTAGTTAGAAGTATTTGCTGCTATCCATGGTCTGTATAGTCAAACCTATAGTTTTCCCAGTAGTCATGTATGGATGTGAGAGTTGGACCATAAAGAAGGCTGAGAGCCAAAGCATTGATCCTTTCTAACTATGGTGCTGCAGAAGACTCTTGAGAGTCCTTTTGATAGCAAGGAGATCAAACCAGTTAATCCTAAAGGAAATCAGCCCTGAATATTCATGGAAGGTCCGATGCTGAAGCTGAAATTTCAATACTTTGGCCACCTGATGCGAAGAACTGACTAGCTGGAAAAGACCCTGATGCTGGGAAAGATTGAGGGCAAGAGGAGAAGGGGTGACAGAGAATGAAATGGTTGGATGGCATCACCAATTCAATGGACATGAATTTGAGCAAACTCTGGGAGACAGTGAAGGACAGGGAAGCCTGGCATGCTTCAGTCCATGGGGTTGCAAAGAGTCAGACATGACTGAGCAGATGATCAACAGCAACATGGTGCAAATACTCCCACCAAGATTGATTACAAGCCACCAAGTTGACATCATTGACCATGGAGATGAGAACTGATGTGCACCTTCTGCTCTTGTGAGCCAGGACTAGCCAGCTCCAGCCATGGATGGAACCAATGTAATGAGAGGCTTTTTCTAACCTTTCCCAAAGCAATCAAACACCTTCCACTCAGAAATTTCAAGTTGTCAAAGACAGAGAGCAATACAATTTTGCTGTTCTGCAAGTCAGCAGGACAGGGTCTATTTCTGAAGAACTTTTCTATAAACGGGGGCCCTCCTGGGTGGTGAGCAACCCTCAGCTCCAGATAACTCCTTATATCTTTCACTGGTGGCCCAACTCCAATGACGCAGGCATTGAGTGCTGATGCCTTAGCATGGCATGACCATCCTGCTCACAGTAGGGTCAGCCATGCAGGACTGGTGTTCATGGGGTCCCTTTGGCTTCCACCTTCCTGAGACTGTGGATAAACAAAATGACGGGAAGAAGGGGTGCCCACTGTCCATCATGACTCTCTCAAAGGTGTGGGAATGCCCACTCCTCCTCTCTCTTCACCCTAGATGTCTGGTAGCATGATCTTCTATTCCTATGGGATTTTGGATGGTGTAAGATGTGTGGGGGCCACCAGAGGGAGATCTAGATGGAGACAGAGATCTGAGAGGTCTCCTGATGGAGAGGAGGCAGCTGACAGCAGGTAAGCTCCCCAGGGTGAGGATGGATGCCTGGGGGAATTTGTCCACATTCTCCAGGAGTCAGCAGCTGGTACAGAGCAGGCAGAGGCAATTACCCTGAATGTAGAAGTCTTTAATCTGGCTCCTGCTCTCTTTCTCCCAATCTCCACTCACTTCTAAGACAAACCGAATTCTCTGCAACCCCTTGAAACACCAGACTTCTCACACTGTGTATTTATTCTCTTTCGACAGACCTACCATCCCTCTCTCTGTTTTACCCATGTAACCTCTGCTGGGTGTGGGAGACCCATCTAGGCTTCACCTAAAGAATCCTTTTCTAGTCCTGGCTTTTTAACCTCAACACACACACACGTACACACACGCACATACGCACGGAACTGCCAAGACCAGGAAAGGCCTTTCAGCCTCTCAACCCTCGTTTCCTCATCTGTAGAACGAGGGGGTGGATAAGCGCTCAGGCGATTCTAGTGTTCTGGAGAAATGCATGTCCCGAGCCTGCACCCACACTGGGGCCAGGCGACCACACAGCCTCCCCATTCTGTTCCAAGGAGAAGTGCCCCAGCTCAGAACCATTTATTTGCAGGCACTTACAATGCAGGCTTGCCTACAGTGGCTGCAATTCCATGCTGACATTTTCAATAGAGCTGGCTTAATGGAGAAAAATGACTCTATTCCCTAAATAAGACAGACTTTTGGTAGGAGTTGGGGTGGGTGGTGAAGGAAATCTTATTTATATGTCACGTTTCTCTAATTCTGAGGAATTTAAGCATCCTTTTGGCCTTGCTTTCCATTTCCTACCCTTCACATTAATAAATATTATTGAAAGGACTAGAATCTTTTGAGAAAAACAAATCAAAAGGACGCTTTTGCAGTCCTTTCGCCTAGAAACATGGGATGACCAATGTGGGCATCTCATGAAATTCCATCCAGTTAAAACCGTGGTTATTAGGCAATTAATACTTAGTTTTGGTTCTGCTTACTCTCTGGAAATGCTATTTTCCAAAAGCATAAATGTGACAGGAAATTTCTTCACTCTGTTTATCCCTAAGTAGTTTAAATATTATTTCATAATTGCAAATGGGCTTTTTCCTTCTTGTGCAGGCAGGCTATGGCTGGTCTTCTTATCTGAAGTGTGGGTGTGATCATATGTTTATTTCCAGGGTGACAGAGAAGAGAAAGCAAGTTCATGGATGGGAAGAACTCTTTCTAAACTTCCAAACATGCATGCAGGGAGGCACCATGGCCAAGGCCATCCTGGACAGGCTTCTAGCTCTAGGAGGTCAAGTGCCCTTTGACATTTGACGGGAGAATGAAGTGACACTCAGACAAGAGTGTGGGGTGGAATGAGGTCCCCTCTTAGGACAGTTGGAGAATCTGAAATGGAAATGCTTACACAAGACCAAGGCTTCTCCATGTTCTCTTTTTCTCCTTTGCTTTCACAATGTTTTCTCAGGAGTGCCCCTTTACCGTCTGCTAAAAGAGTGATATTTCTGTGAATCCGGTTCCCCAACCTCAAAATTCGAAGAATTTGCAAGCAGTCATCTCATGTGGCCCTGCCTCCAAGTTTCCTCGTGAACTCTCCCGTCACATGTCTACAAGTATGTCTAGAAGAGCAGATCTGTGTGGTGCACTGGAAAATACTGAGGCCATTGGAGTCGTATTTTTTCTTACCTTTGAATGTAAATGCACCCTGAGAAAAACACTCAGGGACTCCTCATATATAAGGGATGGCTTTGTAAGAGATGTAAGCTGCGGGGAGCCAAGCAGAGAACTTTCAGTAGAGGCTTCTAGATAAATCTCTTTTTATTCTCAGTCTGATCAAGTCCTGGCTAATTGACCTATTGAGGAGAAACAGTTTCACCCCACTGATACCTTCTCCCATGGGTAGTCCCAGACTACCCCAGCCCCACTGCTTCTGCTGCCAAATGAAATACAATCCTTTGTTTTTCTCATTTGTACTAGAAATTCACACCAGAGAAGGTACTCTGACCATGAAACTTTCCCTGTGGAAGAAACATGCCCACTGGGGTACTGCAGAAAAGGGCAGATTTAATTACTCACAGCATCCAAGAGACAGGTGATTTAAAATATCCATCTTTTAAAATGCATTTCAACAAATATTTTAATGTGACTAGCATCAAGAATTCACTGCTATGAGATCATGTATTTATAGATCGGTTACTTTCTACAGGCATTAGGAAGGGAGAATATGGGCTTCCCTGGTGGCTCAGAGGTTAAAGCGTCTGCCTGCAATGTGGGAGACCTGGGTTCGATCCCTGAGTCGGGAAGATCCCCTGGAGAAGGAAATGGCAACCCACTCCAGGATTCTTGCCTGGAGAATCCCGTGGACGGAGGGTGCCTAGGGGGCTACAGTCCACAGGGTCGCAAAGAGTCGGACATGACAACTAGCATCAAGAATTCACTGCTATGAGATTATGTATTTATAGGTCGGTTACTTTCTACAGGCATTAGGAAGGGAGAATATAGAGTGGATTAAAGCCTCAACTCCCTGGTAGAAATATAAATCTGATATCTAAAGAGTGTCGTGCAAATTTTCCTCCACATGCCCATCGTTTTCATGTTCTCCCAACCTTTTGTGCTTTTGTGGAAACCAAAGCACAAAGAGAAGACTTGACCAGTCTGAGGATACACAAATTATTTACCACCCTAGGCCAAGGCAACGCTCCTGGGTTCTCGCTTCTCAGGAGTTCCTAAGGTGGTGTTCCTAGGAAGCAAGGGCCTAGAATCTAGACTGCTTAGGGATGACAGATGGTGACTGGAAATGAAGAAGGATAAAGTCCAAGAGATCTCAGCCTGGGATGGGATGGAAAGCACACGGCCAGACAGCAGTCTGGGAAGGGAAGGTACAAGCATAGCATCACTAGACATGGCTCTGGGCAAAGCCCCCCTTGGCAGACCAGTCAGAGGGTGGCATTCTTCGGGGCCCCAGTCTTGTGTTATATATATACCAGATGTTCTTAGTACATCCAAATGTCTTCCTAGAAACCAAGAACTTAGAGCAAACTCACACGAGACACCAGAGGGTCAAAGGGTTGTAGCAGCTGAGTTTCCAGTCAGGGAATGTGATCCTGGCTGCCTGGAAAGACCAAAGAGCCATCATAACTTTAGCTTTTGTTTCCCTGGCCAGCCTTCATGGGCACTGCAGTCGTAATCTGTTCAAGACTTTAGAATCCATTAAGAGCCACCGTAGACCTGCCAGAATCTATCCCTAAGTTCTCAGGAGTAATAGTAAAAAATGGTAAATGAATGGATTGACAAGTTGATAAAAATAGGGCTAATGAAGAGTCTATCCAATTTTCTACTAATACTCCTTTCATTGACATAAAAGCAAACACCTGGATGAACTCTTCCCTAGTACACTGCCTTCCAGTATCCGATGCACTTCTTTAAATGTTACAGTATCTGATATGCATGCTTGCTAAGTGGCTTCAGTAGTGGCCAACTCTTTGAGACCCCGTGAACTGAAGCCCACCAGGCTCCTCTGTCCATGGGATTCTTCTGGCAGGAATACTGGAGTCGGTTGCCATTTCCTTCTCCAGAGCATCTTCCCCACCCAAGGATCGAAACTGCGTCTCTTACATCTCCTGCATCGGAGGCAGGTTCTGTAATTACCACTAGTGCCACCTCGGAAGCCTCCACCGCATCTGATGTACTTACGTAAATGTTAGTGCAGGCTATGCCATCTCGGTATTAGTAACTGTTATTTTCTCTACTTGAGTGATGAGGAAACGGGGACTCAGTGAAGTTAGTGTCTGACCCAAGCACAGTGGTGGTGATTTTGAATCCGAAGCCTGTGCTTGTTTCATCATACTAGTGGTCATTTCATGGTGCTTGATGGAACCCAAGAGAATCCACAAATGTCATTTTGGGATGTTTTGGCAGAGAAAGTGAGGTGCATAAAGGCCATCACCCTAACCCTGATTCAAGCATAGCAGTTTTAAATTTTTAATTTATATATTTTGGCCACTTTTCACAGCATGTGGGATCTTAGTTCCCTGACCAGGGATCGAACCCATACCCCCTGCACTGGAAGCACAGAGTCTTAACAACTGGACCAACAGGGAAGTCCCAAGCATAGCAGTTTTAGTGTCACTTTGTTTTATATACTGGATTTCATGTACAATTTCATTTGAATCAAAAGTTCTGGGCATATGAACGTGCTGAAATTCATAATTCTCCAGTTTTTAGTGTAACATTTCCAAGTGAATAAGAGAGCCTTAGATAAAGCTTAGATAAGGCTCCTGAGAGCTTTAGATAAATCATTCTTATATTCACTTGATCCTGGAGTGGTTGGAACTTTGGGTGATCTTTGCAGACATCCCTATGGTAACTCGAGCCTCTGTCATTTGTGGGCACTGAGCCGGGGTTTCTGCTGTGGTTGTAACACTGAATGTCTGTGTGACCTTGAGTAAGTCACTTCCTCTCTCCGACCTCAGTTTTCTTATCTGTAAAATGAGGACATTGAACTTAATCAGCTTCCAGGCCTGATGTTGCGGGAAAAGATATTGTAGGAGGCACAGAGAACACTGCAGTCTTCCAAAATAAAGTACCCATGCTTACTGGCTGGTGGCTTGGCAGTAAGGGTACAGATTTAGCAAGGAAAAATAAAGGCTACTCAGTTCAATTTGAATTTCACATATATAACAAGTATTATCGTGATTTTTTTTTTTGTATAAGTATATTCCATGTGATATTTGGGGTATCGTACTCAAAAAAGTATTTGTTGTATATTTGTTTTTTGTTATATATTTGTTGTATCTGCTTTTTGGTCAGTGATTGCATGGGGCTGGAAAAGTGTTTATCTGAATGCCTGGTATTTTATTCGGCAACTCTCCCTCAGAGGTACATTGTCCTCTCCATTCCTTTAGCAAAAAACTGAACCAAATGAACAACAACAGAAAAAAACCTGGTTAACATTTTGGTATTGTTATCTTGATGAAATCGTCCTTTTTTGATGTTTCAACTTGTGACATCATAGCACCCAAAATATCCAATGCAAAAGGTAAAAACAATACTAGTTCCAGCTTTTCTGTTAATTTCACATTTATTTGTGTTTAAAGAACACAATTCTGTCCTTGTATATCACATTCTGTGTTTGCCTTAGGGAGGTTTTTCTCCCCAAATCTGGTGATCGAACAAATAGCTCTTGTCTGAAATAAGCCTCTCTTCTTCCCGCCTTAAACACGGCCAAAACCCACAGTGTCATCACAAGGAATTCTGTTGGCTGTCTGACTTTCCTTCAAACCTTATTATTTGTGTTTTAATACATACACACACACAATCCAAACTTGCACTTTTTGCTTTTTGGTCAGTGATTGCATGTGGCTGGCGGTTTGGCGATTGTGAAATAGTCTTGAAATATCAGTGAGGAAAGCGTTCCTCCTGCATTTGTGGCCCAACTCTCTGCGGGAACTTCAGGTTTCTCTCTGCCTCCTGGGGTAGGAAGAAGCACCAACTTGGGGCGGCCCTGGGCCAGGGGAGCAAAGAGGCTGGCAAGACCGAGCTCTCTGCATTCATTTGTAGACGTGCTCCTGACATTTTTTCGGATGTCCTTCACAAACATTGTTTGGTCCTGTTGGGAAATCGCTTGCATCCTGGGTAGAGCCGGTGACACACCTGGGCACTGCCAAGCACACAGATGGGGAGGGAGGGAGGGAGGGACTAGGTGAGTACCCAGAGGGAAGATGGCCCTCCACCCTGACCCTCTATATTTTGGACATCTTTGAACAGATTTGAGAAAGGAGGTGGTGTGTGGAAGGAGACACTGTGCCTGAGAATCCAGATTTGCATTTTCCTCCTGGGTCTGCCAGGGACTCACTGCCAGAGCTTGAGTCTCAGGGTCCATCCAGTCATAGAATGAAGTGAATGTGTTAGTTGCTCAGTTGTGTCCGACTCTTTGCAACCCCAAGGACTATAGCCCACCAGGCCCCTCTGTATGGAATTCTTCAGGCAGAAATACTGGAGTAGGTTGCCATGCCCCTTCTTCAGGGGATCTTCCTGGCCCGGGAAATGAACTCGGGTCTCCTGCATTGCAGGCAGATTCTTTACTATCTGAGCCACCCAGGAAGCCCTCTGGTCATGGAGGGTTGGTTGAATCGACCTCTAAAAGATGTTCCAGTCTTGTCCTTCTCATTCATTCAGTGTGCAACAGTTTGTTCCTCTAAACACAGGTCTGGAAATAGAAAAGTCTGCAGCTTGGGGAGAATAGCAAGAAATGTTAGAATATAATTTTTTTCCATTTGCATTTATCCAGAGGGACTCTGGGCTTCCCTGGTGGCTCAGATGATAAAGAATCTGCCAGCAATGCTGAAGACTGAGGTTCCATCCCTGGGTTGGGAAGATCCCTTGAAGGGAATGGCTACCCACTCCAGAATTCTTGCTGGGAGAATTCCAAAGACAGAGGAGCCTGATGGGCTACAGTCCATGGAGTCGCAAAGAATCAGACACAACTGAGCAACTAACACTGACTAACTAGAGAGACTCTAAGAAATCAAGGTAAACATCAGAACACAGAGGCATAATCAACTTTGTTTTATTCTATCCATGCAGTGAGTGCCTAGGTGTGCCGTACACACCGGGTTCTCCTCATTGGGCAGAGAAGAAGCAGGCAGGGTCCCTGCCCTGGGAAGCTCACAGTCCAAGGGACCCAAGAGACAAGGAACCTGGCAGTCCCCACAAGCTGTGGCGTTTGCAGTGGTGAAGGGAAGGGAGAGCACTGCGGGAGAACCAAGGAAGAAGTGGTTCACTTACCTCTGCTTATTTCTCTTGTGGAAGTGATATGTAGGGGGTGGCTTGGACCATTGGGGCAGCAAATAGAGGAAGTATATGCAATCAAAAATAGAGGAGCGAGGAGGAAATAAAAGTTCTAATCTAACAGAAGCACAGAGCAGCCCAACAAGGACCAGGGATGATGAGTAACTTTCCCTGATGCTTTTGAAGTTGGAATATTTCTCCCATTAGAACTGAGCTCAGGGGACCGGAACCTGACTCATAGCTCAAGAGGTGATGCTTGCTAGCTGCCAAAGGCAAAGCACTTGGGGTGCCTGTATCCCTGGGGAAGGGACTCGGGGCTTCCCATGGGAGGATGGGGAGGCTGCTCTCAGAGGTTTTGTGTTCCTCTTCGGGCCACCTGGTGTGGCCACTGCTGCAGATGGGGACAGGCAGGGCCCAGGAAGACCTTCTGTTCTCGGACTCTCAACTGAGGTGTGAGAATTCCCAGACTAAGGGTATCTTTTGTATGCAGGCTGCAGCAGTCCACGCAGAGAGGATAGGCTGCTCTGGGAATAATGAGCCATACTGCGGTCCTAACAGGCCTTCCAAATGCCCACGTCAAGGAACAAGCATGGGGTCTGTCAGTTCAGTCTAGTTCAATCGCTCAGTCATGTCTAACTCTTTGTGACCCCGTGGACTGCAGCACACCAGGCCTCCCTATCATCACCAACTCCTGGAGTTTATGCAAACTCGTGTCCATTGAGTCGGTGATGCCATCCAACCATCTCATCCTCTGTCATCCCCTTCTCCTCCTGCCCTCAATCTCTCCCAGCATGAGCGTCTTTTCCAGAGTCAGTTCTTCACATCAGGTGGTCAAAGTATTGGAGTTCAGCTTCAGCATCAGCCCTTCCAATGAATATTCAGGGTTGATTTCCTTTAGTATGGACTGGTTGGATCTCCTTGCTGTCAAAGGGTCTCACAAGAGTCTTCTCCAACTCCACAGTTCAAAAGCATCAATTCTTTGGTGCTCTGCTTTCTCTATAGTCCAATTCTCATATCCATACATGACTACTAGAAAAACCACAGCTTTGACTAGATGGACTTTTGCTGACAAAACAATGTCTCTGGTTTTTAATACGCTATCTAGGTTGGTCATAGCTTTTCTTCCAAGGAGCAAGTGCCTTAATTTCATGGCTGCAGTCACCATCTGCAGTGATTTTGGAGACCCCCAAAAATAAAGTCTAACACTGTTTCCCCCTCTATTTTCCATGAAGTGATGGGACCAGATGCCATGATCTTAGTTTTCTGAATGTTGAGTTTTAAGCCAACTTTTTCACTCTCCTCTTTCACTTTCATCAAGAAGCTCTTTAATTCTTCTTCACTTTCTGCCATAAGGGTGATGTCATCTGCATATCTGAGGTTATTGATATTTCTCCCGGCAATCTTGATTCCAGCTTGTGCTTCATCCAGTCCAGCATTTCTCATGATGTACTGTGCAAATAAGTTAAATAAGCAGGGTGACAATATACAGCCTTGACTGTATGGGGTCTGTAACTGTCCCCTATTTCAACCCCATAGAGCTCACCAGTCAAACCTCCAACTCTATCCACAAGCTGAACTCCGTGATCCATCCACCATCCAGTGGTTCCTC
This sequence comes from Redunca redunca, assembly GCA_006410935.1. Classification (NCBI taxonomy): domain Eukaryota; kingdom Metazoa; phylum Chordata; class Mammalia; order Artiodactyla; family Bovidae; genus Redunca; species Redunca redunca. Next base: position 267,320 of record SJYQ01009076.1, on the reverse strand, counting down.
ACCTGCAACACGTGGCCCCTGGCACATTGTCAGCTGTCAACAGATATTCAAGGGTATGTCAATTACACCTCAACTGAAAAAAAAAAAAACAGAATGAAGATGAAGTCGTGCTGAATTAGGGTGATTCCTCATCCAAGGACTGGTATATTTATAAGAGAAAGGAGAGGGAGATTGAAAGCTGAGACAGAGAAACAGAGACACACAGAAATGGCAGAAATGAACACCCTTCACCCTTTGATGGCAGAGGCTGAAGTGACAGCTGCAAGGCTCCAGAACCTCAAGGACTGCCTGCAACCTCCAGGAGCTAGGAAGGGGAGGGAAGAATTCTACAGTCATCTTGGGAAGAATAAATGAATGAATGGATAAAAACATATTAAATGGCTGACTGAATATTGAATGAGCTTGATGGCTGAGTGGAGAAAATGTAGAGAATGATCACAGGCCAGTGCAGCGGAGGCTCTTTGAGCTGGAACCTTAGAATCTCAGCTGTTCCTTTCTCCAGGTGAGTACTTGAGCAAAGTGATGGGTGTACTAACGAAGAAGGTCAGTGTAGGAAATGTCAAGCTAGTGCTGAGGTTTACGTGAAATATGTGGCGAGAGAGGTTGGTTGAGGACAAACCACGAGGGCACGCAACAGGGTTTGGACTTGATCTTATCAGTAAAGGGAAACTGCACAGATTAGAGCATAGGAACTTTATTTCCATCAGAGCTCAAGAATCTCCTTCTGGAAGCCTTTTAAAGTTTATCTCGAACATTGTGAATTGCCCCTAGTTGTTATTTAAGTCATCCCTAAAGGATTCTGTGTTTTCGCTGAACACTCTGGCTTTCTGAATTTGGGCGTGTCCCCCAGATCTCTTTGCTTCTGCCTCTGCACATGCCAGGCCACGTTGTGATGACTCTTTGCTGCCTTTTGTTCCACACCAAGGCCTCTAAAGTCCCCCAAGCTAAGGGTGACGGAGGCCAGTCACAATAGCCATATACCTTGGGTGAATTCCACGCACACTTTAAGTCTCTCTGAGCCCAAGTGACAAGACTAACAGAGCACCACGGAAAACAACATGGAACTCAACAGTCCTCAGGCCCCAATCAGAGAGCTCATCTGAAAATCCTCCTTGAGGTCAGTGGTTGTTTAACCCAGATCTCCCATTCAAGGCAATTCTGGCAAGAAGTGTTTGTGGTTGGGTGTAAAATGCTGACCCACTCCCCCAAACGGCTACTGTGAAATTTAATTTTTTAAAAAATTTTGGCTGCTCTGTGAGACAGGCAGAATCTTTGTTCCCCTACCAGGGATCGAACCTGTGCCCACTGCATTGGAAGCACAGGGTCAGAGAATTCCCGAATTTAACTTTTATTATCCTACTTCCTGCCTATATCAGATCGATGGGAAAATGGAGAGAATTGTAGGAAGAAGACTCAAAAGCATCTGGTGGTTTTGGAGATGAGGCAGGTGGGATTTGAAAGCTCATGGGCTTAGACACTGTTGAACTGTGTTCCCCAAAAATGATATGTGGGAAGTTCTCACTCCCAGTACCTTATGGAATGTGATTTTATTTGGGCATTAGACATTGTGGGTGCAATGTGTCAAGTCAAGGCACAGTCATACTGCATTAGGGTGGGCCCTTAACCCAATATGACTGGTGTGCTTGTAAAGTAGCATGAAGTTAAACAGCCAGTGCCACATGATGACAGAGGTAGAGATTGGCGTGATGCAGCTGCAAGCCAAGGACCACCAAGGATTATGGGCCCCCATCAGGTGCCAGGAAGAGACAAGAAATTATCTACCCAGAGAGTCCAGAGGATCCTGGCCCTGCTGACACATTGGCCTTAGACTTTCAGCTTCTAGAACTGCCAGAGAAGAAGCTTCTATTGTCAAAGCCTCCCAGTCTGTGGCCCTCTGTTATAGCAGCCCCAGGTAACTAACACAGACACGTACTGCTGAAAGGGGCTGGGAGTCTTTCTAGCTTATCTTCCTGTCCCAGGAGCTATGCTCTTACCTGTAGTAAATAGAGGTGAACTACATCTCCTAGAGGGGCTTCTCTGGTGGCTCAGATGGTTAAGAATCTGCCTGTAACACAGAGTTCAATTCCTGGGTCAGGAAGATCCCCTGGAAAAGGAAATGGTAATCCATTCCAGTATTCTTGCTTGGGAAATCCCATGGACAGAAGAGCCTGGCGGGCTACAGTCCAAAGGGTTGCAAAAGAGTCGGATACAACTTAGCGACTAAGCAACAATAATATCTCCTGGCAGCAAGGTCCAGAATCATTCTTCTGAAATATCTGTAGCACGTTGCCAGGTGTCCCTTGAGTCCTCAATAATGTCTTGTTTTAAAACTAGGTTTTAAATTACAGTTAAAGCTTCACAGAACAACATTGAGGGGAATTCAAAATATGGAAAATATTCATCACATCCTTCATAAAACTTCCCTTTTTCCATGGCCCCTGCCAGCACGCTTGCATTCACATACACGTGTATGTATTTGCAGCCTCTGTCCACACTCCCACTTGTGACTGCCCTTCCCCAACCAATATTGTTGTTACATCATCTTATATTGTCGGCCTAATATTCCGTCCGGTCGTTATACCACAACCATTTCACCATTTCACTTTTTTAGGTCATTAATTGCGATTATGTTTTTTTCTTTTTTACTCACCTAAGTAATGTTACAAAGAACATCTTTGTGTTTAGAATTTATTTTCCAGTTTCATTGAGAAATAACTGACACATATGATACAAGTTTAAGGTGTACAGCATAGTGTTTTGATGAACGTGTATTGTGAAAGGATGACCACAATAGGTTCAGCTAACATCCAGCTTCTATCTAGATACAATGAAAAGAAATATGTTACAAATTTTAATTTGGGGGCGATTATTTCCTTTGGATAAATTTATATGATGGATTTATTGGCTCAAGGAGTACAAATAATGTTAGAGATTTTGTTACATATTATTGTATTGTTCTCTAAAGGAAACCAAAATACAGTGCCAGCAGAAAATATGTATCAAATTGTGCTTTACTACATTTTTGTTTTCTGAGGTTGGAAATAAATTTATTTTTTCCATATTTCCCTTATGTTAATTGATATTTATCCATTATTCTATTGGGTCCTGATTGTATTAGCTATTTATATGCATTAAATGAAGCCACCTGTGCTGTATTCTTAGAAATAAATAGCTTTCCTTTTATTCTAATTGCATTTGTTTTTACTGAAGAGACTTTTTTTTGAGGAGAAGTTGTGGTTGTAGAGTTGAATTTTTTCTTCCTTTGGAAGTTGTACTTTTATTTGCTATTTATGAAATAAACACTCCTCCAAAGTTATGGGTAAATATTCTATTTTAGGTGTTTCCCTGGTGGTCCAGTGATTAAAATTCGCCTGTTGATGCAGAGGACATGGGGGTTTTATCCCTGGTCTGGGAAGATGTCCACACGCTGTGAGGCAACTAAGCCCACGTGCCACGGCTAGTAAAGTCCATATGCCCTGGAACCTGAACTCTGCGACAAGAGAAGCCATCAGAATGAGAAGCCCAATCACTGCAGCTGGAGAGTGGCCCCTGCTCGTCATAACCAGAGAAAGTCTACGCTCAGCAACGAAGACCCAGCACAGCCAAAATAAATAAATAAATATGTTTTTAGATTATAAAAATATTTTATTTTACTTCCATTATTTCTATGGCTTAATTCAATAGTTCACTTTTTAATCCATTTGGAGTTTGTTTTTTTCATATCATATATAGTGTAATCTAAATTATCTCCAAACTGTAACCCAGTTACATAAAATAATTGATTAAATAAGAATTAATTATCCCCATTGATGCTTACTTGATACACTAAATAATCCTATGGACTTCATTCTGTTATAAAAATGCACATTCTTTACTTTTTGAATATTGTACATTGAAAATTTTTATGTACGTATTTATTTATTTATTTTTGGTCCTGACTAGAGTCAACCCATGCCCTCTGCAGTGGAATCACAGAGTCCTAACCACTGGACCATCAGAGTATTCCCTGTAAAATTTTATTATTGCTGCTTTGTGACTTGGTTTAACTCCTAGTATATCTCCTTCTATGTCTGATTATTTTCCCAGTATGTTCTTTTGCATATGTGTTCTCACGCATTTGTATATCCTATGACCTTTAATTTGGTGAGTTCTAAAAGAAGGAAAGTGATGACCAACCTAGATAGCATATTAAAAGGCAGAGACATTACTCTGCCAACTCAGGTCCGTCTAGTCAAGGCTATGGTTTTTCCAGTAGTCATGTATGGATGTGAGAGTTGGACTGTGAAGAAAGCTGAGTGCTGAAGAATTGATGCTTTTGAACTGTGGTGTTGGAGAAGACTCTTGAGAGTCCCTTGGACTGCAAGGAGATCCAACCAGTCCATCCTAAAGGAGATCAACCCTGGGTGTTCTTTGGAAGGACTGATGCTAAAGCTGAAACTCCAGTACTTTGGCCACCTCATGTGAAGAGTTGACTCATTGGAAAAGACTCTGATGTTGGGAGGGATTGGGGGCAGGAGGAGAAGGGGACGACAGAGGATGAGATGGCTGGATGGCATCACTGACTCAATGGACATGAGTTTGAGTGAACTCTGGGAGTTGGTAATGGACAGGGAGGCCTGGCATGCTGTGATTCATGGGGCTGCAAGGAGTCGGGACATGACTGAGTGATTGAACTGAAAAGGAGGCCATTTGATATTTGGGTTAGTGTCCACTTAAGATATACAACTATTATGGGGTGATCACTGAATCTGAACTTGAGTTATCCCTTCTAGCTGGTGTAGCTGGGCATAAAGAACTGGGCTTTACAATGAGACTGAGCCTGGGCATGAACTCGGTCCTATCTCCTGCTAGCTTGTTCAGGGTGTTGAACCACCCTGACCCTTACTCCCCCTTATCTACACGGAGATGATAAAACTTTACTCAGAGGGGTGTCATTACTATTAACGAGGGAAGGGATGTGAAACACACAGCACAATGCCCGCCACAATTTGAGCACTTAATTTTCATTTCCTTTTTATTTTCTCCCAGCCACAATCTGTAGTTTCATTGGACCATCTTCAGCTTGCCCCCGATTTTTATGTTTTATAAATCGATTTCTTTGCCCCTTTATACTTCCACAAGTGTTTCCTGCTGACATGCAAAAATGATGTTATAGATTATTGCTCTTTTATCTTGCACTCCACCCTATCGTGAAGCTCTTATATCATTGGGTGGATGGCTCTATTCAGGGTCTTAGAGATTTTTCGGGTAGACACAGGCTTACAGTTTCTGAAAGCCATAGTTGTGTTCCTTAAAGAGATGCTAGAGTCTCTCAGTTCCCTGGGCCATGTGAAGTTCTGCCTGTACCAACAGTCAAGAGCTACTCTTGGTTTTCTCCCTCAAGGATCTCATTCTCAGGTCTCTGCCCTCTGAATAGCTCACCAAAGGAGCTGAGTTCTTCCACAAGAAGATTCCAGGCTGGACTTCCACCTCTGTACTCCTCACCTCATCCTCAGCTAGAACCTAAGCATCCAGCGCTAGTTTCAGACTGGGGAGTCTTTTTTGACCTCTAGTGAAAGTTTCACCTTTGCAAATGCATACTTCTAGGCAAACAGCCCCTTCAGGAGCAGAAAACATGTGAGATGGAAGTCACTCAAAAGCTGTCTTGAAATTCAACCGTCAAAAAGCTAAGATCATGGCAACCAGTCCTATCACTTGGTGCAAATAGATGGGGGAAAAATGGAAACAGTGACAGATTTTATTTTCTTGGGCTCCAGAATCACAGCAGATGGTGACTGCAGCCATGAAATTCAAAGATGCCTGCCTCCTTAGAAGAAAAGCTATGACAAACCTAGACACTGTATTAAAAAACAGAGACATCACTTTGCCGACAAGAGTCTGTATAGTGAAAGCTATGATTTTTCCAGTAGTCATATACAAATGTGAGAGCTGGATCATAAAGAAGGCTGAGCAACAAAAAATTGATGTTTTCAAACCGGTGCTGGAGAAGACTTTTGAGAGTCCCTTGGACAGCAAGATCAAACCAATGAATCCTAAAGGAAATCAATCCTGAATATTCATTGGAAGGGCTGATGCTAAAGCTGAAGCTCCCATACTTTAGCCTCCTGATGCCAAGAGCCAACTCATTGGAAAAGACCCTGATGCTGGGAAAGACTGAGGGCAGGAGGAGAAGGTGGCAACAGAGGATGAGATGGACCTGAGTTTGAGCAAACTCTGGGAGATAGTGAAGGACAGGGAAGTCTGGCTTGCTGCAGTTTATGGGGTTGCAAAGAGTTGGCCATAACTTAGTGACTGAACAACAGGTACTTGGGAATTGAGGTTTCTTTCTTAAAACTTTTTGTGTTGTATTGGAGTATAGCTGATTAACGATGTTGTGATAGTTTCAGGTGGACAGCAAAAGGACTCATACATACATATACATGTATCTGTTCTCCTCCAAACTCCTCTCTCATCTAGTGGGACTTGCATTCTCATCTTGCCTGAATCAATGCCCACCTGTTGCTGTTCCATTTATTTACACCTCTCTCTTTCCCAAAAAGAATTGAAGATTACTTTATACCATAAGAGAAATCCAGAAACGATTTGTAAGAGGGAGGAGGGAGAAAGAAAACAGGAAAATAGGGCTTGAGAAAAAAGGGAGTTGGGAATGACAGAACCAGAAGCACAAACGTCTGTGCGCTGATATTTGACCACGGTTAACCTTGAACTTCCTAGCAGTCAGAAGAAAGAGAGAAATACTCTGAGCAAGTCACTTTATCTCTAAATCTCGGTTTCATTGTTGATAAAATGGTAATAGAAACACCTACATCATAGGATCTTTCCAAGGGTGAAATGAAATGAAGGGTGTGAAACCCTCAAGTATGTTGTGTAACACATAGTAGAGACTCTACAAATGCTAATTTTTATTTTTACTATGATTTCTTCTAGGGTTTCTGCTTTGAAGTCAGAAATCGACTACTTTCAGCACTGTGGCTGGCGCTTCAGGTGCCTCAGTTCCAGAGTTCTATCCCTTTTCCAGTGTGACAGAGGCTGAGAAATGATGATCTCTAGAATCCCAGGCATGGGGGAGCCTGGTGAGCTGCCATCTATGGGGTCTCACAGAGTCGGACACGACAAGCAGCAGCAGCAGTAAGCTACCAGGGCTTCCCTGGTGGCCCAGATGATAAAGCATCTGCCTGCAACTCGAGAGACCTCTGTTCTATCCCTGGATTGGGAAGATCCCCTGGAGGAGGGCATAGCAACCCACTCCAGTATTCTTGCCTGGAGAATCCCCATGGACAGAGGAGCCTGGCAGACTGGGGTCTCAAAGAGTCAGACACAACTGAACGACTAAGCAGAGTTCACAGTAAACTATGATTACTCATTTATTGGAGGAACTGGGAGACCGAATTTGCTAGCAACAGGTACGATGCTGGAAAAATTAACCATCTTCCTTTGTGTAAGATCCTTATTCCAACCCACTTCCCAAGACGGATTGGCCTTCTCCGTAGAATAGAATGCTGGAGCTTAAAGGAGCCCCGACGCCTCATCCAACATCCTCTCTTTTCAGAGTGAGGGGGAGCGCTGAATTTTCCAGTGTTACCCAGCTAGAATTTGATGCTCAAATTCTGGTTCTTTTTCTTAAAAGACCCATTCATGAGAAGGACTAACGGGGAATTGAAGTCAAGGGGAAAAAAAGGCACTGGTTTATTTATAGTATAGGGAAGTAAAAGTCAGCTTGAGTTCGGACCGTTCATTGTTTCACTGTTCTTATTTCAGCCTAGGATGGAATTGTCCATTCACCTTCTCCCCTCTGCTGGCCTGGGGATGTCAGACATCGGCTGCCGGGGAGGCGTGCTGCGGCACTTCACGTCCTCTGGAGACGGTGGCATGGTGCAATTTCTCTCTGGTGTGGAGGAATGCAGATATTTATAGAGCTGTGCTTGCCTCAGTGTTTTTACGCTTTAACAAGAGCTTCACTCAAGCACGTCTTTGGCCTATATAAAGCTCACTGAGAGAGAGAGAGAGAGACAGTGCTTTCTTTCCAAGTGTGCACATGTGTGCCCTGGCATCTCAGTAGAACACTTCGTGAATCTGAGCGGCCCTGTTTGGTGCTGTGAATCACAGTCCCAGGTCATCCCTCAGGAGAGCAGAGGAGTTGGGCCCCCTCCTGCCTGTTGCTTGTGAGTGAAAGCCCACACCCGTGGGCGTAAGAAGCAGTCGTGATGGTTATGATGAAATGGCTCAGAAAGGGAATCCAGCTCCCAGCCAGCGGCCCATCCCTCTCATCCAGGCCGAGATGCGCCCAGTGAGTGGCTGGCACTTCCACACACGCCTTCATCTTACCCTCCTGTCAGCCCCGGGGAGCTGGGTCGTGTGATCAGCCTCCCTCGGTTCAAAAGGTCACTTGGAGACGTGACCCAGGTCATGGTCACAAGCCAACCCAGGGTCCAGACTCCACGCCCAGCGTGCTTTCCTCAGTGCCACCTCCCGATGAAAAGATAAGCAAAGAAAACAGACTCGACCCCAAGAAGACATCAGTGATTTCCGAGCAAGCCTCACGTCCTCCACCCCCCAGCGTGGCCACCCGAGAATGACTCTGATGTCACCTTGTGTGTTAGGAAACCAGATGCCAGGGAGACGAGGGCTGATAACCTCAGGGGGTGCAGTGGTGATGCAACGCGAAAATTTTCAATCATTTATTTTTGAGGCCGCGAGCATCGAGTTTGTTGATCTGGTGAGTTGTACTTCCTCTCTTCCCTGTCCTATTTCCCTTTCTGAACCGGTCACTCGGGATGCCCACCTCCCTGTGCATCTGTGTGCACTTCAGATCTGAAACCCAAGTCGGTGCCACCACCAGCTGCAGAGGCACGCCACTCACAGTCATTTTTGGAAACCAAAAATGACGGGTCCCATAACTGTGATTAGATAAAGCTTGTAATTTGTGTTTGCTGTAGTCAGCGACGTGATATTTTGGGACAAACAGCCGCTCTATGCTACATATAGCTTGGAATTTGCGGCTTTTGTATAACCCGCCATTGCATGATCAAGGAGCTAAAGGAGAGGGAAGGAGAGAGAAGGGATGAAGGGTGAAAGGGCAGGAAGCCCCGCTCAGCAGACAGGCAGAGCCCCAGGGAAGCCAGAGAGCTCAAAGGACCTGCAGGGAAGATGCAGCTGACTTGCCCTCAGGAGAGACTTGGCCAGGCTCCTGAATGGCCAATCCACATTTCCTCACAGCCGGAGCCCCGTGACTCCCCATAAGAGACTCAACCATGTCCCGGGCTTAAGGAGGGACCCTAAACGAAACCCGGGCATGATTTACAAAGCTCTGGTCTAATTCTCTGGGAACTCAGTTTTTCAGCCTGGCTGATAGCTATTCCCCGATCCAACACTTCCGTTCTAAAAGATCAGCTTCCTTCCCTGTCCCCAGTCCTTAGAACATGTCCTTGCCTTTCTTCTGAACCTCAGCTAGATAAAGACCTTCATTCATGCAGTCAATACTGACCTAAGGCCTTCACATGCCAGGCTAGGAAGGGCATTGGGGATATAGAAATAGGTCAGCTTGAATCCCGGCTTCCACACAAAGGTACAGCTGGTTCTGCCATGTCCTTCTTCTCTGTCAAATTTGTACAGTGAAGGTGTGTCTCAATGAACAAAGAAAGCGTTATCCCCCAATATGCACTCATCCCTAACCCTACATAGGAAAGAGAAATGTTGATGCCATTGGGCACCGAGTTGAACTCTGCCTTAACAGCATCCTCTCACAACAGGTTCTAAGACATTGCTGCTTCATGGAGGGGAAAACTAAGGCCCAGAGGGATGAGTGGACTTATCTAAAGACATAGAGCTAGGTGGTGGCAGATCAGTGTGGAGTCAGCCTGACTCCTAGTCCAGAGCCCATTCCTCTATTCCCTTGATTTAAGACATCCAGATTATGACTATAAGTCATACATGGAAGGGCTTTCCAGGTGGTGCAGCTGGTAAAGAATCTGCCTGCCAATGCAGGGGACACAGAGATGTGGGTTTGATCCCTGGGTGCGACCCCATTGACTGTAGTTGGCCAAGCTCCTCCATCAATGGGATTTCCCAGACAAGAATACTGGAGTGGGTTGCCATTTCCTTCTCGACCTGGAATAGGAAATGGCAACCCATTTTCCTGGAAAATCCCATGGAGAGAGGAGCCTGGCAGGGGCTACAGGCCATTGAGTCACCGGGAGTTGGACATGGCTGAGCATGTACTAGCTGCCATACATGGAAACTGTCCCATTCAATTAATATTTTAATCAGTTTTGGGGGCGTCAATATACAGCAGATACATATCATGCCTTTAAAGCCCTTACATTTGTGGGAGGTGGCAATCTATGCATAGAAAGCCATGCTATAAATGTAGAAAATGCCAAGAAAAACCCCCCAAAGAGAGCAGACAGTGGTGGGAGAACTTGGTATCTAGGGAATGTGAGATCACTTTCTGCAGGGAACAGGTTTCTGAGTTGACTCTTAGGAGGATTTAGAGGGAGATGAGACTGGAAAAAGAGAACATAAGATCATTTTCATCTGTGGGGAGGAAAAGGCTGGGCTGGTTAGGAATTGGGAAAATGCCTTTCAGAGAAATGGGCTTTCCGAGTGGCTCAGTGAGTAAAGAATCTGCCTGCAATGCAGGGGACGTAGGAGACACAGGTTCGATTCCTGGGTTGGGAAGATCCCCTGGGGGAGGGCACAGCAACCCACTACATTATTCTTGTCTGGAAAATCCCATGGACAGAGGAACCTGGCAGGCTACACTCCGTAGGGTTGAAAAGAGTCAGGCAAGACTGAAGCGACTGAGCACGCCCGCACATTGTAGAGAAAGGAACAGGTGTAAGCTCAGGCTTAGAGGTCTCCAGCACTTGGCACGTTTGGAGAAGGCTGCTGCTATCCAGCATGGCCAAGAAGGATCAGAACAGTGAGCTGGGAGGCTCCTTCACATAACTGTGTGGATCAGTGGAAGTACACTGGCCAGCGACTCTCTGGAATGGTTGGATTTTGACGACTTTGCACATCTCAGGTATCTCTTCTGGATTTATCTCTGGGCCACATCTCACAGGTCTTTTCTAGAGGAGAGTGAGTAAGTCAAAGTTCCTGCTTTGAGCTCTACCTTTACTAAATTTTCAACTCAATTCAAGCTGTGTCTCCACGGTACTAAATCGCTTAATAAAATGTGACACAGAGTTGTTTGGGTTATATCAGGGAGAACATCTGGATGTTTGGAAACATCTGCATAGCTTGCCAAAAAAAAAAAAAAAGACACAAAAACTTAGTATCCAAGTGTTTGTTATTCTGGGACATAAAGTCTGAATCACCAGCGTAACTTTTAGAGCTTTTTGCTTGTTCACTTTCATTTTCCCTGTTTGTTGCAGGTATGACCAGCAATTCCACTTGAAATGCTAGAGAACTGGATGGTTCATCTCTTACTGTTGTATCTTGGGAGAGGAAAAATTAGGCCATCTTCTTTAAAAAAGAAAAAAAATCCAGTTCACCTATTAAATCTGAAAAATATTTTTTAAGACCCTTCTGAGTTTGAGGTCCTACGCATGAGTTGAGAGCACAACAATGGCCAGGATGCAGGCCTTGCCTTGCAGGAGGTCACATCTTATATCCAAGTAATCTCAACACAGTGACTGGAGCTAATCCACGTAAGCACAGGAGACCAGTGGGCACAAACGAAAATGTTATTGACAGGGAGAAGGGAAAAGGCAGGGGAAATATCTGGTGATGGAGTAATTTTTGCCTAGAGTCTTTGGGGGTAAATAGGAGTTCTCTACAAGGAAAAGAGGAAGAACACATCACACAGAGAGGAGATGGACAGAGAATACGCATGGAGACAGTAGATAACGAAGAATGTTGAGGGAAATGTACAATGTTCAGTGGCCTCTGGACAGGCAGGAGGGCCATGGCAAGAGATAAGTTCAGAGAAGAAGACTTGAGCAATAGAATGGAAGGTCCTACTACTCATAAAGCCCTCATCCTGTGGGTCACAGGAAGCCCCACAACCTCAGATCATCCTGTTCTTATTTCCTGCAGCTAAACATAAACACCAACCTAAGACCCACTCACCCTACTCCCAGAATTACCACCCAGAGAAAAAAGTGCATAAGACCACCAAAGACGTTCTACAATGTTCAACAGCACCATTATTCATAAGAGCCCCAAACCAGAAGCAATCAAATGTCTACCACTAGAAGAATGGCTACATAGATGGCAATGTTTTCATAGACTAGAATACTGGCCAGCAATGAATAAGTGAGCAAAATAATGACACTCGCCAGGCATGGATGTATCTCACAGACATTACGGGGAACAAAAGAAGCCATTTATATGTAATTTCATTTATATGAAGTCCAAGAATAGGAGACTTAATTGGTAGTGCCTGCAGTCTCAACAGCGGTCATGAGGGGTGGGTATTGATGGGAGAGGGTATAAGAGCCTTCTGGGGTGCTTGGGAGTGTTCTATATCTTTACCTGGGGGCACTTATGTGAATGTATATGTATGAACAATTCAACAGGCTCTATATGAGATTAGTATACTTTATTGTATGTTTTAACTCATTAAAAAAAAAAGACAAAACTAACAAAAATTTTAAAAAACCAAACAGAATTTTAGAAACCTGGTTGTTATATTTGCCATTATAAACCAATTGTCTACCAAGAAGCCCCTTTCCCTGTGGTCAGCCCTCCTGTTACCTAGTAATGTGTACCTTCTCAAGAGTTTGTTAGAGACAAAGTACTCCTTGGCGCATGAGAACAAAAAAGGCAGCAACTGAATACAAAGGTAGCAAGTGAGGCAAACACTTGGTAAGTTTCACCCAGAGCCTCTCACCCTCATCATCTCTTGAGTGACAAAATGCCATTTGTTACCAGCATCCTCTTTACTATATATTCATCTCTTAGCTTGTACCAGTTTTCCTGCAACCTGTAAAGATGAATTCAAGTCTCTTTTATGTTAAAAAGCAGGTATAAAAACCAAATAAACCAAATTCCCCCTGGGCTTTGCCTTCTTTCTAGCTTTCTCATCTCCTTCTTCCTCTCCTAAGCCAAACTTTCAAGAGCTTTTTCCTAATTAAAAAAAAAATTAAAAATAATAGAAAGATAAATAAAAGTAATAGAAATTTAAAATTAAAGTAAAATTTAAAAAGTTAAAATAAATATTTTAAAAATCCACACAAAAAAGGAACTTTTTCCAAACTAACTTTCTCACTCTTTCATGCCATTCACTCGTGCCATTCACTCTTGAAATCAATGGATCCTTTACCCTCCATATCTCTAAAGTCTCATCTTATCTGGCCTCTCAGTTGCACTGGACATTGGTGACAGCTTCTGTGAGCTGCAACTTTCTCTCCCTTAATTTTTGTTGAGACCCATTCCTCTGGTGAGTCGACTTGGTTATTGTATCCACCTCTGTGAATGCTTGTGATGGAAAGAACAACTTGGAAACGAAAGCAGATTGAAGGAAAGGCCAGCTGGACCATCTCCCAGGGCACTGATCTTTGCAGGCCAAATTTCCTGGGAATGAATTGGAAACATGGAGCCAGTTTATTTAGAAACTCTGTATAACACTTTACATAATTGGCAAAATGTAAATTGGGCCCTCTCTCACCCAAGTACAAAATGTCTTTGAGTGGGAGTTTAAAAAAAAAAAGCCTTGCCAGCAATTGCCTTGTTAAGCTGCATATTTCTGTGTCATGCTTGGGCAAGAGCTGTCAGCTGAGACTGAAAACGAAGAGTCGATATGGTGTTCGTTATGTTAGTGATTCATTTCGCTATCTAAATATAAACACTTTATGAGTCCTCCCAAGAAGTCTTTGATTCAGAAAATCACAAAAGACAACTGAAGGGAGGGCCAGAACCACAGAAAAATGAGAATTTCTTTCTTTTGCTTTTGTTGTTTTTAAAGAACATACACCATCTTTTGACCATGGGAGCAAATGATCAGAAGAAGCTGTTTCTGAATATAACTTGTATTAAGAAAAAATAATTTTCTCATCATTCCCATTAAATAAATGCTAAATAAACTTTTAAAGAATATTGTTTGAAGGTGTCACAAGTGAAGATCCTGCCAGTCCTCACCCATCACCCCGTGTAGATGGATTCAATGTGAGGAAACTTCGCAATGAGGGAAAAATCGTGCTGAGAACTTGGGAGGAGGAAGTACTCAGTTTGATTCGGTTTAGAAGGACAGCTGTGATTGGCAGAAGGGCTGAGGAAATTCAGGTTCACAGAAAATAGGCTTGAGAGCAGTGTTCTTAACCTTGATCGAGCTTCGGAATTCCCCGAGCAGACTTGAAAATGGTGATGGCCTGGGTCCCGCTGTACAGATCCCATTTACAGATCCGAATGTAATTGATCCAAGGTGTGGACTGAATTGTGGGACCTTTTACAAGCTCCTCAGCTGATGATAACCCGTGGCCAGATGGAAGGTTGCTGTTTTAGAAAACAGTCCAGCTGCTGAGTGAGTCACTCAGTCTTGTCGACTCTCTGTGACCCCATGGACTGTAGCCCACCAGGCTCCTCTGTCCATGGAATTCTGCAGGCAAGAATACTGGAGTGGGTAGCCATTCCCTTCTCCAGGGGATCTTCTAGACCCAGGGAGCAGGCCTTTTCCCAGAGAAAGTCAAGAGCTCTGGTTCTCAAAGTGTGTTCTCTGGACAAGCAGCAGTAGTGCCTGGGGACTTGTTAGAAATGCAAGGTCTTGGGTTCCACCTGGACCTACTGATCAGAGACTCTGGGGCTGGGGAGACGGCGATCTGTACTGATCAGGCGTTCCAGGTGACTCTGATGCACCAAGTCTGGAAACTACCGACGTCAGGAAAGAGCCTTGAGGGGATGCTGGGGAAAGAGCGTAATGGTGAACCAAGAGACAAAGGCAGGTTCCCTTCAGAGCTGAGCGGAGACACAAAACCCCAACCTGGGAAGACTTTCTCTAAGGAGGGACTTCACGTTCAAGGGGAGCATCTGAGGGAAATGAAAGAAAGACCTAGGAAGTCCGGGCTTGAGCACAGAGTGATGTCCGTCACGTCCTCTTCCCAGCCCGGGACCTGCCGTCGCCTCTCAGTCCCACCTTCCTCACACAGTGTGGTTTTCTCCACTGAGTGGCTGATGGAGGAAGCCACACATTAGCACGTCTCTGTTTGTGCCGGGGCCTGGGGCTCCTGCAGAGGCCTGTGGAACACAGCTGGAGTCTCCCCTCGTAGTGGGAAGAGTGGGATCCTGTTCCTCGTCAGCAGGGCGTGCCTTCTGCCCTGTTCCCCACCGAGCACAGGCTAGGGAGGGCTTGTGCTTCTGGCCAGCTCTCGCTTCTGCTTTCCTCTCTGACTCATGCCCAGCACAGGGGCTTTGGAGACACTTGTCCTTTCCCCGGAAGAGTCAGTGCTGGGGAATGACTGCCTTTATGGGGAGCTCAGGGAAGGCTGGCTCTGCAGCAGAGCCAGACTTATCTAAGTCACCTGGCTTATTCAGTTTCATTCCAGTCAACAAATTATTCTCAGCATGTCTGCTCCGAGGCGGGCTCTGGGCCACCACTGGGGAAACAGAGAGCAGACACAGAGCTGGCCCTTGGGAAGCTTTCATTCAGGTGCAAAGGATTTAGTGGGGGAGGAGGAAATTGCATGGCTCAATGTCTTCCGCCTGAGAGCTGCTGTAAATAGGGTGATGGTTAAGGTTTACATCCACAAAAGGACATGTTTGGTAGTAAAATTGTGAGCTACTAACAGTCACGCCAGGACAGCAAGTGTAAACTAGGACCCTCCTGGGCATCCAGGAGGCATGTCCACACTGTGCTGGGGTGGCAGCATTGGTTGGTAGCAGTCAGATCTCAGCAACTTGGAGCTAGACCCCACTTGGCATGCTGTTGTGGCTGCCCGGCATGTACCATGCTCCCCCATACCAGCTCCCAGAATCAGCATCAACCCAACACGGAGCACCACGTCACCCCAGTGAGGACCCAGGCATGACTCTGCTGCTCGGATATAGTAGCCGGGCTTCTGCCTGGCCACTGTCCTGGCTCTGCTTGATGTCCTGCGCAAAGTGGCACAGGGTACAAAGCATTTCAGACCCTCACCTCTCATCTCCGTAAAATGGTACTCTGATCGAACAGAGGTTTGGTGGGTCTGAAGTGGCCATTTAGATTTGTTTTAGATGTATGTGTTTTCTCCTCCTAAGGTCCAAATTTAATGCCTGCATTTCATTTTTTAAAAATTGTACTTCCTGATATTATGGTCATGTTCCATACAATAAGCTTGCACGTACATTCTTTTCAAATATCTACGACTTTTATAAGTTTTACAAACTCACCTTATGATTACATTTTTTCTTTCTAAATTAAAACAAATTTTTTGGAGTACAGTTGCTTTACAATGTTGTGATAGCTTTTGCTGTGCAGTGAAGTGAATCAGCTACACGTATACATACATATCCTCTTTTTTGGATTTCCTTCCCATTTAGGTCACCATGGAGCATTGAGTAGAGTTCACTGTGCTTTACGATAGGTTCCCATTAGTTACCTATTTTATACATGGTAATGTATACATCAATGCCAGTCATCCCATTGCCTTCCCCTTTTACCCCTTGGTATCCATATGGCTATTCTCTATGTCTGTTTCTACTCTGTTTGTAAATAAGATCATCTATACTAATTTTTTCAGATTCCATACCTATGTGCTAAGATATAATATTTGTTTTTCCATTTCAGACTTCATTTCAATACACAAATATTTACAGCATATTTCAATTACACTGTACCATTTATGAAGATATTCTACTGAATTTAGACATCAACTTCCCCACTCAGTGTCCACACATAATAATGAAAACTGATGTAAAATGATTCCTCTAGCTCCAGTAAGCATTTCTTGAGTGCTGACTGTGCTCTGAGCACTGAACTAGGGGCTATAACACATGCAGGCCTTTTTATCTTAAGCCTCACTATAACCTTGCGATATAGATGGTGCTAGACCCATTTTACAGATGAAGTGAGACGAATCCCCCATGTTTCATATCTCAGAAATAGCCAGACTATCCCCCAGGTGAGGAGCAGCTTAAGGCAAAGACTTAGGTCAAAGTCCCAGAGAGTAAGGCCGGGCTCGAGAAGAAACCTGGGGACCTGGCATCAGGATCAAGGTTAGGTGAGCGAGGTCATCACAGAAGGGCAGGTCAGATCTTGTCTCTGTTTAAAATTTTGATATTTTGTTCATCATGATTTTGTTTTTTTTTTGCATTAAATTAACCTTGATTTTTAAAGGGATTTGGTTAAAACATTATTTTTATCTTTATTACTGAATTTTAGCACCGCCCCCAACCCTAGTAAATTCTGTGCCTGAGGTCAGTGTTCACTCACCTTACCCTTGGTCCCAGCCCTGTGGGGACACCTCTACAAGGCAGCATTTGACTTGCTATGTCCCATACTCACTCACCACCTGCGTCCCCCCGCCTCTACCCAGGCCAGGGTGGATTTGCATTAGTAAACCATGTGGTCAGGTCTCAGGCTTCCCCTCCTATGCTAGCCCTTATCAGGACCCAGCACTCTCTCCTTGCCCAGAGCCTGGTCTGTGCTACTAGGCACTCAAGGTATGTTGAACAATGAACCCAAGGCAAGGTCTTGGACTTCTTTTGTGTGTCTACAGCCTTTTGGAGAATAAAGGCACACATGCCTGTGGTCTTTGTAATATGCTGATAAAAGCTTGTAGACCTTATTTTTCCTCAGTAAAACCCTTCTTGACCCATTACTTTCTCTCTCTTTTTAAAAAATAATTATATTCATTTATTTTTAATTGATTGATGATTGCTTTACAATATTGATTTGATTTCTGTTATACATCAACATGAATCAGCCATAGTTGTACAAAACTCCCCTCCCACTTGAATCTCCCTTCCACCTCCCACCCTTTCCCACCCCTCTAGGTTGTTACAGAGCCTCGGTTTGAGTTCCTTGTGTCTTACAGCAATTTGCTTTCTCTTTCTACACCTCAACCCAGCTGGGACCCTGTGTGTTAATGGGGGTCACAACTAAGACGTGTTGAATATTAATTATGTACCAGGCACCATCTAAGATCTTTATACATACAGTCATTCAGTCAGCCCTCATAACAAGCCTATAGGTGGGCATTACTACTGACTCCACTTCACAAATGAGGAAATCCGGGCACAAAGACAATAAGTAATCCCTGCAAGGTCATGCAGGTGGTGAGTGGCAGAGCCGTGACTTGAACCTGGCCAGGCTGGCTGCAGAGCTCACCCACCACCTGTTCCTGGCTCTGTCTGCTGCTGGGGAGAGGTGAGTTCTTCTTGGACCACATGGGAGAGTCCAGGAAATTGCCTGCTTTCAGTCTGGATTGGGATGGGCTCACAGGACACTAAGCATGTGGTGGGGGGAAATCTACAAGATCCTCTGTGGCTGAATTGTGTTCTCAAAGTTTGTTGCGGTCCTAACCCCCAGTATCTCAGAATCTGAATGTACTTGGAGACGTGGTCCTTAAAGAGGTGATGAAGTTAACATGAGGCCGTTAGGTTGAGTCCTCATCCAGCATCACTGGTGTCCTTACAAAGGAGGAATTTCAGACACAGACAGGTACAGAGGGAAGACGATGTGAAGACACAGGGAAGACGGCCGTCCACAAGCCAAGGAGACAGGCCGAAGAAGAAATCAGTTCTGCTGATTGAGCGACTGAGCGTACACAGATCACGTAGGTCATGTTCCTGCTCTAAAACCTTCTGTGGCTCCCCATTTCTTGAAGGGAAAAGCCTGTTCACCACACATCAGCAGTTAATGGGATCTTCTGCAGTATCCCTTTCCATACCCATCACTGGAATTCAAGGGGAACTACCTCTATTCCCTGCTTGTGCTTCCTGCTGCCCTGCATCTTTGCTCACTCTGTCCCCTCTGCCCATAATGCCTTCTCTCCCTATGCATGTTCAAGTCCTCCTGATTTCCCAGGCACAGCTCAAATTCTACCTCCTCCACAAAGCCTTTGCCTCTTACCAATCAGCCTCTCTCTCTTATCTTAAATCCCACCACACTGTCTCTCACGGCTCCTGAGTCCTTTGTGCCTTGCGTTATGATTATTTATCCACATGTTCCTCCTAACCCCTTCTCACATCTACAGACATCCATGGAACTTTCTGGAAAGGAGGCCGCATGGTGGCTTCAGAAGGGAAAGGCATGTGGAGCTGGTGAACTTGTGTATTTACACCTCTCCCAGCTACTTGGTAACTGCAGTGGGGTAGGGACCCTTATCTCTGCAGCCTGAATGGCCACTCATAGGAGTTCAGGAGATAATCAAGGAGCCAAGGGGCAAGTCATCTCATCTCTTTGAGCCTTAGTTTCCTCACCAATTAAATAGGGAGGAAAATGATGATAACAATACAAGCTTACAGGATAATACTTGTGAAGAGTAATGAGTAAAGAAGAGATTTCTTTTTTTTTTTTAAGACTTTTTTGATGTGGACCATTTTTAAAGTCTAAACTGAATTAGTTACAATTTTGCTTCTGTTTTTTCTTTGTTTTTTTTTGGCCACAAGTCATGTAGAATGTTAGCTCCCAGATCAGGGATCCAACCTGCACCCCCTGCATTGAAAGGTGGTCTTAACCAGTGGACCACCAGGGAAGTCCCAAGAAGAAATTTCTTTATAAGTATTGTTTGAGTATTCTACTATTAGTAGGAAACGGACATGCCTCTTGTCAAGAAAGTCATTCATTTCCTGTAAAGTCCTGACGCTCCGCTAGGCTTTCCGTGTGGCCAATAATAAGTGCACGATGTGTTTTGTTACTCCGCTAAATGCTGTCACATGTTGCCCCATTTAATCCTCCCAACAGTCTTTGGAGGGAGGAGGTGCAGATGTTGTCCCCATGTCACAGAAAACCAGGGCTCCTGACTTGCCTGCACTGGATCCAAGCCTCGGCCAGAACTGGACTGGAAGCAGGAGGAGTGGGAAGCTGAGGCACGATGGGTTAACTGCACGGTGCCTCCAGCTGGGGAGTGAGATGGATTTCCAGGATTCGTTGGGACCGCCATTCCCCAGATGGGCTGGACACAATCTCGGATCTCGGCCTTTGTGGGCCTGGCTGGTGACTGTGACAATCTGGAATTTCGGGGCCTGAGCTGGCAGGGGTCTCCCCGAGCCAGGAGTGGGGTAGCTCTGATGAGTAGATAATTAGGACGCTTCTTTCAGCTGAAGATAAAGTCCAGAGCTTCCCTCCAGCCATTATCCTGCCAACCCTAATAGAGCCAGATTGATGGATGTAGCGCGGAGGGAATTTGGAACATTCTTGTGCACACTATATCACACTCAATAACCGCCCGTGCACAACGTGGGACTTTTATAAGCCATTACAAAATCCATTTTGAAACATCTCTGGGTGCGACAGCCAGCTGCAAAGCATCTGAAGTATCCCTGACATTTGGGCTTTGGTGGAACTTGTGAGGAGCAAGAACTCCAGAGAAATCTCGCGCACACTCAAGCCAAGAGAGCACGATCGTAAGGAAAACACGTGCTGGCGTTACAGTCCCCTGTACATCTTATACTGTATTTCGGCAAGCGCACTAATCCTTCTTGTTAGACAAGAACAGAAACCCCCCAAATGCTTTCCATATGTCCCATTGTCTTCCTGGCCCTTTAATTCTATCGCAAAAGCCCCCAACTTAGCAACCTTCATATTAATGCTAAACACATTACATCAGTTCTAACATTGATATGTTTAATACGAATACAATTAAAGTTGCTTCAACATAATCCTGGTAAGATAAACAGTGTTGCTATTATTATAAACATCCCTGCAAGGTCCCTTGTAAAATATTATCAATACTAATAGAAGCAACCGCCACCCCCACCCCAACCCTGATACCCGGACTAAACAATGCCACTGCCTCCCTACTAATAACAAATATGTCCAGTGATTTAAACATTGGTGCATCCAATGTAAACACCATTATAGCTAATGTAAAACAGTTACCCAGCCAAGCAAATCCACCAGCAAGTAACTGAAGAGAAAGAACAGTTTCCTCAGCAAGAATGCATTACAGCCTGCTGGTGACATTTGCAATAGATTACTTAAGCCCATAAAGAAATGAAAATTGCAGGCCCATGTTGAGCCAGAAATGATGAAATTGGAGAGCACGAGCTAAGTGCAGTATGGCACAGAGCAGCTTCTGCCCAGCGTCTGCAAGCCTGGTGTGGCTTGGAACGCAATCACCTTGAGTCTCTGTGTAGATGCAGCCTCAGGTACGTTGTGTCCTTTCTGTCTTGCTTCCAGTCCATGCATGGTCTCCACACGCAGAGGCACGAAGCTGAGGACTGGCCTTTGCAGTGGGTAAGTGCTCACAACGGCTGCAGCTGGCTGAACGTGAGCACATGGGTGCCTCTCTCCCGACCAGTGCTGGCATAGGAGGGTCAGCGCGATGGTTTCTGCCTCACACTGTGGAACTTTTCTTTTTTCAGGTTATGCAGAAGTCCAGGGTTTTAGGGAGGAGACCTAGAGACTTTTTCAGAGTCAAAGTGGGATTATAAATGCATTCATCTGATTTTTATCTTACCTAGAGCCTCTAAAATAAACAGATGGACCCCCAGACGACAAGATGTGGCTGTGTTCACAACAAGCTCTTGTTCATTCTTGCCTGCTTCCTCCTTTCAATCCAGTTTCATGACTTATCGACTCCTGACATCTTTGCATTTCCTGTTTCTGGAAACTTCTTGGGTGTAGTTCCAGTGATTCTGGATGTGTGCTCTCTCACTCTCTCTTGTTTTAATCTGTCAAGCCCACTCCTGCTAAATAACCCAACTCAGCAAGGTTTGTCTACCAGGACTTCTGAGGGGCGATTCCAAAAAGAAGCAGCTCAAAACTCCAACTCTCACCCGAACACAGAGGGTGTTCTATGCTTCATTGTGAGCCGGTGCTCCTGACTTCCCACTCTGCTCAGGGGCTCCCTAGGAAAGTTTCAAATGTCCCCAAAACTGTAAAGATCCATTGTGATTCAGAGAAAGGAAAAGGAAATTCCCCAATTATTTCTTCCCCAAATATTTTAATCAAAATTAGCTACCATTCCCTAGTGGCTCAGATGGTAAAGCATCTGCCTGCAACGTAGGAGACCTGGGTTCAATCCCTGGGTCGGGAAGATCCCCTGGAGAAAGGAATGGCAACCCACTCCAGTATTCTGGCCTCAAGAATTCCATGGACAGAGGAGCCTGGTGGGCTACAGTCCATGGGGTCACAAAGAATCAGACACGACTGAGTGACACTTTCCCTTAAATAATTTTCATGAAAAAATGTAGCTAAGCTTTTCTACTGATGACAGAACTTATCAATTATCAAGGAATTCTCATCTCCTTGGTGTGACTGTGGGAACAAGCATCTGTATCTATCCTTCAAAAACACCACCATCTTGAGTGTTCACCTGGCACTTAGAGTCAGCTCAGGATTTCTAATTTCAGGATTGTTGAGATTCGAGGTTGGGTCATTCTTTTGCTGTGGGAGTGGTTCTGTGCTTTGTGGGATGTTTAGCTACAAACTTAACCTCTACTTATTAGATGCCAGGGGCTTCCCCGGTGGTGCTGGTGCTAAAGAAGTCACCTGCCAAAGCAGGAGGTGAGGTTTCAGTCCCTAGGTCAGGGAGATCCCCTGGAGGAGGAAATGGCAACCCACTCCAGTATTCTTGCCTAGAAAATCCTGTGGACAGAGGAGCCTGAGGGGGTTACAGTTGGTGGAGTCTTAAAGAGTTGGACACAAGTGAGCAACAGCACACACACACACACACACACACACACACACACACAAGGTCCCAGTAGCACCTTCCATCTGCCATGATTGTAACCACCAAAAATGTCTTGACATGGTCAAATGTCCCTGAGGAAGCAAAATCTCTCTCTCTCTCTTTCTTTCTCTCTCTCTCTCTCACACACACACACATACACACACTCATTGAAGACCATCAAGTCAACTGGGTGAATCAAAACATCTGATGAATGAAGGCCAACTCAGATGCAAATTCTTGTTCCCTTACTGACTGTGTGGTCCTCCTAGGCAAGGGACTTACTTCATCCGAGCCTCAGTGTCCCCATTTTTGTATCATGGGATCAATGATATCCCAGAACCAGGGGTGTGGGAAACCACCTTGGCCTTATCTTTGTAAATCTGTGACATCAAATACTTAGTGACTGTGTTTTCATTTATGTCCTAAACATCTCATTTTTGTCTCCTCCTTGAATGAATCCACAGAGGCCCAGAGCACGGACAGGGTGTTCTTACTGCCCCAGAGTCTGGAGAGATGGAGAGCTGGAATTCCATTCCAGCTAAACATCATATTATTAACCCAGGCAACTCTTTCTTAGTAAAACCCCAACTCATGTAAATACTAGTATAGTTTTCAATTTGTAGTCAGATTAGATGCCAGGAGTGTTTGGTTCTATTTTACTTTTTAAGTGAAACCTTTACAGTGAATTTGAAAGCAAGCTATTTTCTGCCTCTCTGGAGAAGTGTAAGTTTTGGAAAGCAAGCTCTCCTGGAATGTTTTAGCTGCAATCAGAATGGATATATATAAAAAAAAAAAGGCAGGTTAAGTCACATGATAGAATTTCTGGACCCAGATTCAACTCATTTAGGAAGTGCTCTATGGAACAAAATATGCACGGAAAGAAGGTTTTGTGTCATTCTAAAAGCTATTTTATGTCCTTGGAAAAGCAGGTGGGTGTTTATATCAGTACTCTTTTGAGTGTTCTGTTTTAAGCATCAAACACTTGCGAATGCTGTATCTCCAGAGTCACCCCAGGAAAAGAAATCTTCTGTTGGGGAGGGGAGCATAATTCTCAACTTCCCACATCCTCATGTCTGTGCTGTATGGAATCCATGCCATTACTGTGACTCTTGGCACCTCTAGCAAAGACCCCACAGCCACTGAGCACCTCCCAGGGGACCCTGGGCATCCAAGGAGGAGAAGGAAGATTTCTCACCCCAAGAGGCCCAGACAGAGGCAGGGACAGAGCTAGTGGGGGGACAGAGCCTACTCTTCCTCTTTCCTGTGACAAGGAATTAGGTCTCAGGGGGCTACTTGGAATGGAGAAGTAGTTCTCATTCCTGAACCTCCTGGAGAGCTGAGCTCTGAGCTCTACTGAGAGCTCGGTCACCAAGGCACAGAGGTTCCTCTCACAGGGGAGCTGAGAACAGACCCCCTATGTGCTTGATATCATGTTTGTAAATGGTTGTTGTTCAGTTGCTCAGTCATATCCAGCTCTTTGCAACCCCATGGACTGCAGCACACCAGGCCTCCCTGTCCATCGCCAACTCCCGGAGTTTACTCAAACTCACATCCGTTGAGTCGGTGATGCCATCCAATCATCTTATCCTCTGTCACCCTCTTCTCCTCCTGCCCACAATCTTTCCCAGCATCAGGGTCTTTTCCCGTGAGTTGGCTTTTCTGCACTTAGCCACTAGCAGCCACTAGCCTCCTGGAAATCTCTGCCTGGAGGCCCAGCAGGCTTGCTGGCCTCCATCAGGAAGCCTCCTCTGACCTTCAATACGGATGGAGGTTCTTCCACTTCCGGTCACACTGGGCTTCTGCTTCCTGCATCTGCCAGCTTGTCCTGTGGTTCATCTGTTTGCTCATGTCACCTGGGTGGGAAGCGAGGTGGGGGGTATTGGTGGTGCTCTGTCTGATTTATTTCTGCCTCTCTGGGGCTTGACCGAGGAGGTGTTCCATGAACTCTTCTGAGGTAAAGCATTGTCGCTTATTAGGACCTCAAAAAGAACCGCCTCTGCACTTTCCTTGGAACCTAATACAGAACAAGTAGACCAAGGGGGTCAGCAGGCACTGGGGCCTTGGGGAGGGCCGTCATGCTTGCCAGCGTGTACATGCCCGTGTATGAGCTTAAGGCAGTTTGTGAAATTAAAGGTGTCACGTGTGAATACCGACAACTTCCAGCTGCCTGTTTGTGACAAGGAGGCGCACAAAATATGGCTGGCATCTTTTCCTCCATCCCACTTCTTTCCAAATGCCTCTGGGGTATACAGGCCCACAGGAGATGCCTTGCCAAGGAGGCAGAGGGCCCAGGGCAGGACAGGGCCGCTCTGATTTCACATTCATTGCTGCTTAACCACCTCCGCACTTTTCTTAGGACCTGATACAGAACAAGAAGACGAAGGGGCTCAGCAAGCCTCGGTGCTAATTAGGAGGACCATCACCTGGCCTTGACAGGTGGCTGAGAAAGGAGATTATAACAACAAGGAGGGGATCATCATGTGAAAACACACAGCTCTGAGCCAAGAACGGCCTGCCCTTGCCCCATGGCAGGAAAGAGAGTGTTGATGGATTTGCTAAGATTCCCAACAGAACTGGTTGGAATTTGACAGTAAATGAGAGGAAGGAGCCTGCAGTTCCTGCCAGCTATGCTGGACCCATAGTCAGAACCCACTGGGTGAGAGAAGAGGTCTTTCAAACCAGGCCTTGGCAGAACATCCAGAGAAATTATTTGGAGAGACTCAGTGATTCCACTGAAGAACTTAATGCCAACCAGGGAGTCAGGAGTCAGTCTTTGCAAAGCAAAATTCTGTAGGGAGACAGCTCTCCAGGGTTTGCTTGCCCTAAGCACCATGGCCCTGTCAGCAATTGCCGGGAGACTGCCACCTATTTGTCACAATTCTTAGATGCAGGTATGGAGAAAGAGGGACTTCCCAGGTGGTGCTAGTGGTAAAGAACCCCTCTGAAAATACAGGAGATGTAAGAGACTCCAGTTCCATCCCTGGGTCAGGAAGATCCCCTGGAGGAGGGCATGGCAACCCTCTCCAATATTCTTGCCTAGAGAATCCCCAGGACAGAGCAGCCTGAGGGGCTACAGTCTACAGAGGCACAAAGCGCCAGACACGCTGAGCCACTCAGCAACAACAATGAGCTTGTAAGGGGCAAAGGCAGGATGTGAACCAGGAAACCTGCCCCAGCATCCACGCAGGGAGGCACTGCACCATGCTTCCTCCTTTCCACAGTAGACGTGTATGCATCATGCCTTATACATTTGAAAAACGGGGGGACTTCCCTGCTGGTCCAGTGGTTAAGAATCTGCCTGCCAACACAGGGGATGCAGATTCGATCCTTGGTCCAGGAAGATCCCACATGCCAAGGAGCAACTAAGCCTGTGTGCCACAGCTGCTGAGCCCGTAAGCCTAGAGCCTGTGCTCCACCACAAGCCAAGACACCACAGTGATAAGCCCAGGCACCACAGCTAGGAAGTAGCCCCTGCTCGCCGCAACTGGAGAAAGCCCTCGTGCAGCAGCAAAGACCCAGCACAGCCAAAAATAAAATAAAACACGGGGCATAGATATTTTCTTCTATATTCCTCCTCAGTTAGGGATGGATGCAAAAGTCTTAGCCAGGTAGGCTCAGGTGTTTAGAGTTGATAGAGGTTGTGTGGGAGTTTTCCTTCTGTGTTGTACGGAGTTGGTTGACCCTTCTCTGTGGATGTCACCCTTGTTACATCTGGAGTCTACACTCCTTCTGTGTTAGGGTCATTATTATCAAATTTTGAAACTTGGAAGTTTCCTAATCTGCTTACAGATCACTCTAAATACCAGGCCAGTTATCAATAATGTACCTAAGATTTGTTTTCTCCAATTATTTTGAAAAATATCCAGCACAAAGAAGTGATATCATACAGCATTCATCTTTCTCTGTCTGATTTATTTCACTAAGCATAATATTCTCTAGGTCTATCCATGGTGCTGCAAATGGCATAATTTCATTCTTTTTCATGACTGAGTAGTATTCCATATTATACATATATATATATATATATATATATCCCACTTCTTTTTTATCCATTCATCTGTTGATAGGCACTTAGGTTGCTTCTATATCATGAACATTATAATAGTGCATGCTAACTATGGTGCATGTTAGTGATGCTGAGCATCTTTTCATGTGCCTGTTAGCCATCTGTATGCCTTCTAGAAAAATACTGAATTATCATGTTGTACACTTGAAATACTATATTATAAATCAGATATACTTCAATAAAAGAGCAATATGCATAAAAAATCCACTACACGCTAATAAACAGTTCCTCTGTGTTTTCGAAACCTTTGGAATGTCACATTTTTCTTCAGTCAAGGCACTTCCTGCCGGTCGCCCGTGTGCTGTGGATATGGTGTCGGTGATATGGCCGTGACCTGTGTACAACCACCACGTCTGTGCTCTGCAGCCCGGTATCTGTGGTGAGCCTGCAGAGGAGCAGGTGGACGTGGATCCGGGGGGCTTAGGAGGAGGGGGCCTCTGTGCCTGTCTGTCTGCACCCATCTGCTCACAATTCACTTCTGAAAGCGACAGCTGCTACTTCACCTTGGTCTCCCACATCCCACGCAAGTTCTTCCTTTGCGCCGTTTCTCTTGGAAATGCATGCTGAAGGAGATTCTGGGAAACCTAGTTCCACATGACCCAGCAAAGTGGGTCATGAGTTGACACAGCAAAGTGAAGCACATCATTGCCCTCTTCTGAGATTTTTCTGACAGCCATATTGACAACCGCTGTTTTGGAATGAGGTGACGCAGAAGTAAATGATCAGAAATCTACTTGTTGAGCATGACATCTGAGCAAGGCTGGTGGATGGGTAAGTTTAAGACAGCTCCTTCAGCGAGGATGGTTTGGTGTACCTCCCCAGGCCTCCATTCCTGAGGGGGTTTACCCTGAGGGTGGGGCTGTCGCCCTTGGAATCCATTGGCTAGAGTGCCCTTATCTCTGCAGTGTGCTAGAATGAACGTCATCAATGCCTAGCAAAAGCGGGACTTTTAAGTCTCTGTGTTGGGTCCTCAGGTGAGCACCAAGTACCTCCAGATCTTAAATCCAGGTGCCATCTATGAGGGACATGCGATGAGGGCTCAAGGGAACAGAGGGTTCAATGCATGTCTCTAGACTGTGAGGCTGGTACTGGATTTTCTCTGGTGTAGAAAGGCTATGACAAGATCCCCTTGCCTGCTGTTAGAACAGCATGAGAAACCAAGCACAACCCCTCCCAC
This sequence comes from Redunca redunca, assembly GCA_006410935.1. Classification (NCBI taxonomy): domain Eukaryota; kingdom Metazoa; phylum Chordata; class Mammalia; order Artiodactyla; family Bovidae; genus Redunca; species Redunca redunca. The sequence goes on along the minus strand of SJYQ01009076.1, from coordinate 239,323 downwards.
TAAGTGTCCACTCCGGAAGCAGGTCTCCTTGCTTTTCCTCTCCGGTTGCTCTCTACTCCTCGCCCCCATCACTGTCTCATCCATCCCTCCCCCTGTTGCTTTCTCACCCTCTCTTTCCACCCCATGCCTCCCCCGCCCCTCCCCATCTCGCTTTCATGTGACTCTGCGCATCCATACAGAGGTTCTTTCCACACCAACACTTTCCCTCCACGCTCCACACACAGCCATGTGGCTGTGTGTCCAGTGTGCCACCAGGCCAGCTGCCAGCGGAGAGGCAGGAATGAAGCCGAGAAAGAGAGCCAGGTCTGCCAGCCCACTGGAGAGAGAGAGAAACGGTCTCAGGAATTGTCTGTATCCCTCTGTCATTTTAACCAGAGCAAGACTTGCCTATTAGAGAAGATAACTTTTATCTTAGAAGCTGAACAAATTAGTTACTCACACATAGTACTAATCTTACAAACCAAAACAAAAACAGAGCTTCAACATCTTTATCATATGGCTAGGAAAAACTGTCCTCCCATTTGGACTTATCTCCCTCCCTCTCTTTTTCTGCCTACTGGGTTTAGCTGACACTCTCCTTTAAGTGAGAATGGCCCTTTGTTGATCATGAGCCAGGAAGCAGGTCATTCTGGAAGCAGCCAGGGTGATGGCTTCAGTCCCCAGTCCTCTTCGTCTGGCACTTGCCATAGAGCTGAGCATTGCAAATTTTGATTGGAATGCACTTAAATCTGTAGTAGACACGGGGCTAGTGAGGTCGGCCTTGCTACCTGGCTAGCAGGTGAGAATCGGTGGTTGGGAATGAAACATGATGACATATAAGAAAGGCCAGGCACATTACTTGGCCCAGAGGAGGGCTTCAGAAAGGCTAGTTTCCTTTCCCTTAAATTGTGGACGTAATGAGGAATCACAGCTCACAGAATCTTTGAGGTGGGAGGCGCTGCCAACGAAGGCAGAAACCCACCTCTAGTGGGGTGACCGCGCGAGCTGCAGGGGAAGGCGCGGCTTGACCCTCCGCTGACGGTGCTCAGTCCCTCACCCCCACCGCATATGGGGCGACCTGTCACTGCTGGGAGGCATGTTTCTGTCTTCCCCAGCCCCGCCACCGAATCTTACTAGTTTTCTAGACCCACGTGGAAGAATTTGGTTTTGTTTGTCCTCAAGGTAGCCCTGCTGAAATCTGAGGCCTCTTCATGTGATTTTTTTGTTGTCCGTGTTCCAGAGGCGACAGCCCCAGTATTCTGAGTTGTCTTAAATGACTTGATTTCCTGACCCTTCACTTTCTTGGTGTCTGATAGAAAGTATCAGGCATAGACAGAGCTGTATGTCTGACTATGACTAAGTCACGTCTCTGCCTCTGTTCCTCAGTTTTTCCATCTGTCCAATGGTCATATTCACGAGATAAGCCAAGGGCTGAGCCTAATGCTGGGTCCATAAGATGTTAGAAATCATTGCTTTCCTGATCATGCTCTTCCAGACATGGATGATGTGCCACATCACTCTGAAAGTCTGACTTGGAAGTGAAACTGGCTGATTCCAGAAAGCTGACATTAGATCCAGCAGTGGACACCATTTGTCTTTGCCATTTTCAAGATGTTACTCCAGTGACAAGCACTTGAGGCAGCACTGGTGTGTGGCATCGTACAACACCCTCTTCCAGCCACCAGCTGGATGGGGAGCACATGTGATCTTTGAATTAGTTTGTGTAAATTAAAACTTCTTTTTCAGTTAGATTGAATTCTGTTCACCTCAGAACATAATAAATATGCTAATACAGTTTGTACCTACTATTCCCTCCTTCCTTCCTGAAGCAGCTGGGGTGGGGTGGGGAGATCACTGGTGTTTGTATGGCAACCACGATTGCAGATAAGCTGCTAGGTCATGCTCTTCTCTTGGGAAGGTGAAGGGTGATTGATTCTATCAACTCAAGGTAGCGTTATTCACTCAGATGTGTCTGACTCATTGCCATCCATGGACTGTGGCCCGCCAGCCTCCTCTGTCCATGGAATTTGGCAGGTAAGAATATTGGGGTGAATTGCAATGCCCTTCTCCAGGGAATCTTCCTGACCCAGGGATCAAACCCGTGTCTCCTGCATTGCAGGCAGATTCTTTACCATTTGAGCCACCAGGGAAGCCCCTATCAATTCAAACAGACAAGTTCCAGACTTGAAAATTCAGTCAGCAGGGAGTAGAAAAAATCACCACCACAAATGAAAAAATAACGGCTAAAGGCAACTTGATTATCCTTTTCCAAGCTTTCTTTTCATATTCATTTGTGTCTTTATGCTTTTTTGTTTGTTTGTTTTAGCACTGTGACTGTTTGCTAGGTGGTAGCAGGTACCAAGGGTTTAAGCAAGAAAAGTGAAAGTGAAAGTGAAGTCTCTCAGTCATGTCCGACTCTTTGTGACCCCGTGGACTATAGCCTGCCAGGCTTCTCCATCCATGGGATTCTCCAGGCAAGAATACTGGAGTGGCTGCCATTTCCTTCTCCAGAGGATCTTCCCAACCCAGGGATCAAACCCGGGTAGCATTGAGGATGTTCTATCAATAACTTCACTGTTTCTGTAGCTGGAGAAAAAGTGTCAGAGATTCATCTGCAGCTCCTGAGTACTGTGGTCCCTTGAAGAATGCCAGTTTGCTGGAAAAAGTGAGGACCTTCTCGTCCGGGAGATACTTAATTGTCTGAGACACTGGGGAAGCCAGGGTCATTGTTGGGTGGTCATTATGCTGTTTACTGCAAACAAGTTTTAACACTTAACCGTTATCTTTCGTTGGATATTGAGAGAGTTGGTAGGTGTTTTATTTACTCTTTTGTTTACTTTTGTAGATTACACTGCAATGAACACTCCTAACACTTGGTTTCTGCACCAATAGGGATAGTTGTTTAGGTAAACTCCTACGGTGGGATTAGTGGTCGAAATTATGGACAACTTTACCATTTCAATCTCCAGGAAAGGCAATACCAAAGAATGTTTGAACTACCATACAATTTCACGCATCTCACATGTTAGCAAAGTAATGCTCAAAATTCTCCAAGCCAGGCTTCAACATAAACTTCCAGATGTTCAAGCTGGATTTCAAAAAAGCAGAGGAGCCAGAGATCAAGTCGCCAATATTTGTTGGATCATCGAAAAAGCGAGAGAGTTCCAGAAAAACATCTACTTCCACTTTATTGATTACGCCAAAGCCTTTAACTCTGTGTGGATCACAACAAACTGTGGAAAATTCTTCAAGAGATGGGAACAGACCACCTTATCTGCCTCCTGAGAAATCTGTATGCGAGTCAAGAAGCAACAGTTAGAACTGGACATGGAACAACAGACTGGTTCCAAATAGGGAAAGGAGTACATCAAGGCTCTACATTGTCACCCTGCTTATAACTTATATGTGGAGTACATTACGTAAAATGCTGGCTGGATGAAGCACAAGCTGGAATCTAGATTGCCAGGAGAAATATCAATAACCTCAGATATGCAGATGACACCATCTTTATGGGGCTGAAAGCAAAGAAGAAATAAAGAGCCTCTTGATGAAAGTGAAAGAGGAGAGTGAAAAAGTTCGCTTAAAGCTCAACATTCAGAAAACGAAGATCATGGCATCCAGTGCCATCACTTTATGGTTAATTGTTGGGGAAATAATGGAAACAGTAACAGACTTTATTTTGGGGGGCTCCAAGATCACTGCAGATGGTGACCTCAGCCATGAAATTAAAAGACGCTTGCTCCTTGGAAGAAAGCTATGACCAACCTAGACAGCATATTCAAAAGCAGAGACATTACTTTGCCAACAAAGGTCCGTCTAATCAAGGCTATGGTTTTTCCAGTAGTCATGTATGGAGGTGAGAGTTGGACCATAAAGAAAGCTGAGCACTGAAGAACTGATGCTTTTGAACTGTGGTGTTGGAGAAGACTCTTGAGAATCCCTTGGACAGCAAGGAGATCAAACCAGTCCATCCTAAAGGAACTCAGTCCTGAATATTCATTGGAAGGACTGATGCTAAAGCTGAAACTCCAATACTTTGACCATCTGATGTGAAGAACCAACTAATTGAAAAAGACTCTGATGCTGGGACAGTTTGAAGCCAGGAGGAGAAGGGGATGACAGAGGATGAAATAATGGATGGCATCACCAACTCGATGGACATGAGTTAGAGCAAGCTCCTGGAGTTGGTGGTGGACAGGGAAGCCTGGCGTGCTGCAGTCCATGGGGTTGCAAAGAGTCAGACATGACTGAGTGACTGAACTGAACTGAACTGAACTGACACCCTTATATTTATTACTCTATTGCTTCCTCAAAGGATTGTACCCAATTATAGATTATATCACTCCTGGTTTTAGATTTGATCTGTTCACCTCTCCCTTTTCCCTAGCTGACTTTTAGCACAAATTATTAAAAAAGGTTACCAAGTGTTTTATTAACTAGGCATGTTTGTCTTCCAAATAAACTGTAATCAATGAATAAGCAAATGTGAAAACAGGGCATGTCATCATCTCTTACGCCATAGTGCTTTGTGGAATGCTGAGGTCCTGGCTGCAGGTGATGGTGTGCTGATCTGTCTGGTGCTAGCTTGTGACAGCTGGTTGTGTGCATCTCTTTCTAACTTTGCACTCAGTGATGCAATTGCATATAATTGGTAGCTTAAGTCAGCCATGCTAGAAATATTTACACTCTGGAAACTGGCAAACATTTCAATATTTTTTTTCTCTTGAGAGCTACTGATTGACGGTAACCGATGTATCTTTTTGGTTTTGTAATTGTCCTTAGGGTTCTAGGAATTCATTTCTGATGTCAAAGGGCACAACTTGAAATGGAATAAGAAAATTGTGGTGGGGGGAATGCTTTGTGAACACAGGCTGGTGCAGAGGAACAAGTACAGACGGGAGTGAGACAGACCTTGTTTCAAATATTGGTTCCATAAAACTGCTAGTTTTGGCCTTCGAGGCAAGTTGCCAAACTTCTCTAAATCTCAGTTTTTTTACCTGAAAAATGGAGAAATTCATAACTACCTCAGAGGATGTTTGGAGAAATTAAATAATATATTGATGTAAGTAATACAAAAAATATACCAATGACAAATCTAAGCTGTTTCTTCCATATGTGCTTTCTAACCCTCAAAGTGACAATGTCTTCCACCAGGGATCCCTGCTATCATATACCACCCAGTTCAAGAGTCATCCTTCCCAAATGCTCACCTGGCAAAGTCATACTTCTGTACCAAAATCTTCCCACTGCTCCAAAGATGAAGTGCAAGCCACTTAGCCTCCATAGCTGAGTGCCTGTCTCCCCTTCTTGGCTCATCTCTTGGAACACTTCTACTCCACAATTTGTTTGGATGCAGATGGGAAATCTCATGTACTCTCATGCCTATGAGCCTTTTTGGTGTAGTTTGAACTAAATTATAATTCCAAAAACCCAGTATTTGTGGGATTCAGTTAAACCAATACTTCAAAAAAATTAATAGCTTTAAGTATCTATATTAAAAAGAAGACCAACCATAAGTGCTATGAGTGGTCTGAGATTTTTCCCTACTTGCAGGCTAACAAATTAGCTTTCATGGTCTCATGAGTACTTGCTGGTACAAGACACAACGCTCCTGAGTCAGAGACAGAGGACTCTATAAACAGCTATAGCAGCAGCCAGAATATCAGTATTTGTGATGATTCCCTGAGCCCCAGTTCCCACAGGGTGATAAAAAAAAAAGGGCCAGATAACTCCTGAACATGCAGTGAGTTACATTATAGGAGAAGAAACCCAAGCTTAGGAAACTTGGATCTTTTATAATGGATAGTAGCCTATGCTACTATCAGAGACAGACGTTATATTTATCATATTGAACAGTAAATGCACCTGTCTTTTGCTTTGGCAGGAGACACTATTTTCTCCACAACTGTTTACCATAAAAACATCCTCAAAATGATGGTCCAGACCAGGACAGTTAGTGCTTCTGCTTGTAAAATATGTAGAAACATGAGATATCCATGGAGAATTGTCTTTTAATAAGATCTAAACTAATTATGTAAACTTCCATTTTTAAGAAATAGAAAAAAGAACATATTTAATCCAAAATACACTGAAAAAAGGAAATAATAAGAGTCAGAATAGAAGTAAATAAAATAGTATCAGACTAAAAATAGCAAAAACTAAATTAAAAGCTTGTTCTTTGAAAAGATTAGTAGAATAAATAAACTTCAGGCTCAAATGAAGAGAGAAATGATCAGATTGGCAATAAAAGAGAGCCTGTCTGTACAGATTTTATGAATATTCAAGTGCTGAAAAGTTATGTTATAAACAATTTTATGGAAATAAATTTGATACCTAAAAGTGGACAAATGAATAATACGCTCTATCGCCTTTTTGCCTTTCCATGCTGCGCATAGGGTTCTTGATGCGAGAATTCTGGAATGCTTTGCCACTCCCTCCTCCAGTGGATCACATTTTGTCAGAACTCTCGGCTGTGACCCTTCATCTTGGGTGGACCTGCACAGCATGGCTCTTTGCTTCACTGAGTTAGACAAGACCCTTTCCCATGACCAGGCTGTGATCCATGGGGAGTAGGTACAGAGGATGAGATGGTTGGATGGCATCACTAACTTAACGGACATGAGTTTGGGCAAACTCCAGGAGATAGTGAAGGACAGGGAAGCTGGGCAATCTGCAGTCCATAGGGTTGCAGAGAAACGGACATGACTGGGTGACTGAACAACAGCAACAAGACATTTTTAGTGTTGCTGTGACAAATTGCTAAAACGTAATGGCTTAAAATGCACAGATTTATTATCTCAGAGTTTTGGAGGTAAGAAGACTGAAATGAGTCCCACTAGGCTAAGTTCAAGGTAGAGATAAGAAAGCCTTCCTCAGTGATCAATGCAAAGAAGTAGAGGAAAACAATAGAATGGGAAAGACTAGAGATCTCTTCAAGAAAATTAGAGATACCAAGGGAACATTTCATGCAAAGATGGGCTCAATAAAGGACAGAAATGGTATGGATTTAACAGAAGCAGAAGATATAAAGAAGAGGTGGCGAGAAAACACAGAAGAACTGTACAAAAATGATCTTCATGACCCAGATAGTCATGATGGTGTGATCACTCACCTAGAGCAAGACATCCTGGAATGTGAAGTCAAGTGGGCCTTAGGAAGCATCACTACACACAAAGCTAGTAGAGGGGATGGAATTCCAGTTGAGCTATTTCAAATCCTAAAAGATGATGCTGTGAAAGTGCTGCACTCAATATGCCAACAAATTTGGAAAACTCAGCAGTGGCCACAGGACTGGAAAAGATCAGTTTTCATTCCAATCCCAAAGAAAGGCAATGCCAAAGAATGCTCAAACTACCGCACAATTGTACTCATCTCACACACTAGCAAAGTAATGCTCAAAATACTCCAAGCCAGGCTTCAGCAATATGTGAACTTCCAGATGTTCAAGCTGGTTTTAGACAAGGCAGAGGAACCAGAGATCAAATTGCCAACATCTGATGGATCATGGCAAAAGCAAGAGAGTTCCAGAGAAACATCTATTTCTGCTTTATTGACTATGCCAAAGCCTTTGACTGTGTGGATCACAACAAACTGTGGAAAATTTCTGAATGAGATGGGAATACCAGACCACCTGACCTGCATCTTGAGAAACCTGTATGCAGGTCAGGAAGCAACAGTTAGAACTGGACATGGAACAACAGACTGGTTACAAATAGGAAAAGGAGTACATCAAGGCTGGATATTGTCAGCCATCTTATTTAACTTATATGCAGAGTACAGCATGAGAAATGCTGGGCTGGAGGAAGCACAAGCTGGAATCAAGATTGATGGAAGAAATATCAATAACCTCAGATATGCAGATGACACCACCCTTATGGCAGAAAGTGAAAAAGAACTAAAGAGCCTCTTAATGAAAGTGAAAGAGGAGAGTGAAAAAGTTGGCTTAAAGCTCAACATTCAGAAAACTAAGATCATGGCATCCGGTTCCATCACTTCATGGCTAATAGTTGAGGAAACAATGGAAACAGTGACAGACTTTATTTTTTTGGGCTCCAAAATCACTGCAGATGGTGACCCCAGCCACGAAATTAAAACACGCTTGCTCCTGGGAAGAAAAGTTATGACCAACCTAGACAGCATATTGAAAAGCAGAGACGTTACTTTGTTGACAAAGATCCATCTAGTCAAAGCTATGGTTTTTCCAGTAGTCACGTGTGGATGTGAGAGTTGGACTATAAAGAAAGCTGAATGCTAAAGAATTGATGCTTTTGAACTGTGGTGTTGGAGAAGACTCTTGAGAGTGCCCTGGAAAGCAAGGAGATCAAACCAGTCAATCATAAAGGAAATCAGTCTTGAATATTCATTGGAAGGACTGATGCTGAAACCGAAACTCCAATACTTTGGCCACCTGATGTGAAGAACTGACTCACTAGAAAAGACCTTGATACTGGGAAAGACTGAAGGCAGGAGAAGAAGGGGACGAGAGAGGATGAGATGGTTGGATGGCATCACTGACTTGATGGACATGAGTTTGTGTAAGCTCCGGGAGTTGGTGATGGACAGGGAAGCCTGGCATGCTATAGTTCATGGGGTTGCAAAGAGTCGGACATGACTGAGCGACTGAACTGAACTGAAGATTGGTTTAATAATCAAAAACCAACAAATGGCATTTAACATAAAAATAATATCTATATTCTCAATAGATGCAGAAAAAATTTGATAACAAATTCAACACTCATTTACGATTGTAAAACCTCTCAGCAAATTAGGACTAGAAGATAAGTTTTTCATTCTGACAATGACCATGTATAGAACCCTGACACAGCATAATGACTTGTGAAAGATTACATGCTTTCCCTCTTAAGGCTGAGAACAACGTAAGGATGTCATCACTATTTTCAAACTTATAATGACAATCTTTTATAAATATGTAATGTAACTATAACAATAAATACAGCAGTAAATGTAACAAAATACGTGGATGACTTCTGCATTGAAATCTACCAAGAACTGCTGGTAGAAATGAAAGAAGATTAAAAAAAAAAAATCAAGAGATATATCATGCTCCTTGGTTAGAAGAATCAATATAGTAGTTCAGTTCTCTCAAAACTGATCTATTGATTCAACATAATCAATAATAATGTCACATTTTAATTTTATTCAACTCTTAGATTTATTTTAAAACGCAAAATTCTAGAGCAGTCAGGACAGTTTTGAAAAAGAACATATTTATATCTGGTTGACTGATTTTCAACAAGGAAATTCAGTGGGGAGAGGATCATATTCTTAATGAATGGCATTGGAATGATTATATAGCCACATTAAAAAAATAAACTTTGATTCTTACCTCATACCACAATTAAAAATTAATCTGAGAACTCTTCAAGGAAAAACACATTAGAGAAAACATTTTAAATCTTGATATAGATAAAAATTTCTTAGAGAAGATAGAAAAAAAAAGTTAAACATTAAAGAAAACATAGAAACTTGCATTTCATAAAAAATTTTTTGTTAAAAGTCACCATTAATAAAACGAAAATCCAACCACACTTTAGAGAAAATGTTTTTTGTACAAAATACATCTGACAAAGGACTTATAGCTAGGATATCTATCTATCTGTCTACCTACCTATCTTTCTATCTATTGGCTTCCCTGGTGACTCAGACAGTAAAGAATCTGCCTGTAATACAGGAGACCCAGGTTTGATCCCTGAGTTGAGAAGATCCTCTGCACAGGGAATGGCTACCCACTGCAGTCTTCTTGCCTGGAGAATTCCATGGACAAAGGAGCCTGGTGAGCTATAGTTCACAGGGTAGCAAAGAGTTGGACAGGACTTAGTGACTAACACATACACACATACCATCTATCTATTTATCTGTCTCACAATTTAGTAACAAGATAAATAGTCCAAATTTTAAAAGCGCAAAAGCTTTTAACAGACTTCACAAAATTAGATATGAGGATGACCAATAAGCATAAAACATTAACATCAACCATCAGAAATACGCAAATCAAAGCTTCAGCAAGAGACCTCTACAAATCTATTAAAGTTAAAAAGACCAACAGTAGTAAGCATTGGTGAGTTTTGGAGCAAATGGAAATTCTTTCATGGCGCTGGTGGAAATGTAAAATGATTAAATGACATTGGAAAACTCTGTGGTAGCTTTTTACAAAGTTAAACATACATTTGCTATACAACTCAGCAATTCCACTCTCAAAAGAAATGAAAGCATTCGTTTTACTTCAGGCTTATAAATGAATGTTCATAGCAATTTTAGCCATAAGACCTCAAAATTGGAAACTATAGAGATGTTAATTGGTGAATGAATAAACAAATCATCATATAGTCATATAATGGAACGCTACTTTGTAATAAAAAGAAACAAACCACTGATGGAAGGAAAATCATGCATGAACCTCAAAAACATTATGCCGGGTAAAAGAAGCCTTATGCAACAGAATATAAATTATATGATTCCATTCACCTTAAACTCTAGGGCTGGTAAAAATAATGTGTATCAATGGGAAACAGATCAGTAGCAGCCTGGGGCCAGAAGCAGAACTAGAAACTGCTGGCAGTGGGGCACAAGGGGACTGCATGGGTTGATGGAAATGCATCTTATCTTAAGTTATGACTACACGAGTGTGTGCATTTTGTCAAAACTCATTAAACCGCACAGTGAAAATGGATGCTTCAGGAGAGAGAGAATAGGTGCCGAAGACTGGTGCAAACTGAGTAGTCTGAGGCTGGAGAGAAGGGAGTTCTGAACACAGCTTAGCTCCTGCCACCGAGACCGCCTCTGGCTCAGCCTAGGCAGATGGGGCTGAAGTACAATTGGGTGAAAATGTACAAGGCTGGTCTTTGTGACTCCTGTGGAAAGATGAGCCACAGGGCATTGGTATTGATGACTTTCTCTGCTTGGGGAGGTGGAAGGAGCACATTAGGAATGGTCCAGAGTAAGGCAGACATGGCAGCTTAAGAGAAGAACAGCATGGTAATCTCTAGAGAGGAGGGAAGAGTAACCATCATGCTGTCACATGCATGATAATGGGAGAAGCTGTGCAGATGTCTGAACCCAGACCTCAGAGGAGGCAAGGAAGTGAGCCGCAGACCACAGGGCACTGGACAGACTCAACAGATGACCTCCCAGATGCTCGGTGGGAATTCGAAGGGGACTGAGAGGTTAGGAGCAGAGCCAGAGAAATACTGATAGTAATGTTTACACTTTACAATGTATTTATTATACAGAATTATAACTCCTCAATGGGTCTGCTTTCACCAACTCAGGATGGGGCAATAAAAGATTCCCTAAGAAAATCCAATAGACAGGGGAGCCGGGTGGGCTACAGTCCATGGGGCCGCAAAGTCAGACTTAACTGAGCGCATAAACTCATTCTTCATTACGAACGGGAAAACAAGACTGAAAGGGAGATTGTTGGCCTTTGTCTGAAAACCACAACTTTTAAGCAGTTCAAAAACACTAGATGATAATTTAAGTAATTGGTGTGCTAACTGATTTTTAGATCAGCACAACAGTTACTTAAGATTTATTGAGTCTCCCAGAGTGTGGGTCATACACTCTTACAGTCCACTCCTTAGTGACTCAAGTTATGTATTAGAAACAGTGGTATAAATTGTCAGTGGACTTGTATTTTAGAGCTGTTTTGTTTTCTTTTCCAGTTTTCCAGTAGCCAATTTTGACATAAAATTACAAAAAGAATCTAACTGAGAAAACTTGGCAAGTAAAAGAAAAACTGGACCTTTATCACATACGTATCCATAGTTTGAGAAGCATTGCCACAGAACAGAGGTTGAGAAAACACGGCCCAAACAAGTCAAATCCACTCCATGTTTTCTACAGCCTATGAGCTAAGAATGGTTTTTACATTTTAAAATGGTTTTAAAAAGTCAAAAAAGAATATTCCATGACATGGGAACATTATATGCAAATTATATTTCGGGGTCCATAAATAAAATTTTACTGGGACACAGCCATGCTTACTTATTTACTTATGGTGGATTCTTGCTTTCACACTATAGTAGCAGGGCGAGTAGTTCCAACAAAGACCATCCGCACACAAAGCCTAAAATATTTACTATTGGCCCTTCACAGAGGAAGTTTGCCCACCCCTGTCTAGATATGGTTGCAACTCACAAGCCTCCACCCTGGTAATCCAGCTCTTTAGAAATCATCGAAACTAGAATCTTTCTACTAAAATTCTCCTTGTAGGATCTGGGCTAATTCTGATGGATCTGCCCTCAGGAGGGCCCTCTTATTGGGGTCTGCCACTGTCCTGCTCATTGTCTCCCCAGAACTGAACTGCCAGCATGTGGCTTGGCTCACCCTCACCTCCCGAGGGAAACTGCCTGCTACCTTTGTTGTTCTGGGCATTCCCATTCACGTTTTCACCAGGCCTGACCCTGCCCGGCTTGTAAAATCTGATGGGATTCCTGCCCAAGGAGGGATGGCTGAGGGCGTGTGGAAGTGCCACTCAAAAGAGGTGGTAACATCTGAGCGCAGGGCAGGCGCGCTGAGATGGGCGGTACCTCCTGCCTACACTGTGACGCTGAGCTCCCGGCTTTCCTGAACACTGAGCTCACACACAGCTTAAAACAACTCATTAGCGAGCCCTGGAGGGGTTGAGCAGTTCAGGCTTCTCCAGAGTCCAGTGTTTCTCCAGGAAGGAATCTGCAGAGGAAGGGGTGGGACTGGGGGTTAGCGACTCCTCTGTGTGAGCAGGAACATTGCACTGGGCACCTTGGCAGGAGCTGAGCTAGATAAACAGTATCATTATGCCTAAGCCACACGAGGAGGAGTAAGTAGATGTCAGAGCTGGGCTTTGGATTTTGGGCATTCGCCCAACCCCTGGATCGGCAGGGAGGCGGCTGAGAGGCAGTGGAAAAAACACCCCCCTTGATGCCAGGAGGATATGGCACTTACTAGCTGCGTCATTTGGGGTAATTCACGTTGCCTCTTGGATCTTTGTGAAATATGTCATTCATGGGACAATTGAGAGGATCACAGTAAATAGAGCAAGTGAAGAGCTTCATCAGCTGCAAACCCCAATGCAAACGTGAAGGGTTATTACAAGGCAACTTGTGAGAATCGCACCTTTTCGTGTCCTGTATTGACCAGGGAGCAGGGAGTTATGTTTACGTGTGTGTGTGTGTTTCTGCTCAGTCACTCAGTTGTGTCCGACTCTTTTCGACCCCATGGACTATGGCCTTCGAGGTTCCTCTCTCTCTGGGATTTTTCAGGCAAGCATACTGGAGTGGGTTGTCATTTCCTCTTCCAGGGCATCTTCTCGATCCAGATATTGAACCCTCGTCTCCTGCATTGGCAGATGGATTCTTTACCACTGAGCCACCTGGGAACCCAACATTGTGGGTCAAGTTGGGCCAAAAACTTTTGGACTTTTATGGAAATCATCTTAGGTCTTTCGTCAAGAGTTAGATAGTCAGATTGAAGGGGATCTTGAAGTCCTTTGGATATCCCATTCTACCCTTTCCCCAACTTCCTCTGATAGTCGGCTTCTTCTCTGCAACATTCTTGCTAGATGGTTCACCTGACTCTGCTACATCCACTGGCGAGCTCTCTCTTTGGAACAGCAGTACTCCTTGTAGGAGTCCCTCAGATCTACTCTATTTGGCACTCATATTTGGCACTTCTTGTCTGCCTTACTTTTAGAGTAAGCTCACTGGATAATCCATAGGGCAGGTGGTTGGCATCCTTAGCTTCTCCCAATATTTATGCTCCTCCTTGGAATAATTTACTATTTATTGTCATCTGAAGTAAGTTTCAGGGAATCTTCCCCCTCTTCTGAGCTACTTTCTCTTGCAGCATCTCCCCTCCCACGTTTAAAAATGTGTCTCCTTTCAGCGTAAAGCTGACGTCTCTTCTCGGACTCTCATGAAGACTAACTTGGTGGTACCGAAGGATGCTACTTGACGTCACTGACCTGCTGCCCTGTTATCCAGAAGGAGGTGTGGTGACCGTCAGTTCCCCATGAGCTTCTGCTCTTTAACCAGGCAAGAAATTAGAGTTTCTGACTTTGCCAAAACAAACATCTAGAAAGCCAAAAGCTTTCTCAGCCCTGAAGTCTTTTTCCTTCTGATATGGGTTCTGCCCTTTTAGCAGTTGCTTTGGTAAGTTGCATAATGGTTTTTAGATACTTCAAATCATATTGTGACTCTGCCCTTTTATCAAAATGTCTCTGAGAAAATTACCAAGGAAAGACAAAAAAGAAAACGAAAGGGCTTCTGTGGTGGTCCAGCAGTGAAGAATCTGCTTTGCAAGGGACACGAGTTTGATCTCTGGTTCGGGAAGATCCCACATGCTGCGGAGCAGCTAAGCCTGTGAGCCACAAGTACTGAAGCTTAGTACTCTAGAGCCCATCCTCCACAGCATGAGAGGCCACTGCAACGAGAAAGCCGCGCACCGCAACTGGAGAGTAGCCCCCACTTGCTGCAACTGGAGAAAGCCTGAGCACAGTAACAAAGACCCAGCACAACCTAAATAAATACATAAATATAAAGTTAAAAAAAAGAAAACTAGAATTTAAATCAACATCTGTTTTACATCAGGACTTGTTCTTAGCATTCAGCTTGCATCATCTGATTTAATTTTCATAACAACTGTTATATAGATGCAAAAACAAAGACTATACACACACACATACACACACCCACACACATAGGGCTTTTAGGAATACACATTGTGTTTGTTCAGCCACTTGGTCATGTCCGACTCCTTGTGACCCCATGGACTGTAGTATGCCAGGTTTCCCTGTCCTTCACTATTTCCCTGAGTTTGCTGAAATCCATGCCCATCGAGTTGGTGATGCTAACCATCTCATCCTCTGCTGTCCCCTTCTCCTTTTGCCTTCAGTGTTTCCCAGCATTCAGGGTCTTTTCCAGTGAGTTGGTTCTTTGCATCAGGTGGCCAAAGTATTGGAGTTTCAGCTTCTGCATCAGTCTTTCCAGTGAGAATTCAGGGTTGATTTCCTTTAGGGTTGACTGGGTCTCCCTGTAGTCCAGGGGACTCTCAAGAGTCTTCTCCAGCACCACAGTTCAAAAGCATCAGTTCTTCGGTGCTCAGTCTTCTTTGTGGTCCACCTCTCACATCTGTACATGACTACTGGGAAAACCATAGCTCTGTTGGCAAAGTGATGTGTCTGTTTTTTAATATGCTGTCTAGTCTTATCATAGCTTTCCTTCCAAGGAGCGAGTGTCTTAATTTCATGACTGCAATCTCTGTCCATAGTGATTTTAGGGATCACGAAAATAAAATCTGTCTCTGCTTCCACTTTTTCCTCTTCTGTTTGCCATAAAGTGATGGGACCAGATGCCATGATCTTAGTTTTTTGAATGTTGAGCTTTAAGCCAGCTTTTTCACTTTATTCTTTCACCCTCATCAAGAGTCTGTTTATTTCCTCTTCACTTTCTGCCATAAGGGTGGTGTCATCTGGATATCTGAGGTTATTGATATTTCTCCTGGCAATCTTGATTCCAGCTTATGCTTCCTCCAGCCCAGCATTTCACATGAGGTACTCTGTATATAAGTTAAATAAGCAGGGTGACAATATTCAGCCTTGATGTACTCCTTTCCTAATTTTGAAACAATCTGTTGCTCCATGTAAGGTACTAACGGTTGTTTCTTGACCTGCATAAAGGTTTTTCAGGAAAACAGGTGAGGTGATCTGACATTTCTGTCTCTTGAAGAATTTTCCACATTTTGTTGTTATCCACACAGTCATAGGTTTTCATGTAGTCAAGCAGAGTCAATGAAGGAGCAGAAGTATGTGCTTTTCTGGAATTCCCTTGTGTCCTCTGTGATCCGGTGACTGTTAGCATTTTGATCTCTGGTTCCTCTGCCTTTTCTAAACCCAGTTTGTACATCTGGAATTTATCGGTTCACATACTGCTGAAGCCTGGCTTGAAGGATTTTGAGTGTAACCATACTAGTGTGTGATATGAGTGCAATTGTCCAATAGTTTGCACATTCTTTGGCACTGCCCTTCTTTGGGATTGGAATGGAAACTAACCTTTTCCAGTCCTACGGCCTCTGCTGAGTTTCCCAAATTTGCTGACATAGTGAGTGCAGTAGCTCAGTTGGTAAAGAATCTGTTTGCAATGCAGGAGGCCCAGGTTCAGTTCCTGGGTTGGGAAGATGCCCTGGAGAAGGAAATGGCAACCCACTCCCGTATTCTTGCCTGGGGAATCCCATGGACAGAAGAGCCTGGCAAGCTATGGTCCATGAGGTCACAAAAGTCGGACACAACTTAATGACTAAGCCCCCACCGAGTGAAGCACTGTAACAGCATCATCTTTTAGGATTTTAAATAGCTCAGCTGGAATTCCATCACCTCCACTAGCTTTGTTTGTAGTAATGCTTCCTAAGACCCACTTGATTTCACACTCCAGGATGTCTGGCTCTAGGTGAGTGACCACACCATCATGGTTATCCCAGTCATTGAGACCTTTTTGTATGGTTCTTTAGTATATTCTTGCCACCACTTCCTAATCTCTTCTGTCTCTGTTAGGTCCTTACCATTTCTGTCCTTTATTATGCCCATCTTTGCATGAAACGCTCCTTTGATATCTCCAATTTTTTTGAAGAGATCTCTAGTCTTTCCCATTCTATTGTTTTCCTCTACTTCTTTGCATTGTTCATTGAAGAAGGCTTTCTTATCTCTCCTTCCTATTCATGGATACAATAAAGCAGTATGTTAAGGAAAGCAAAGCAATGAAGAATACAGAATTCAGGGTAATGGTTATTATATATGAGGGAAGGAAGGGAAAGGAGTTGATCAAAGGACTTCATTAGCTAGATGAATGTTATTGTCAAGGTCCTAGTTCAAGTTCTGAGAAATGGTTTCATGAATACATGCATTATTTAAAATAGCTAATTATATAGTGAATGAAATAAGAGTGGGTCATGCAAAGATCAGTGATCAAAATGTGTCACAAACCATTAGGGTTAATTCAGTTTCTATTTGCCTGTGGTCGCCTAAGAACAAAACTAGTCTCCACAAGGCAGTTTGCCTGGCTTTGCATCTTTGGGCTTACTTCTCCTGTGCATAAAATCACATGAAGGTTTAGAGGCTCTCCTCCATCCTATAGTCACACCAACTGGACTATGTGACCTCCCAGGTAAGAAGGGGCAGAGAAGGATAAAAGAAATACACTGGCTTTTAATTATCTCAGCCTGCAAATAACACATCACATTTGCTCATGGTTCATTGGTCAAAATCAGTCACATGACCCCAGAGTAATTGTTGGAAAGACTGTGAATGTAGAGGAAGGAATGAATATTTACAGAGTACGATCTGTCTCTGCCACATTTCAATTTTTTTCTCCTTGTTAGAATAAAGATGAACAATTCTGGATAAGATTATATTTTTATCTATCCTTCCTGTGAGCTTTCATAGACAAGATAGCCTCCCTGAAATGGTTTAAAGTCAGATATGTCTGTGTTTGGTCTTCAGTTCAGTCGCTCAGTTGTGTCCGACTCTTTGCAACCCCATGAATTGCAGCACGCCAGGCCTCCCTGTTCATCACCAACTCCCGGAGTTCACTCAGACTCACATCCATCCAGTCAGTGATGCCATCCAGCCATCTCATCCTCTGTTGTCCCCTTCTCCTCCTGCCCCCAATCCCTCCCAGCATCAGAGTCTTTTCCAATGAGTCAACTCTTCGCATGAGGTGGCCAAAGTATTGGAGTTTCTGCTTCAGCATCAGTCCTTCCAATCAACACCTAGGACTGATCTCCTTCGGAATGGACTGGTTGGATCTCCTTGCAGTCCAAGGGACTCTCGAGTCTTCTCCAACATGACAGCTCAAAAACATCAATTCTTTGGCGCTCAGCTTTCTTCACAGTTCAACTCTCACATCCATGCATGACCACTGGAAAAACCATAGCCTTGTCTTAGCTCTCCTCTAACTGAATTTGGTGAACTTGGGCAAGTTATGTTCCTTTTCTGAGCCTGCTTTCTTATCTGTAA
Source organism: Redunca redunca (assembly GCA_006410935.1). Lineage (NCBI taxonomy): Eukaryota > Metazoa > Chordata > Mammalia > Artiodactyla > Bovidae > Redunca > Redunca redunca. The sequence goes on along the minus strand of SJYQ01009076.1, from coordinate 221,340 downwards.
ATTGGGGATAAAATCTAAATGTTGTAGGATTAGTGTAAGGGTGAAATTGGCCAAGGCTGTAAGCAGTCCATTAACACATTGGAATCTGAGTAATTTACTAAATGGTAGTAATTATTACTATGAAAAGCTGCTATGAGGTCATTGTTTAAGTTATCTAATTCTCAGTGTAGTTTTAGGGGTTGTCAACAGAATTTTCCCTAATTGTTCCATCAAAATAAGGCCACAAAGCCCTCTCTGTGTTGCTATCTTGAACAAATTCTGTCTGGAATGAGGATGGCATCTATGAGTGCCAGATGCCTGGTACAAATGAAATCGCTATCTCTTTCTCTGACCTTAAGAATGCTTAGGATTGGGAGCCTCAGGAAAGCAAGTAAATGTATTAGGTCAAGTTGTGTCTTCAGAACTCATGGTATGTTTTCTGCAATGCTTTGTATTAGTCAGGATAAACTAGGTTATGCTGCCATAACAAACATTTCCCAAATCTCAATAGCTTGACACCAGAGATGATTCTTGTTCATGAAAAGTACACATAAGACCCAGGAAATTTTCAGAGCCACTTCCACTCCACATAGCAATTCACTAATCCATATGTAAGCAGCCTCCACTATGTGGTAGCTATACTCTTTGGGAAATAAAACCTTTTCTCTTGACATGGCAGGGACAAAGGTGCTGGATATTACTGAACTGGCAATTTATCTGGCCAGGAATTGACACTTACCATTTCTATACATAATGCATTGGCTGGAACTAATCAGATAGCCCTTCCTAATTACAGGGGTGGTAGGAAAGTAGAATCCTCCCATGTATCTAGGAGAAAAAGAAAGCTTGTTCTCTACCCCAAATCCACTTATAAAATGACCATCTTTCATGCACAAGGGTACAACAATGTGGTGTGTATACAGAGTGTACTGCATAGTCCACATACATCAAACTTCTTACTTTTTTTTTTTAACTTTTTGTTTTGTATTGGGATATAACCAATGAACAGTGTTCTGACAGTTTCAGGTGAACAGTGAAGGGACTCAGGTATACATTCAAACTCCTTACTCTTTAAAATCCTTTGAGTGTTTTGCTTCCATGGGTTTGTGCATATTTTTCCACTAGCCCCAGAATACACTTCCCTTCCATTTCTACATTTTCAAATTCTACCTATCTTTCAAGCTTAATTGCCACCTCTTTATTCCTCACCTCAAAAATTTCACTTTTTCAACTCTTCTCCAACAGCATATTATGCTTCTCTTGAGATTCCCCGATCCATTTGCTTTCACTCTAAGTTTCTGTTCAAACATTCAGATGAGCCAAAAACAGAGTACTGAAAAGGAACATGTGGAACTTGGAATTACAATCAAAACCTTAAGTCTGGGGATCAGGAAATAGAATTCTGTTCTTTATATGGGTAAAATTCTGCCTGCCTTTTAGGGTCACAATTTGACTGGAAATCGAAAAGAGAAATGAGCAGAGAAGCAAGGATAGCTCCAAGAAGAAGCTCTTCCCTGGACTTAATCATTGTATCACTTAGGTCAGTCAACTCATCTGGCTGATGTCTGCTCCATACCTAGGGCAGATGACACTTGGCAGCCAGCTGCTACTCGCCAGATGAGCCAAATAGTGAGACCCAACTCAGGACCAAGATAGCAGTTTCTGGCAATTATGAAATTTCCTTTGGAAAGTGCCACTGCTTTGCCATCCCAATGAAACTTGGTTATTAATCATAGCAAGAGCAGGTATCCGAGTAGTTTGCTAAAACTGGCAGTGTTCTTGGATTTCTTACACTTTTGGGGTCAGACTCAGAATACCTACTGGTGATCTCTCAACACTTTCCCTAGGGACAGACACTATTCCCCAGCAGCAGTTCTGACAAAGTTTTCCCCATAGATTTACACATGGAAAGCAGAGCCTTCTTGTTCCATGCCTCAGTGGGATTCTCCCATGCGAAAAGCAGTGACACAATGTATGCAAACCAAACCAAAATTTCAAGACTAACACATGAAGGAATAAACACGCCTTGAACTTCCCTGATGTTCTGGGCACTGTGCCAGTGTGTTCACACGTTTTCTCTTACTTAATCCTTACTACAGCCCTATAAGGTAAGGAGGCAAATATCAGTTCTATTTTAGAAAAGAGACTCAGGTTTGTAGAGCTGTCTCACATTGCTAGAAGTCACAGCAGCCGGACAGAGGCGTGAACTCACTTTCACAGTGCTTGTGATCACAGTGGACCATCACAGTCCTGACCTCAAGTTTTTCTGTATTAGGCAAGTGGATATGGTCAGGCTGCTGCTGCTAAGTCGCTTCAGTCATGTCCGACTCTGTGCGACCCCATAGACGGCAGCCCACCAGGCTCTGCCGTCCCTGGGATTCTCCAGGCAAGAACACTGGAGTGGGTTGCCATTTCCTTCTCCAATGCATGAAAGTGAAAAGTGAAAGTGAAGTCGCTCAGTCATGTCCGACTCTGTGCGACCCCATGGACTGCAGCCTACCAGGCTCCCCTGTCCATGGGATTTTCCAGGCAAGAGTACTGGAGTGGGGTGCCATTGCTTTCTCCAATGGTCAGGCTGGACTTCAGTAACTAGGTCACACTCTGAGCAGTCTCTTTAGCATCAGGATGCCTGCCTCTTTCAGAAGATGACTTAGTATCTGAGTGAAGGACTTACAATGTTCCCTATGCCTTTAGTAACAACCTTCCCAGGGGTTAGATGCCCTGGGCTGTAGGAGAATACACATGTATTGTCTTGGTTAATCTGCACCAACACAGAGGCAGAAGTCAAACAGGAGGAAACTGTGGCTCAGAGCAGGTTAAGGTCAAGGTCCAAGGGCACACCCCTGTTTGGGATAGCGCTGGGATTAGGACCATGCTCCTACAATCCAGGGGTCCTTCTTTGAGTGGCCACAGTCATAATGATAACAGCCAGAGCAATGCTATAGACCAACAGTGTGATGCTTGGATGAGCCTGTGCAGAGAGAGTCAGTTTCTCCCTTCCCTCCTGGCTGTGAAATGGGAATGATAATTCTAACATGTCAGGCTGACTGTGAATAGGAACCAGAGATAATGTCAATGAGAAAGCCTCTGTCCCAGCTCCTGGCACAGAGGAGATACCTGAATTAACTTGTGCTGAATATTAGCTGATCTTCCCCGATGATTTCTAGAAGGCTGGAAAGAGACTGCTCTGGGCTCTTCTATAAAGCCTAACTCATCATCATATGGGATTCTGGGTTAGGGTCGGGGAGGATAGACAGGGAGTAGATAAACCACTCAGGGATGACCCTTGCTTCTCACTTACTCCTTCTGGCTCTGCTGGTTTGCAGGGCAGCCGGGGAGGGAGAAGAGAATTCTTCATTAATGACCTTATAAGAATTTTGCCCTGTCCTGAGAGGGGCAGGCTGTGCCAGAGCCCTGGGAAGCAGAGCTGCAGGCTCTCTGGATAATGGCTGTATTTAAGCATTATCTGGCTTTTCACAGCCAGCTGACTGATAAAAAGGATCTTGACAGCGAACCCACCCCAGCAGCGGGTAGTTAATGGCGCTTTCGGCTGAGCTCATTGCTGGCTCGAGATGCAGAGGGTGATAAACCAGAACTCTAACCTCAAGATGGATTCGATTTCCCAGATAGGGACGATGGTTTCTAAGCCTGGAGCAATGTCGAAGCGTCCTATTTCCAGGAGAAGTTCTGCCCTGATTGGTGCTTCCCTGTTTGCAGGGCAGGCTACTTCACAGAAACACTTTGATCCTCCTGGCAGCTCGGCAAGATAAACTCCCCAGAGGTTATCGCTCTCTTTCCTCCAGAAGGAAACTGAGGCTCTGAGAGGGTAAAGGGCGTGCCTGACCTTGCACCACTGGTCCTGACCCTTGACTTTAAGACCCCCTGACTAGAATTCCTTTCCCTTACGATTTTGTTTTCAGTGTAGGATTCCAGGAGGTTTTCTCACCTTTAATCAGTACGTCGAGGAAATTGAGGCTTTAGAAGAGATTAGGTTCCCTGCCCCAAATCACACAGCTAGTAAATGGCAAAGCCAGGATTAAAACCTGACTTCTGAATTGCCTTGCCAGTGTTTCTCCAAAAAAAGGACTGATTTGTGGTTCATTCTTAGAGAGCCCATGGTTACATAGTTTTACACATGTTCATTTTTGTTTTAATGATGTTCTTCAAAATAATTTTACACATTATACATTAAAAAGTACTTTAAATAATACTAATGATTCATTTGAAATGCAAGGATTTTTTTTTTTTTTTTTTTAGTACATAAAATGAGCCATTCATTGCTTCAGTTTGAGAATCTTAGAGACCATATCCCATGCCTGCGGCTATTTTCTTAGGGTTCTATGAAGAGATTTTTTTTCCCACCATCTGAAGGAGTTTATACATATTACACAAGCTTCAGGAGCTCTGAACTGAGTCCCAGCATCCTTGTCGAGTTGTAGAAACATTTCCGCATTCTCTCCTTGAAGTATGTGAGTGATTATCACAATCATTTTGAAGATGAGAAGTCAGAAGAGAGGTTTATATTCATACCCAAGGTCACACCCCCAGGAGCTAGCAAATTCTAGCTCCAATCTCTGACACCAGATCCATCCACAATACCTCTTTATGAAAAATCCAGTTTTCTAGCCAGAGAATGACTAAAAGTCTCCAATTTCTCCCCAAAAGGCACAGATTCAAAGAGGGAGGGACTGCAAATGAGGAAAGTTAAAATCTTCCTGTTGTCAAGTAGAGTCCTTATAGTAGGAGAATGAAGGGCCGTTGATCCCACTGGCTTTGGCCATTCACTTGTCCCAAAGCAGAATCATCTCTGTCTCCAGGCTTCGACACGGTGACGATTCCCAAAATCCACTGTGGTGTTTACAATGCTGCAGCCAAGCACTCGTATTACTTCAGATTTGAGCAAAGACTCACAAACGTCTGCGTCCACTCTCTTATCTGGACTGCCTCTCCACATCTGCTCCATGTGGTTTTCATGTGGCTTTCATGAACGCCCAAGGTCTGTTCCAGCTTGTTCTAATGTTGCAGTGTTTTAACTGCCATAACTCAGTGGTATCAACAGATAAATCAACTAGATACGCTGAAAAAATGGTGGGCAACAATCCTGTTCTCTTCAGCCGGCCTCATTCATCCACGAGAAGAATCTGCCTGGGGAGTTGCAGGAAGAAGAGATATGTGGAGTACAGACCAGAGAAACAAGCCAGCCCAACGATTCTGTTATTCCCAAACTTCTGGACTGTTTTCACTTAAATCAATAGCAATTTTCTCCAGAGTTGCCCGTTCTCTGAACCACGTGATTCCTCCGAGCTGCTTCTCATATTCAGCTGTCTCTTCTTTCTTGCTCAGTGGTTTCATTTGCTTAATGGGACTTTCTGCTGTGAATCATAGTACAGGTTGCCGACTCATAATATTTTTGTATCACTAAGGATGTGCAGACCTTAGATTCAGTCCTCTCACTTCCCGAAAGAAGAAGATTTCTGAGCAATTGTTAAGAGTGCAGGAGGCTTCTTTCCCTGCCCTCCACAGTCCAGCATCCAAGGCTTTCCTCTCTGCCTCACTCTCAGCATCTTATGTAGAGTGGGATGTGGAGATTTGGGAAACATTAGCTGTTGGGAAGCAGGCTGCGTAATCCTTGGTCCCTGAAGTGATTTTTCAATAGGAAATCTGAATTCCTGCTCTATGTAAAATGGGTCTCAGATGCTGAGAAATGAGTATTTGAGAATAATTTATGATTTGCTTTCCATAAATCAGTGCTATTTTGCCTACAAATCATTTTGAGAACTGGATATGGCTTTATAAAAATATGAGTCTGGGCAGAGAAGACTGACTGGGAACTGAAGGCTGTATCTTGATCCTTGGTCCTGTCACCAATTAGTTATGTGACTTTGGCAAGTTGCCCCAAGTTTCTGACTTTCACAGAGGGTTGTAAAATTATTAAATTACATCCTTCAGCAATTAATTCATTAGTTCAACAAACATTTATTGCCCGCCAACTCCCTGCCAGTAACCATGCTGGCCCTTTCCAACTCTTGCATGTTATGAGAACCTGATCCTGTCATTGGTTACATTCTTATAGGATAGGCTTGAGAGAGAGGTGGAGAAGGCAATGGCATCCCACTCCAGTACTCTTGCCTGGAAAATCCCATGGATGGAGGAGCCTGGTGGGCTACAGTCCATGGGGTCGCTAAGAGTCGGACATGACTGAGCGACTTCATTTTCACTCTCATGCATTGGAGAAGGAAATAACTGCCATTATTTAACATTCACTAGCAATCAGAAAGATAATTTAATCTACCTTTTGCACTAACTCTGCAAAGTGCGGGCTCCACTTCACAGACAAAAGACTGAGGTCCAGAGAAGTTGAATGGTATTTGAAAGATTACATATCTTCTAAGTGTTGAACCTGGCTTAGAACTCATTTCCACTGGTCCTTTCTCCAAGACTTGTGCATGTGTACTCAGTCGTGTCTGACTCTTTGTGACCCTATGGACTGTACCCCACCAGGCTCCTCTGTCCACGGGATTTCCCAGGCAAGAACACTGGACCAGGTTGTCATTTCCTTCTCCAGGGGATCTTCCCGACCCAGGGACGAAACCCAAGTCTCCTGTGTCTCCTACATTGCAGGCAGATTCTATGCCACTTCAGCCATCTAACTTTATGTCCATTCTTAGTATTTTCAAGTGTCCTAAGAAACTTGGGACACGAATTTGTCTTCGGTGAAAATGGAGATTGAGTTGCTCCAGCTGATTGATTTTGCTGCTTTCTTATACAGGGCAGTTCCTTCCCATACCTGAAAATGGAGCTAGCTGCACACAGTCCGTTGTATGGGCAAAGGGAGAAGTTGGCCCATCTCGGGCGTAGGCTCAGGCTCTCCAGGACGTTTTTACATCCAAGGAAGTGGAGGTGCCTGAAGTTTGGAGTCCATCACAATGCCCTCTATCTGGTGAAAATCATTTCACAAATTATAAAGGAAGGTCCCAAAGAATGGTCAAACTACTGCACAATTGTATTCTTCTCACATGCTAGTATAGTAATGCTCAAAATTCTCCAAGCCAGGCTTCAGCAATACATGAACCGTGAACTTCCAGATGTTCAAGCTGGTTTTAGAAAAGGCAGAAGAACTAGAGATCAAATTACCAACATCTGCTGGATCATCAAAAAGCAAGAGAGTTCCAGAAAAACATCTGTTTCTGCTTTATTGACTATGCCAAAGCCTTTGACTGTGTGGATCACAATAAACTGTGGAAAATTCTGAAAGAGATGGGAATACCAGAGCACCTAACTTGCCTCTTGAGAAACCTGTATGCAGGTCAAGAAGCAACAGTTAGAACTGGACATGGAACAACAGACTGGTTCCAAATAGGAAAAGGAGTACGTCAAGGCTGTATGTTGTCACCCTGCTTATTTAACTTATATGCAGAGTACATCATGAGAAACACTGGGCTGGAGGAAGCACAAGCTGGAATCAAGATCGTTGGGAGAAATATCAATAACCTCAGATATGCAGATAACACCACCCTTATGGCAGAAAGTGAAGAAGAACTAGAGAGCCTCTTGATGAAAGTGAAAGTGGAGAGTGAAAAAGTTGGCTTAAAGCTCAACATTCAGAAAAGGAAGATCATGGCATCTGGTCCCATCACTTCATGGCAAGTAGATTGGGGAACAGTGGAAACAGTGGCTGACTTTATTTTGGGGGGCTCCAAAATCACTGCAGATGATGATTGCAGCCATGAAATTAAAAGATGCTTACTCCTTAGAAGGAAAGTTGGTCTGTCTGACCAACCTAGACAGGATGTTAAAAAGCAGAGACATTACTTTGTCAACAAGGGTCTGTTTAATCAAGGCTATGGTTTCTCCAGTAGTCAGGTATGGATGTGAGAGTTGAACTATAAAGACTGCTGAGCACTGAAGAATTGATGCTTTTGAACTGTGGTGTTGGAGAAGACTCTTGAGAGTCCCTTGGACTGCAAGGAGATCCAACCAGTCCATCTTAAGGCTGCTCAGTCCTGACTGTTCATTGGAAGGACTGATATTGCAACTGAAACTCCAATCCTTTGGCCACCTGATTCGAAGAGCTGACTTATTTGAAAAGCCCTGATGCTGGGAAAGATTGAAGGCAGGAGGAGATGGGGACAGCAGAGGATGAGATGGTTGGATGGCATCACTGACTCAAGGGACACGGGTTTTGGTGGACTCCAGCAGTTGGAGATGGATAGGGAGGCCTGGTGTTCATAGGGTCACAAAGAGTCAGACACGACTGAGCGACTGAACTGAACTGAAAGAAATAAGTTAGTTTGGGGTCTGGGCTATCACCCGAAGCTCTGGACTTCCTAGAATTCTTTCTGTTTATGTTTATGTAGGAGACGTTGACAAGTTAATGGCTTTGAGTTCCAAAAAGAAGTTTTTAAAATGGTGGATTTCGACTGACGAAATAGATAGCAACTGGTTTAGAATCAGAAATCACTGTAAGTAGTTTAAGCAGGATAGGATTTAATATGGACAGTTGTGTGCTTAGGGGCTTCTCAAGTGGCTCAGTGGTAAAGAATTCGCCTGCCAATGCGGGAGATGCAGGAGACATGGGTTCGATCCCTGGGTTGGGAAGGTCCCCTGGAGGAGGAAATGTGAAGCCACTCCAGTCTTCTTGTCTGGAGAGTCCCATGGCCAGAGGAGCTTGGTGGGCTCTAGTCCATGGGGTGGCAGAGTCAGACATGACTGAGCACATGGCAGATTGTGTGCTTACCAACTAGTTGTAATGGCTGAAGGAGCAGGCTCCAGGCTAGGTAATATAAAACTGATCACCAGAGGAGCTGGTACTCCTGAGGGTGCCACTGGTGCTGGGGAGAGAGCTTGGGTGGGAGCTGCCACCACTCCAGGGGACCAGGAGAGCAGCTGCCCAAGCTGCAGGCTGGCACCAGAAGCCAGACCCAGAAGCCAGTACCACCACCACTGTCAATACGCAAACCCTGGAGAAGAGACACTGCAACCCACCGCAGGAAAATAAAACTTTCTGAACAGTAGAGATAGCCAGAAGCCGAAGAAATGACCCCTGCTTCACTCCTTTCTTTCAAAGCCTATGAGTGATTCTAATTGGCTTTTCAACCTCTTTAAATATAAGAAGGGTAACATGAAGTTTTGCCTGGAAAATCCCATGGATAGAGGAGCCTGGTAGGCTGCAGTCCATGGGGTCGCACAGAGTCGGACATGACTGAGCGACTTCACTTTCACTTTTCACTTTCATGCATTGGAGAAGGAAATGGCAACCCACTCCAGTGTTCTTGCCTGGAGAATCCCAGGGATGGGGAAGCCTGGTGGGCTGCCATCTATGGGGTCGCACAGAGTCGGACACGACTGAAGCGACTTAGCACCAGCAGCAACATGAAGTTTGGAAGTATCTACCTTGATGGGGGAAGGTAATTCTTCAAATAGATTCTTTTTCAGCCCTACATAAAACTCCAAGTATAGAAAACTTCCTCAAAAAAAAAAAAAAAAGTAAAATAAAACCACTTGGACATTGAACATTTACTCCTTTGAGAGTAGACGTTATTCCAATAATGCAGTCGCTCCTGTTCAGTATTTATGTTCTCTCTGTTCTATTCAGGAAAGGCCAAGCCATTCATGCTCAACNGAAATGAGTGCAATTGTGCGGTAGTTTGAGCATTCTTTTGCATTTCGTTTCTTTGGAATTGGAATGAAGACTGACCTTTTCCAGTCCTGGGCCACTGCTGAGTTTTCCGAATTTGCTGCCATATTGAGTGCTGCACTTTCACAGCATCACCTTTCAGGATTTGAAATAGGTCAACTGGAATTCCATCACCTCCACTAGCTTTGTTCGTAGTGATGCTTTCTAAGGCCCACTTGACTTCACTTTCCAAGATGTCTGGCTCTAGTCAAGGCTATGGTTTTTCCTGTGGTCATGTATGGATGTGAGAGTTGGACTGTGAAGAAGGCTGAGCGCTGAAGAATTGATGCTTTTGAACTGTGGTATTGGAGAAGACTCTTGAGAGTCCCTTGGACTGCAAGGAGATCCAACCAGTCCATTCCGAAGGAGATCAGCCCTGGGATTTTTTTGGAAGGAATGATGCTAAAGCTGAAACTCCAGTACTTTGGCCACCTGATGCGAAGAGTTGACTCATTGGAAAAGACTCTGATGCTGGGAGGGATTGGGGGCAGGAGGAGAAGGGGATGACCGAGGATGAGATGGCTGGATGGCATCACGGACTCGATGGATGTGAGTCTGAGTGAACTCCGGGAGATGGTGATGGACAGGGAGGCCTGGCGTGCTGTGATTCATGGGGTTGCAAAGAGTCGGACCCAACTGAGCAACTGAACTGAACTAAACTGAGTTTTAAGCCAACTTTTTCACTTTCATCAAGAGGCTCTTTAGTTCTTATTTGCTTTTTGCCATAAGGTTTGTGTCATTTGCATACCTGAGGTTACTGATAATTCTCCTGGCAATCTTGATTCCAGCATGTGCTTCCTCCAGCCCAGCGTTTCTCATGATGTACTCTGCATATAAGTTAAATAAGCAGGGTGACAACATACAGCCTTGATGTACTCCTTTCCCGGTTTGGAACCAGTCTGTTTTTCTATGTCCAGTTCTAACTGATCCTTCTTGGAATGCATACAGACTTCTCAGGAGGCAGGTCAGGTGATCAGTTACTTCCATCTCTTGAAGAATCTTCCACATTTGTTGTGATCTACACAGTCAAAGGCTTTGGTATAGGCAATAAAGCAGAAGTAGATGTAGATGTTAAGCCCCCTCTATGTCGCATCTAATACCACTTCAACCCAGTAGGAAATTTTCTTATCAAAGAAAGCCGAGTCCAGTGGGAAAAGTGCTAGCACAACAGATGGCAAGTGTAGGTTCAGTTTCATTCATAACAGTCTTGGAGCACCAATTCTGTCCCAGGCCCAAGACACTGTCAAGCAGGAGAGATAAAGTGTAACATTAATGCTATGAAGGCTACAACGGCTGTGAGTCAGAGAGAGTGATCATACAGAGCTAACATGGAAGGAGCCAGAACTCGCAGCTCGTCTTTGTGCAGTCAGTCTGCTGCCCACAGTCCACACCTTGAGACAGGAGTAAATTTTTCCTAGTGGCAATGATTCTGAAGTTTAAGATGCCCTGATAACTCCTTGTGGCGGGCAGCTCACCACCAACCTCACCTCCAGGTATTCATGCCTGTCTAAAACCCTCCCCTAAACTTAGGGACTTGCTTCTAACAAACAGAACTTGGTCAACCTGATGGGAGCTTCCCAGGTGGCTCAGTGGTAAAGAATCTGCTGGCAATGCAGGAAATGGGGGTTTGATCCCTTGGGTAGGGAAGATCCCCTGGAGAAGGAAATGGCAACCCACTCCAGTATTCTTGCCTGGAGAATCCCATGGACAGAGGAGCCTGGTGGGCTACAGTTCATGGGGTCACAAAGAGTTGTAGACAACTTACTCACTAAACAGCAACAACAAACTTGATGGGATGCCACTGCTGAGATTAGATTACAGTCCAAAATGAGAAACACGTTGACATTGAGAAACCCTGGGCTAGAATGTGATCTTTCTTCCTTGACACTGATCTTGGTTTTCCTGGTTGACTAGATTCCAGATTCTCCCTCTGACTTGTCTACCTCCAGGCCCTTCTGGGAAAGCATCCGTCCCTGCCAGCACATGATACCCCAATGCCAACTCCAAACATGTATGTATATGACCCCCATTCAGTGTGGGTCCAGGTGAACATCTTGTCCTACCAGTATTCTCTAACAGCACCCATGACTGATGGAAGCACATCCAGTCTCTTCTCTCTGCTTCTCCCAACCATCACCTCCCTGGGGACCTGAGGAACCCAAGGTGGCGGAGGCCAAGTCCTGGCCCCATGAGTCAGTCCTCTAAAAGCCAGTCCCTGTAGCTGTTTTCAGTTGCTTCCCCACTCCCACACACAGCACCCTCAGTTCAGGTCCTTTGAGCCCTGCAATGATAGTTTCAGGCAAGGACAGATATATTTTCCAGGAGAACACAAGGTAGCCAGGTTTTCTGGGGAAACCAAAAGACAAACATTAAAATTCATGCACACAAAAAGGAAACATACCAAAACATTCAAAACAATCTCTTCTGTTTCTTAAAAGCAGAACGCTCATTGTTAACTTTGTCATTCCCTTTTATTTCTTCTGAAAGCACCAACTCGGAGAAGAATGGCTTCTGCCTACACCCTTACCAGCTGGCGGACTGAGGCCACGGGTCTGCCGTGAGTAACCTGAGGGCAGGAAGGGAGTTAATGAAACCAAATGGAAGTTGCTGAAAGAAGGCTCTCCTTATTGTCACTGGAATCTCTGCTTTATTACGAGATGTCTTCCCAGAGCTTTTTAATGAGCTTTTTAATTCAATTTTTTTGAGCTTTTTAACTAAATTTTTAATTTAATGAGCTTAATGAGCTGCATGTATGGGGGAAAGGTCTACTCTACTCATGGTGGTCATCTCATATTTTTCTTCCACATCTGAGGTCTGTTCCTTACCCCTGGCAACTTATCTGTCAAGTTCAGGACGCAAGAAGTAGACCACAGAGAATGTTCCAGTCAATGGCATGCCTTTGTAGAAACTCAGTCCTACTCATTTCCCCACCCTGGGAAGGCAGAGAAGAGACTGGAAGGTTCTCGTCACCTTTGTTTGGTTCATTCATTTTTTCAGGTATAAACATGGAAAGTCTAACATGTTGCAGACTCCATTGCTAGCTGGTAGAGGTTCACAGTTGGCTCAAACACATTTCCTAACCTCAGAAAGTTTCTGGTCTTTGGGATGCAGTGGGGCTGTGGACAAGAAAGAGTAGACCAGGAGCAGTGACAACAAAGGGGATGGAGAAGGGAGATCAAGGATGGCCTCCTGGAGAAGGTGACACATGAACGGGGTCACTAGATTTATTTCCCCTCTTTGCCTGTTCTTCTTGAGCACTTGAGAAAGTTACAGCATGCTTGTATTCTGACAATTTCTATTTAAAATACATATACATACTAAAATATGCTCTTTTCTTTAAGATGATTTTTTAAAAGGCAGTTTTAGATTTTCAACAAATTTGAGATGGTACAGATATTCTCAAATATACTATGAAACCATGTCATCTTCATTCTGGGAATTTATAGCATAGAGAACACACTAAAACATAATGGCAAGAATATGCAGATTTTTTTTTTTTTGCTGCAATGCTTATACTGGCAAAATAACTGGAAAATAAAAGAATTACTGAGCAATTAATCATACTTTAATCTCATGGGATATTTTGCAGCTATTTAAAAGAAGAATAAAGAATGAATGAAGTTCCAGAAGATGAATTGGAGGGTTGGTCTATGAGCTATTATTGAATGAAAAAAAGCAAAATAAGCAAAACTGGGGCAATATGCTGCCTTTTTTTGTTTTAAAAAAAAAAAGGATTAAAAATCTCATGTATGATATATATGAATGTATAGGTATTTAGAGAATTAAATGGGAGCTTCCCTGGTGGCTCAGTGGTAAAGATTCCACCTGCCAATGGAGGAGACACAAGAAAAGAGGGTTTGATCCCTGGGTCAGGAAGATACCTTGGGGAAGGGAATGGCAACCCACTGCAGTATTCTTGCCTGGGAAATCCCATGGACAGAGGAGTCTGGTGGGCTGCAGTCCATGGGGTTGCAAAGAATCAAACCGGACTTAGAGACTAGAACAACAACAAAGAGAATTAAATGTCTGCAGAGAAATCTTTGGAAGAATGTGTATTAGGTTATGCTGGGTTTTCCTGTTTGTCTCCCACATCCATCCCCTACCTTCCCCAACCAGCTCTGTGCCCTCGACCCTGACCTTGATGGACTGTGCTATAGACCAGTATACCCTTCAGTTTCCAGTTGGTTTGATATGGGAAGTACCAGCACAAGACAAGAAAGATGGAGGAATGTGAGGTCAAAGGATATTCCCCTGGCTTCATTCCAGCCAGTGGTGGTGGCTGCAGATAGGTGCCACTCCTTCTTTTGAAAACCCCAGTGCCTGGTGGGGGACCTCTTGATGACTCTTTTCTTTGTTTTACAATCTGTAATTTTGGCCCTTCAAGCTTAGACGCCTGTCTGTTCTTGCTTCATCATCTTTTGCTAGTTTTTCCTGACCCAACTCACGCTTTTAAAACTGTCTCTTTAATAAAATCTCCTTGGATAGTCTGTATGAATGTGCCATCTGTTCCCTGTAAGGGCCCTGACTCATCTTGTTTAGAGGGGGTCCCTGGGGGAAGGGATCTCTTGCAGAGGCAAGAGATAGTGCTGGCAGGGAGAGGAGAGAGAGATGAGGAAGCCAAGCCAGAAAGAAAAAGAGGGGGAAAAAAACACGCGCACATATGGAGTTGAATCAGGTTATGTAAATTGTGGGTATTTATAGAGTGAAGCTAAGTAGAATAACAGAAAAGGATTTAAAAACCACTCCTGCTGTCCTACCTCTACTCTCCAGTGGTGGCGCTATAAGCAGCCTTGCTCCTTTCTGTCCACTACCCCCAGCTTGGTGGCGCAGTGGTCAAGAATCCTCCTGCTAGTGCAAGAGACGCAGTCAATCCCTGGGTCGGGAAGATCCCCTGGAGGAGGAAATGGCAACCCACTCCAGTATTCTTGCCTGGAGAACCATGGACAGAGAAGCCTGGCGGGCTATCGTTCAGGGGTTTCCAAAGAATCTGACGCAAATGAACACAGCACACACAGCAACTTTCTGCAAGCCCAGTACAGAAAGCTCCGCTGGCTCCACTTCAGCGCTCCCGCTGAGTGTCATGAAAGGGGGAAGGCCATGGTGACCCAGGACAGGGAAGGAAGACAGGGCCCTTGGCATGGGGACCCTTCTAGGGTGCTCCAGCTGCAGTGGGACTTTCTTCCTTATTTTACACACTCAGTGCTTTTCTCCCCATCGGCTTTATTCCTGCTGGTCCTTCTGCCTGATCCTTCAAAGTCCAGTTCATTATTTTTCCTCCCCACCAAAGTTTCTCCAGACCTCCCTGTCCCTAGTTTTCAGATGTTAATCACTCCCTCCACCACCCCCTCCCATCGACTTCCTGCAATCTCTTTCCTTTGCCTGGTATCTTCTATCCATTTTTTCAATTGCAGGCCAGTTTTTGGTCTGTTTCAGGCACTAAAATGGGAGTTTTTTGAAGGCAGGCACTGGGAGCAGCACTCACGCATGACTCTAGCCCCGAGCCCAGGGCCGGGCACTCAAGTAGTGTTCACTGATTGTGCACTGAATGGAATTGATTTGTAAAGATTTCTCAGTGGACTAGATCTCCAAGCTGGACCAGTCCACTTTACTACATCAGGTACGATGGCTGAACATAGAGAGGAACGGTAACACACTAGTGGACGCAGAGCCCGCAGTAACAGGCTGGTCTGGAGCCCTAGTCTGTTGCCTGTTTTGGGGACACAGATGGCCTCATGGTCTGAATCCTCTCACTGTTTCCCTGCACATGCTCTCCGTCTCAGGGGTTCTTGCTGGAGAGGTGTGCATCTTGAAGTGGCCCTTTCTCTTGCCACACTGAGCACTTCTCATTTAGCTCAAACTCGTTCCTCTGCTCCCGACAATCTCCATCCCAGGGGGGCTTCTGGTCACCAATCCCACAGGGAGAGGCCCCTGGGGGTGCCTAACTCCTAAGCCCTGACATATTATCCTTTCCAGAAATCTAGAGTGAAGCATGGGAAGTTGAGAGTCCTGTTTTATTTCAAGAGGGAGAGGGGCTACTCACTCTGCACGAATAACCAGAGAAGCAATGCTTTTTCATCTTTTCAGGCTTCCAGAAAATTTATATTCCTTCCAACCCAAGGCTGGTTACAAATATCTCCCTAAAGAAATGATGGGCCTAGTGATTTATGGCCCAAAGCTGACTGCCATCCAAAAGGATTATTAGACACTCTGGGCCTAAAAATGTAAGTTTGTGTCACATACACAGATACACATTCTTTCTCTCTCTCTCCCTCTCTGTCTTTTTCCAGTAAAACCTAGACACCAGCTCCATTACTAGGCTGAAGACTTGCCAGGGTCCACAATACCACTGTGGCATTAAACTCATCTCACTGTCACTTAGAAAGACTATTGTTATAGGTGTTTGGGTCCCTTGAACAAGACATCTTGGGCTGTACTTTGAAAACCATAAAGAAATGTACAAATATGAGCTATTAAAGTTAAGATGATTCTCTAAGTAATTCAGAAGGGAAATTCTCTTTTCACAATCGAATAATTTAGGGAAAAACATTTTGACTTGAATCCCCCAGATGATTGCTTCAGGTCTCCAACACCCATGGTCTGTATTGACACAGCTTTTGAAATTTGGCAAGGAATTCTGCCTTGAACATAAAGTTGGAAATTGCTTTCTCCTGGGTGTGTTCGCAGTATCTTTGAATAATTGTTCAGACTCTTCAGACTGGCTTTCTTATGACTAGAGTTCTCAGGTTGGCTAGAGGCAAACCCACCTCTTTTAAACAACCCTTCTCCTCTCTACCTGAAGGAGAAGTGAGAGTAGGCATGCAATACCTTTAAACACATAAGGTGGTGCCCACCTTTATTTACTGGCTAGAAAAGAGAGTTATCTGCAGGGCAATGTGACAAAATCGCATTGTGATTTCTGGTTCTCCAAAGAGGAAGAGGGAACACAATTCCTCCCCAAGAACTCTTTGGTTTGGCAGTTGGGATTGTTTGAGTTGTGATAAAGGCTAATATTTATCCAACCTGCTTCCCAAATCTGACCTGCTACTTGGAATCTGCTCAGTAATGACCAGTTGGTTATCTCAGAGCCCTGTTTGTTATCACAGCCAAGAACCCGGGCTGGTATCAAATACCAGTATATCATCCGTCTGGGACTGGCTTGTTGAGTCATGTGGCAAGGCATGAAGGGAGGTTTCTTTCCAGTTTAATTCATTCAGAGTTTATAGAAAGATAATGCACAAAATAATGAAATTTAGGAGTTGACTGTGGGTTTAAAAACAAACTGATGGTCCCAAAAATATAATAGATGGAGAATAAGACGCCCAGAGAGGATTAATAACTTAGATGGGTCACGCAACTGGCTAGCTGCAAAATCATAGCTAGAGGTGTCTCGGCTAGTGTTACTGTTTATTAACAACTATCTGGCAGGCCTTGGCACTTTGCATTGTAAGTAATAGAAGATCTTTTATAATAGAAGTAATAGAAGATCTTCACTTCAAGGAGCTTAGTGTATACAGGAAACACATCACTTACAAAATAGCATACAGTCCCAGTAAGGCTGGCTTCAGGGTTTGATTCAGCAGCTCAGGTGAGTAATTAGAGAGGACCTGGCTTCTCTTTTTTTTCTCAGTCCTTCTTCCTTAGCATTGACTCTCTTCCAAGAAGACTTTTTGCAAGATCACTGACAGCAACTTGTGTGCTACCAACTCCAAGTTTCAAATTCAATAGATAATAGAAAGTGTGCTTTGCGTATAGCTCCCTGGTCAGTCTCCATTGGTCCCCACTGATCTGAATTGGTTTTTGAGCCCGTTGCTGAACCAGTCACTGTGATTGGGGGGTGGAATTTGTTGATTTATTTAAGTCGGTCAGGGTACACTTCTGTGAATGGATCCAGAGCCAAATCCATCCATATCCACATGCTTCCTATCCATGTTAACTTGCCTTTATCATTTGACTGTCTTTACTAATATGACTAATGTGAGTATTCACAATGTAGTTTCACCTTAATAGGGAACTTCTGCCCAGAAAGAGAAAAGTTTCAGGTGGTTTTATTGTTCATTTCAGGAAATTCCTACCTAGTCTTTATAAACAAACAAGCAAAGAGACACAATTTAAACGGACTTCAAACTTTGAATTTTAAATATAGCATCAAATGACTGTCTGTTCTCCAAGACCCTTTGAAACTCTGCCTCAAAACACTTGATTGTCTACCAGTCTCAAGCTCTTATACCATGATCCTGTTCTAATCCTAATTAAGCCTCCCCATTTAAAGCTTATCTTAAACCAGACTCCAGAATCTTATAAACATCTCAACTCTGCCCCTTGTGATGTTGGTATGACTCTCTCATGGTAGATTCTCCCTTACCTTGATAAAAATATACTCAGCTTTGTCTTATCCACTTTATTTTGATGGTATTTCCAGGGACTCAGCATTCAGGATTAATTCCACTCAAAACACTTTATTGGGGAATTCAGGGAAGAGTTAGGAAGAGATGAAAAAAGGGATGGATGATGGGGATAACTGACAAATGTCTACACAAGCTCCATGAGAGGGGCTTCAGCTTCTGCATCTTACCTAGGTAAATGACTAAGGAAGTGGAACAGAGAGATCAAGCATTTGGTGTTTCTCATGAGGCATGTATTGTAGAGAAGGAAATGAATGAGAATCCAGATGAGCAACGGGGTGAGAGATGACAACATAGACTCAGCTGGGATGATATGAATGCTTGGTCTTTCCCTCACTGCCCCTCAAGAAGTTAAGGGCTTTAAGATAAAAAGTCTGAAGCATTAGGGAGAGTCTGGGTTTATTTCTAGGCAGCAGGAAGTACACTGAGCTTGGAGTCAGAGACCCTGGGTTCCAGCTCTCGTCTCCCTTAGCAGTTGTGCGATCCTGGACAATCACTTCACGCTCCCTCTCTGACTCAAAGTGTCCTTATTTGCAGAGTGAGAATGGTAAAACACATCCTGTTTTATTTTGGTGATGCAAAGTAGATAATAAACAAGAAAGGGAAATTTTAAAAGCAGAAATGTCATACAGATATTCTTATTCATTATTAATTTTGTTCAGTTCAGTTCAGTCGCTCAGTCGGGTCCAACTCTTTGCTACCCCATGAATCGCAGCACGCCAGGCCTCCCTGTCCATCACCAACTCCCGGAGTTCACTCAGACTCACGTCCATCGAGTCAGTGATGCCATCCAGCCATCTCATCCTCTGTCATCCCCTTCTCCTCCTGCCTCCAACCCCTCCCAGCATCAGAGTCTTTTCCAATGAGTCAACTCTTCGCATGAGGTGGCCAAAGTACTAGAGTTTCAGCTTTAGCATCATTCCTTCCAAACAAATCCCAGGGCTGATCTCCTTAGAATGGACTGGGTGGATCTCCTTGCAGTCCAAGGGACTCTCAAGAGTCTTCTCCAGCACCACAATTCAAAAGCATCAATTCTTCAGCGCTCAGCCTTCTTCACAGTCCAACTCTCACATCCATACATGACCACAGGAAAAACCATAGCCTTGACCAGACAGACCTTAGTTGGCAAAGTAATGTTAGTCATCCATAAATTCTTACTCAGTTACAATTGTAACCAATTTAGCTAAACTCTCCGGGGATTTAGTTTAGGCCACTTGGACAGAGAAAAGTTGATTGCCCTGAACCAAGTCCACAACCTTGTTGCTTCAGTTTTCCCACTTGCAAGGGACAGAATTTCTCTCCTGCTTTGATTCCCAGGTTGGTCAGTGGAAAGAACACACCACTTAAGAGTCAGAGAAACAGGGTCTAAGATTTGATATGACATTTACTGGATGTCTAGTTTGGAACAAGTTACTTAGCCTGTTGAAGCCTTAAGTTGCTTATATGTAAAATGCCTATAGAGCAGCCAATTCATATGCTGTTGCAAGAATTGCTTGAGTAGACTCTCAATATAGGTAGTTCAATTTGAATCTGACAGTCAGGTCACTTTGTGTGCCAAAATCACACTTTTGTGTTCGGATGTCTTAGTGTATCAGTGACTCCAGAGAAAGGAAGCATATGAGGGGGTGCTTCTGTGTCACTGTGAAGCTAATTGATTACAGCAATGAGAACTTTTATAATCCTGGGGATGAAACATCTGGTGAGTACTGCAGAGATAATTACTATGCCTTATAGTTGCTGGTATTCCTGGACAGGACATTTCCTGGTACCCTGGAATTCTCACAGAGTGGCAGAGGTTGGGATAATTGCTTTGCATGGGATAGTCTTACATAGCAAAGCATTTCACAATGACATATGTTTCTCCCTCCCACACCAAGAACCCTGGTGTATATGTCCCTTCCCTTCATGGTTGTAGACCTTATTTTCCCTCAACAGACTGCTCAAGGAGGCACACGAATTTGTCTTAAATGTTGGCAGCAGCATGGTTCTATCTGTACAGTTAGCAGAGAGTGTAGTTCTGCCTGTATGGCGAATGGTATGTGTGGGTTATTTAACTGATATGATAGCTTAGGTTTTTGTGGTAGAATAGAATGGAAATTGTATTCAGTATAAAAATGGAAGAATCAGGGACTTCCCTGGTGTTCCAGTGGTTAGGACTCCACTTTCCAATGTAGGGGGTATGAGTTCAATCCCTGGTCAGGCAGCTAAGACCCCATGTATCTCATTGCCAAAAAAAAAAAAAAATCCAAAATATAAAACATAAGTAATATAATGACAAATTCAATAAAAACTTTAAAAATTGTCCACATTAAAAAAGGAAACCATATTGTACTAACATACATGAAACAGATAGTGACTAGGGATTTGCTATATGACTCAGGGAACAGAAACCTGGGCTGTGTGACAAACTGGAGGAGTGGGATGGGGTGGGAGACGGGAGGGAAGCTCAAGAGGGAGGGGACATATGTATACCTATGATTGATCCATGCTGATGTATGCCAGAAACCAACACAATACTGTAATTATCTTTCAATTAAAAATAAATAAATTTAAAAAAGAAATGGCTCCCACCTAGTGAAAAAAACAATTTAAGAATCATTGAGAAGAAATTCACTTTACTAAGGGCTCTGTGTCCTTCCCTTTAAGCGGACGTTTTGTATCCCAATCCTATCAAAGTCAATATCCTAGCGGTGATACCGCACCATAGCTTTTCAAGAGGTTACCATTGAGGGAAATAGGGTAAAAGGTGCATAACAAATCTTCCTGTATTGTTTATNTGGGGTGCCATTGCCTTCTCCGAATTTGGAGGCAAGATTGGGCAATGGTCCACACTCCTAATATGTCTGCTGTGACTTGGGGAAGTGTGAAGAGCATTCTAATCATAAGTTTGTAGTTTGTTTTCAAGAATGATAGATCCCAGTTAGTGCTTAATTTTACCCTTTACAGCAAAAAAAAAGCGTAGCTCAAGGAGGACACGATGACAACTTATGTGCATGTGGTCATTGTCCATCTTCACTTGTCTCCCAGAGCAGAACTTTGGCCAAGAAGCCTCCAGGAGAGGGGTGATGCTTGGTTGACTGCCTGCTAGGTTCCAGGTATGTCGTGGACTTCCTTCCCCTGAAGCCTCACGGTACTACCATGGCATCCTTTTACTGAAGGAAAACCTAAGTCCCCAGGAAAGTAACGCGATTTCCCTGAGGTTACAAGTGGAGTTATTGAGAGTTGAAACTGGAGCCTAAGTCACCCTCACCACAAAATTCTATTCGTCATTGTTTTGCCCCATGGTAGCAGATGCTGCTCCAACTTCCCCAAGACACGGGTCTCACAGCTGAGAATAAGAGCAATGTCAGCATTAAACAGAAGCCAGAAGTGCCTTGTATTCTGGAAAGAGTACTGGATTTTGAAATCTAAATCCCGGATTCTTGTACTGCCTTCAGCTCCAAGGCTTTTATATAAAGCCTTTCACTTCTGTGAGCCTGGGTTTCCTTGTTTGTGAAATAGTTATTGCAACAATTAAATTAGATAACAAATGAAAAGTATAGTATAGGGCTTGGCTCCTAGTTCAATTCATGATGGATATTGCAGTTACTGTTAGGAATTCCTTGAGCTTAGGACGGGGCAGGACACTCTGGGCCTAGCTAATCATTAACCCCTAGTTTGCAACAAGTACCTCTAGGCCACCTGCTTCTCAGGGATTTGTTCCAGGTACACGCAGTGTAGGAGTCGCCGTGTTTCCTCTTTGGAGGTTGCAGGCTCAGAGCCTAATTTAGCACTCTTAAGTCCTGCCAATCCATGTGCTCCAAGGGGAACCTCATTGACTTAAGTGTTATCTTCTCTAGAAGCCTTCCAGAACTGAGATTCATCAGCTGTTTGCTCCTCTCTCTCTCTCAGACCACAGGTACATGGCATTCATTTTGTGTCTATCCTCCTGTAAGAATGTCAGTGCCCTGGAAGCAGTTGTTGGCTTCAATAATGTGGCCTCAGGACCAAGCACAGGGCCTCGGAAAGGAAGACGATGCATGTATAAAAAGAAGTAGACAAATGACAAGCACAGGTAGGATCTCCTGGAGGACGTGCTGGCTTTTTGCCTTACAGTGATGGATGTCAGTCCTCACTGCCCTGGGGTGTTTAATTTCAGAGGGAGAATGGGGATGTGTGTTGGCCTTAACTGCAGCACTTTGTGTTGGGCAAACAGGAACTTCTCCAGCAGAGCCGATGTTATCACACCTGTCAATTTTCATATTTACCATTAAGTATATATAAAGAGGGCGTCCCAGGTGGTGCAGTGGTAAAGAATCTGCCTGTCAATGCAGGAGACCTAGGAAATGTGAGTTTGATCTCTGGGTCAGGAAGATCCCCTGGAGGAGGAAATGGCAACCCATTCCAGTATTCTTGCCTGGAAAATTCCCCAGACAGAAGAGCCTGGTGGACTAGAGTCGGACATGACTGAGCTACTGAGCACCCACACATGTAAAAAGAAGCTTCATGGAGAGATTCAAAGCACTCTGACCCCTGGGCTCACCTCTGTAACAGTCTCATGTGTTCTTAGCATCTAGTTTTTAATTTCTTTCCTAGAAGAAGAATCACAGCCTGCTTCTCAGCTTGAGCTCCTGGATGAGTGGCAGGACCAACAGCGATGGCAGAGGAGGTCTTCTCCCAGTTCCTCCCACACTTTTCTGATGTCTTGGCAGCTGGTCATGGTTGCTGGTGGGGAGTGTGGTCTGAGAGAGTCCAGTACAGGCGAGAGTACAAGAGTACCTCCTCTTCTTTACTCTCTTCCCTGAGGGGGAGACATGGTGTTTTCGAATCACAGCTCTATTGCTTTCTGGTTGTTTACTTCATGCACGAAAGACTGATGGTGAGTTTCTGAACAGAATAGTAACAGTCATCCTTACGGGGTTGGGGAGAGAGTTTATCTATCAGTTCCACAGTGTCAATTGACTGACTGCTCTGTGGCAGGCATCGTTGTAAGTGATGGGAATACTTCAGGGAACACATTGAACAAACATGTCTGCCTGATGGTTTGATGGTTCTTACATTCTAGAAGAGGGTAACAGGCAGGGAAGAACACAGCAAGCAAAGGTTATAGAAGGTGATTAGTGATGCTGGAGAAAATTCTGGGAGCAGGAATATAGGTACTGGGAAGAGGGAGTTCAGTTCAGTTGCTCAGTCTTATCTGACTCTTTGCAAACCCATGAACTGCAGCACACCAGGCCTCCCTGTCCATCACCAACTCCTGGAGTTTACACAAACTCATTTTCATTGCATTGGTGATGCCATCCACCCATCTCATCCTCTGTTGTCCCCTTCTCCTCCTGCCCTCAATCTTTCCCAGCATCAGGGTCTTTTCAAATGAGACAGTTCTTCACATCAGGTGCCCAAAGTATTGGAGTTTCAACTTCAAGATCAGTCCTTCCAATGAACACCCAGGACTGATCTCCTTTAGGATGGACTGGTTGGACCTTCTTGCAGTCCAAGGGACTCTCAAGAGTCTTCTCCAACACCACAGTTCAAAAGTATCGATTCTTTGGCACTCAGCTTTCTTTATAGTCCAACTCATATCCATACATGACCACTGGAAAAACCATAGCCTTGACTAGACAGACCTTTGTTGGCAAAGTAATGTCTCTGCTTTTTAACATTCTGTCTAGTTTGGTCATAACTTTCCTTACAAGGAGTAAGCATCTTTTAATTTCATAGCTGCAGTCATAGTCTGCAGTGATTTTGGAGCCTCCCAAAATAAAGTCTGCCACTGTTTCCACTATTTGCCCATCTATTTGCCATGAAGTGATGGGACCAGATGCCATGATCTTAGTTTTCTGAATGCTGAGCTTTAAGCCAACTTCTTGCTCTCCTCTTTCATTTTCATCAAGAGTCTCCTTAGTTCTTCACTTTCTGCCATGAGGGTGGTGTCACCTGCATGTCTGAGAAGAGGGAGTATGCAGTATTAAATAAAGCAGGCAGTGAGGCAGGGGGCTCATTGAGAAGATGACACTGGAGCAAAGACCTGAAGTTGGTAAGAAGGGCAGAGACTTGGATACCTGGTGCAAAGTGTTTCAGGCAAAGGGAGTAGCAAGTGCAGAGGCCTTGGCACGGGGGTGTCCCTGAGTGTTTGTGGAATGGCAAGGAGGCTTAAAACTGCGTAGTGTACGTGTACTCAGTTGTTCAGTTGTGTCTAATTCTTTTGCGACCCCATGGACCATAGCCCTCTAGGGTCCTCTGTGCATGGAATTTTCCAGGCAAGAGTAACTGAGTGGGTTGCCATTTCCTTTTCCAGGTGATGTTCCTGACCCAGGGATTGAACTTGAGACTTTTATGTCTCCTGCTTTGGCAAGCAGATTCTTTACTGCTAGTACCACAATTTTCTAACCAAATTTTTAAAAAATATTTTAAAAATTTAATTTAAAAAATCAGATCAGTTAGGATACCAGGTTCACACAATGAAAGGGCAAGAGGCAAGATAGTAAAGGGAGAGAAGTGAGACATGAAATCAAAGGAGATGGGGAGAATGTGTAAGACCTACAAGCCATTTGAGCATTTTGATCAGAGGAGAGAACTGATCTGATTTGAGTTTTTAAAAGACTCTTCTGATCACTGTACTGAAGGAGGCTGTAGGCTGACAAGTGAAGAAGCAAGGAGGACACACTGTCAGTGAGGGTTGGAAATGATCTGTGTAAAGAATATAGAACCGTGTCAAGAATGGAGCCTGGCAGGTGAAGGAGTATCAGTAAACGTTAGTGTTATTATTCTAGTGTTAACAAGGGACCACTAACTGGTACACATCGCCCAGATGATGGGGACACCTAACTACTGTTTCACCTTGGCCTTGGAAACCTGATGAGCTCTTTAGAGGAACAGTCTCCTTTGCCAGTGGGGCAAAGTAGTAAAAGAAATCCATGATGTCTGCAGTTAAGGCATGTCTATACTAGAGTCCTGGCACTAAAGCTTTCTCTATGACCTTGGGAACATTCCTTCACATCTTCTTGAGCTACAGTCTCCTCTCTGGAAAACTTAATAATAACAGTCCCCTCCATATAGGGTTATTGTGAGCACTTATTATAATGACACATGTAAAGTGCCTGGCAATAACATGCACTCAAAATGCTAGTTTTAGTCGCCATTCATCATGCTCATTCATGCTGGACTTATTTATAGTCTATATTTTTCTAAGTGGTGCTTATTTCTTTTAAGTATTTTCTGATTCAGAGTCCTTCTGAAATAAAAAGGCTTTAATGTTTCCTAAACTTTCATGTTTAATAAAATAGTCTCTTTAATTTTAAAAGGACGAATGGTGTAGGCATGTACTAATCACTCCTGGCCAGATGCCCATGGGAAGCTTGTTTGTTCAGATTATAAGTCTGAGCCAGCACCCAACTGAGTGCTGGGCATGTATTAGATGCTCAGTAAATGTTTGTTGAATGAATGTGTCAAGCTATAATCAAGGACCCACTAGTCACATAACTGATGGCTTCGTACCCTAATGATAGGCAAAAGGGAAGCTAAGGGCTAATTCAAATAATGATGCTTCGTACCTATAGAAGCTGTCAATATATTCATTAGGTTGGTTCTTGCAGTTTTTTAAAAATTGGTCTTTTAAAACCTTTTTCTGTGTTACACAATTTTAGACCCTCAACACGAGAACACTGAATTTGGAGTCCAGAACTCTGGACTGCTATTTAGTTTTCTCTCTTAACTCCCCTGGTGGCTCAGATGGTAAAGAATATTCCTGCAATGCGGGATACCTGGCTTTGATCTCTGGATCAGGAAAATCCCCTGGAAAAGGGAATGGCAACCCACTCCAGAATTCTTGCCTGGAGAATTCCATGGACAGAGGAGCCTGGTGGGCTATAGTCCATGAGGTCGCAGAGAGTCGGACACAGTTGAGCAATTAACACTTCACTTTCACTTGGTACCTTCTGCCTGGCCCTAACATGTGACCTATAGTGTCTGGAAAAATCATAATTGAAATATAAATGATCCTACATTACAGTGAAGTTGAGAATATCCCAGAAACAAATGACCTGTGAAAGTCCTTTATGGATCCAAGCCCAGGTGTAGTGCATGGGAGAGGGGGGCCATGGAAGCGTAAACCACTCTTTTCTTCTTCACAGTTTAACACTGAGGTGAAGCTATGTGGGCCACATATAACTGTGGGTAATATTTATTTCTTATAAATACATTTTCTTCACTTGACGGTTTCATATTATGAAAGTAACACATGCTTATTGCAAGACCAAGGCCCCAAAGCCCTCTTTGCCCACACTAATCTCTCCCTTCCTTTCGAGATAGCCGAGATCAACAAACCAATGTCAATCCTTCCATCATTTTCCCTTTTCTCATTCAGACACAATCAAATNTTTTTTTTTTTTTTCTTCCCCTGAAATGGAACCATACTATGCTGGTTAGTGTATATGCACATATACAGATAAGAGGTTTATTTCATTGGTAAACAAATGTGGGATCATATTATACACACTTACCTATATCTGGCTTTTCTTACTCAACGTGGCCTTAGAAAAATCCTTTCCTAACTTTTATGCATTGGAGAAGGAAATGGCAACCCACTCTAATGTTCTTGCCTGGAGAATCCCACGGACGGGTGAGCCTTGTGGGCTGCCGTCTATGGGGCTGCATAGAGTCGGACACGACTGAAACGACTTAACAGCAGCAGCAGCAACTCAACTGCTATAGTTTGAATTTATTCTTTACAATGACTGTTAGTTCATGGCTAAGAGAAATCGTGATTTACTCAACCATTTCTCTATTGATGAGCGTTCTTTCAGTTTCTAGTCTCAAGGCAAGTTACCTCATTTCTTCATGTCAATTTTTTTTTTTTTTTTTTTACCTAATCAAGCTTAAAATGTTTGAAACAGCAGGAGAAACCATCAGTGAAATGAAAAGACAGCCTATGGAATGGTGGAAAAAATATCTGCAAATGATGCAACCCGTAGCAGGTTAATATCCAAAATAGACACACAACTCAAACAACTCAATGTCAAAAAAGCAAGCAACCTAATCAAAAATGGGTAGAAGACCAACAGGCACATGAAAAGATGCTCAGCATCGCTAGTTATTAGAGCTAAGCAAATCAAAAACACGATGAGGTATTACTTCACACTGTCAGACTGGCTATCATCAAAAAGCCTACAAATAATAAATATTATCTGTAGGATATAGAGAAAAGAGAACCTTCATATGCTGTTGGTGGGAATGTAAATTGGTGCAGCCACTATGGAGAACAGTATGTAAGTTCCTTAAAAAAAAATAACAATTTGAAATACCATGTGTATGTGTTAGTCACTCAGCCATGTTCGACTCTTTGCGACCTCATGGACTATAGACCACCAGGCTTCTCTGTCCATGTGAATTCTCTAGGCAAGAATACTGAAGTGGGTAGCCATTCCTTTTTCCAGGGAATCTTCCTGATCCAGGGATCAAACTTAGGTCTCCTGCACTGCAGTCAGACTTTTTTCCATCTGAGCCACCAGGGAAACCCATGATCTACCAATTCCACTCCTGTGTATATCTGCAGAAAACGAAACTCTAATTCAAAAGGATGCATGTATTGTTCATAGCAGCAGTATTTATAATAGACAAGACATGGAAGCAACCCAAGTGCTTTTTTTTTTTACATTCAAAGACCTTGATATTTTGGCTCTTTTAGCGTTCTCATACACAATTACAGTATTCCCTTTTCTTATGTTTTCCCTATCCTTTTAATGGAATACCACCGAAGTCTTCCTCTGTGGTTATTTTAATCGCCCCCTTTTCCTGTTATCTTGGCTTCTCCCTGGGGCATGGCGTATCTTCAGCTCACACATTTCTATTTGTCCTTATTGAGTAAAGTTTGTCGGGGAAGAAAAGGCTGCCTGGGCAAGGCAGGGGCCAGAAGGGCAGCCCACCTTCCCAGATGTAAGGAACATCTAAGCGCAGAATCTCCAGTCCGGAGGGACATGCTAGTACAGGAGGGAAGTTCAAGGCAGCATGCGGGGAAAGAAGGCCAGGCATGCCAGGTGTGATGCTCCATTCAGCACAGGGTCACAAGCCCTTGGAATAGGCAATTACAATATCAGCTGAAAGGTTCTTAATCACTAACATGTGGCAAACAGGACCACTTCACCACTGGGGCTCCCTGAAACAAGTCTTTACCACTGGCATGAGCCAGGTAAAGTAGAAAAATCCAGACACATAGATTCCATGGCAACAGTGAAATAGCATGCTTGTCAGAGGGTCTGAGATAGAAATCCAGTCGTGTGGGCCAGACTAATGCACGAGGGAGAGGGTACAGGGCTGGCAGGCTCTGGACTGGTATGTGGCCTTTCCTAGGATTCCCTGAGGCTGGAACCAAGGCCCTTGGTGTTCTGGGCTGGGCTCAGAGACAGAGGGCAGAGGTCACTGTAGTTGGGTGGGTCTGGAGAAAGAGGAAATAGAGCCATTGTCTTAACCAAACAATCCACAGGGCTGTCTGTCGCCAGGCTGCACCTTCCAGACAGGTAAACAAATAAGGATACCTAGTGTGACTGTTGCTGTCATAGATGTAAGTATAGGGATTGGGAGCACAGTGCAGAGTTTACTATACAAGGCCCTCCGCAAATGTTTGTGAACTGACTATTGAATGAAGCCTCTGTGCTTTCGAAAGAAACAGGAGAGAGCCTCTGCCTTTCCCTAAAGAAGGCAGGAAATCTTCCAGAAGAGTTAGGGTTAAGTGGGTCTTAGGGTAAAGAAGAAGGAAAGAGAATTTTGTGCAGAGAGAGCTGTGCACCTGAGTAAGGCGATAAGACTGAGATAAGACTGAGTACACATGTTAGGAAAAAGCCAGAGGTTTGATGTGGCTGAATCACCACATGGATGTGACTGAGAGGAAGTAGGAGATAGAGTTAAAGAAGCAGGTAAGGCCTTGCTGTAAAAGGCCTTAACTGACAAACCAAGGAATGTGAATTTAAGAGCAAAGGAAATCACTGTCACCAAGAAGACAGTGAGAGAGTCAGTGATGTGGTCAAATACATCAAGAATGTGTTTCTGAGAGAATCAGATGGAGACACATCAAATTGTTTTTGTGCTCTGTTGTGGTACAATGTTTTTTATCTTTACGGCTATTTGAAAGACTCCTAACACTTGAGCATTTCATGTCATGTCACCCTCAAATGCTGCCAAAATAGCAGAAGCTAATACATCCTCAAATATACCAAAATGACTTAGTGTAAGAAGCCCTACCAACGAGGCCATCAGAAACTAAGAAAGTTCTGAGCATCGGAAAGATTCAGAACATAAAATCAGGAGAGATGGAATACCACTACTGGGAGCCCCTGAAATATTTAGCATTTCTATTGGTTATTTGACAGGGTGCCTGGAGAATGCTAAGGATACTAGCTAGGGAATCAACATGCTTGACTTATCCTACTCCCCTGGTAGCTCAGACGGTAAAGAATCTGCCTGCAATGTGGAAGAGCTGGGTTGGATCCCAGGGTCAGGAAGATCCCCTGGAGAAGGGAATGGCTACCTACTCCAGTATTCTTGCCCGGAGAATTCCATGGACAGAAGAGCCTGGTGGGCTACAGTCCATGGAGTCACAAAGAGTCGACACGACCGAGTGACTAACACTTTCACTTTCATCTTGCTTTAAATAACCCCAGAGCCACATGGAACTTGGGCCTCATGCACTGAGAGACAAATCCTGCAAAGTGAATTGAATCTGGAAGTTTCTGGAAAATATGTGAAGCTCCCCCCTTATCTTTCTGCCACCAGAGTTGGGACCTGGAATGCCGTCACAGGATGAGCAGGTCATGAGGAGGCCAGTGCCCCTCCTGGAGCTGGTGGTCCATGAGATGATATTTTGGCTATTAATTAGAGCTCACTTCTGCAGGCTTCCTTGGTGGTTCAGCTGGTGAAGAATCCGCCTGCAATTTGGGAGACCTGGGTTCGATCCCTGGGTTGGGAAGTTCCCTTGGAGAAGGGAAAGGCTACCCATTCCAGTATTCTGGCCTGGAAAAGTCCATGGATTGTATAGTTCCTGGGGTAGCAAAGACTCGGAAATGACTGAGCAACTTTCACTTTCAAGCATAAAATATAGTAATAGTCTAGCTTTTAAAAATTATGAAAACATAAGAATCGGGATAACAGTTGAGTGTAATCTAATAAAAATTAACAGAAATAACTACATTTGTTTTCCCTTTTGGGGGGCTTCCCTGGTAGCTCAGCTGGTAAAGAATCTGCCTGCAATGTGAGAGACCTGGGTTCGATCCCTGGGTTGGGAAGATCCCCTGGAGAAGGGAAAGGCTGCTCACTTCAGTATTCTGGCCTGGAGCATTCCATGGACTGTATAGTCCATGGGGTCACAAAGAGTCGGACACGACTGAGTGACTTTCACTTCACTTCTTCACTTCACTGGCAGAAGCTAAGATTTATTTAGCATTAATTGCCTTAGTCTTAGAAATAAAACCTTGGGAAATAGGGGTTGCTGTTATCACTTTTCAGATGAGGCTCAGTGAAATTAAGTGACTTACAGAGATCAGACAGCTGATAAGGGGCAGGCCTGAATTCAAACCCAGACTCTAAAGCCTGTGCATCTCCCCTTACCACTCCTGCCCCTCTTTATACATAACGTGGCTGCTTTTCACTTCTAGAGTTAAAAAAAAGAATACTCTTAGGGGAGCCCTTAAAACTATCAAGTTCCATTAAGTGTTATTCTGAAACTCTATAGTATATTTTAATGTTAATGTTATTCCCCTAGTTGTGTCGGACTCTGCGACCCCACAGGCGGCAGGCTCCTCTGTCCATGGGATTTCCCAGGCAAGAATACTGGAGTGGGTTGCCATTCCCTTCTCCAGGGGATCTTCCCAACCCAGGGATCAAATCCAGGTCTCCTGCATTGCAGGCAGATTCTTTACTGTCTGAGCCACCGGGGAAGCCCAATATATGTTAATAGTGGATGTTATATTTGTGGCTGTTCAAAACAGTGGTTTTGAACACTGTTCCTGGAAGCACAGTCACAAATTTGTTTCTTGAGATTTTCTAAGAATTTTGATATCCTTTTAAATGTCTTTCAATAAATCTGTTTTCTGCTTAAATTAGCCAGAGTGGATTCTGTCAGCTTTTTTTTTTAAAAAATAGGCTTTATTTTTTAGAGCAGTTTCAGATTCACAGTAAAGCTGAGCAAAAGGTACAGAGATTTCCCATGACCTTCCCATGACCTCCTGCCCTCAACAGGCGTAAACTCCCCCGTTATCGACATCCCCTATCAGAGTGGCACACCTGTTACAGATGGTGGACCTGCATTGACACGTAGTTATCATACAAAGTTCAGGGTCTACATTAATGTTCAGTCTCTGTGCTGTACTTTTAGGGTTTTGAGAAATGTGTAAAGATGCGTAGCCGTCATTATACAGAGGAGTTTCACTGCCCTAGAAATATTCTGTGCTCTGCCTGTTCATCTCTCCCTCCACACCAATCTCTCAACTAATCTTTCTCTGAGACATTCTCCTGATTCCCAATGTAAGGATCAGAAATCCAATTTTCAGAGAACTGGAAGTTAGATCACAGTGTATTCTTGGCTTCAGCAGTTGGATACATCCAAACAGGACTTCAAATTGGAAGTGAGCATCCCGAAGCAGTGGGATCTTCCTAGGCATTGCATGTACTCATGTGAAAGGTGACAGAGGTCCAAAATTTTTAGGGGAGCCAGTGCTTGCTTGACTGAGTCCCCGAGGCAGGGCTGGCACCAGGAATGCTGAGTGGAGGCTGTGCTAAAGCTAAGTTCTTGGCATCTTATATTTGGCATTGGTAGTGGACTTCCTTGGTGGCTCAGATGGTAAAGCATCTGCCTGCAATGCAGGAGACTTGGGTTCAATCCCTGGGTCAGGAAGATCCCCTGGAGAAGGAAATGGCAACCCACTCCACTACTCTTGCCTGGAAAATTCCATGGACAGAGGAGCCTTGTAGGCTACAGTCCATGGGGTCACAAAGAGTTGGACACGACTGAGTGACTTCACTCACTCACTGATGACAGTAATAATCCTCTTCTCATCAGCCTTTCTATGGAGTGCGTGTGTATATGTGACAGTTTTTTGAGATATATTCACATATCATACAATTCACTCATTTAAAGTTTTAGAGCATTTTTATTAGCCCTCCAAGAAACTTCATATCTCGTAGCTGTCACTTTCCAACTTCCCACCCTCCCTCCACCCCTAAACAACTATGAATCAACTTTCTATTTGCCTATTCTGGACATTTCATATAAATGGAATCATACAATATGTGGTCCTTTGTGACTGGCTTCTCTCACTTGGCATGAAGTTTCCAAGGTTCGTTGATGTCATAGCCAGGATCCGTACTTCATTTCTTTCTTCTGCTAAACAATAATCCATTGTATTGTGGTTTTGAACACTGTTCCTGGAAGCACAGCCACAGATTTGTTTCTTGAGATTTTCTAAGAATTTTGATATCCTTTTGAATGTCTTTTAATAAATCTGTTTTCTGCTTAAATTAGCCAGAATGGATTCTGTTGTTTGCAACTAAGAAGCCTCACTGACACATTTGGGGTCAATTAAGATTGTGATTTAAAAAATTTACTTAGACCAAGTCAACCATAAGCTAGGTAGTCTCGAAGGGCCACTCATTCTCTGGTGTGAATATCACATAAATATCATATTTTAAAAATATATTTGCCTTTAAAACGTATACACAAAAGTCACGTCTAAAAGTAAATTTTTCAAAGGATGAGAATTAGAAAATAGCAAAGAGATGTTATACAAATTTTCTTCCCATGCCACAGTGGATTATCTTGCCCATCAGTTGCCGATACCATTGCTGTCTTTTGTTCTCTATGCTGGTATCACAATTAATCTTCACACGGAAGATCTGTCTAGGTTGGTTCCCTGCTCAAACCTTCCGAGGCTCCTAGGTGAAATGAACTGCTAATCATCTATCATCCTCCTCTCCCATGTATCCCCTTCTTTGGTTTTATCTCAAGACAACTCTGCTCCAGCTGGTTGGCTGGTTTTTCTGCTCAAGCCCAGGACAGTGCAGGCTCCGGGATCTCCTTCTTGCTCCTGCTTACCCGCCTCAGAGAACACTCATCAGAACACAGCCCATATAATGTTGAGCCACAGGTATAGTGAGCTTTAATAAAAATATCTCGGATCCGTTGACTGAAACTTCAATAATCAAATGCCTTTAACACGCATTTTATGTTTACCAGCTTCCCTGGTGGCTCAGGTGTAAAGAAGCTGCTTGCCAAGGTAGGAGCCGCAGGAGATATGGGTTTGATCCCTGGGTCAGGAAGATCCCCTGGATAAGGAAATGGCAACCCACTCCAGTATTCTTGCTGGGGAAATCTCATGGACAGAGGAGTCTGGTGGGCTATAGTCCATATATTCACAAAAGGGTCAGACACAACTTAGTACAACAACATTACATTTATAATTCTTATCATCAGCCCCCCTTTCCCAAGGGAAAACTCATTTTCACAAAAGTTGAGGGACTTGTCCAAATTCACAAAGCTGGAGAAGCCTAGTTTCAGCTGGTACCCAGATTTGGCTTGTGCTTCTCTCACCATCCACGGATCCACGGTTCTTCTGGTGGAATGAGAAACAAACGTGAGCATTAAATTTAGTCCAACCCCTGGGGCCTCTCTTCAACCAGGCACTAGTCATCAGCCAGAACCCCTTTTCCCCTCAAATTCCAGAATCCCAAGTGGGGAAAAGACATTCACACTAGCCACTTCACAAGGCTGCTGTCGGTATTAACGAGCTAATGTTTGCAAAATACTTTGAGCTTCAAGAAAAGCCAGGCGCCAAAGAACTACAAAGGGCTATTAAGATGGTAGACTTTAAATCCCCTTAACAAGCTCCCTCCCCTCAGAGCTAATCTGGTGTGGATCCTCCTTTTCTTCCTAAAGCCCTGGATCATTGCTCACCTGTGTACCTTAAGGGTGAGAGTGATGTCTTTTCTGCTTCCTCCATTTCCAGGACTTTCATCGCTTATAAATTGTTGAGCCACAGGTATTTTAATATGGCATGTGGGATCCTTCCAATGTCCAGAATCTTATCATGATGAGGGTCCTTCAAGAGGATGAAGCCCATGCTTAGATTAGGGCAAAAGACTCAAGGAGAAATAGGTGCACGACCAAAGATCATGGCAAGATCAGTGGCACACAGGCCATGAGCCTCGAGTTTACATATCACTGACACACTAAGGAGCGAGACTGGAGAGCCTTACACCAGTTATCTCTCACTCCTCCCCCAAGGCCAAGTCCATCGGGGGCCGCTGGAGGTGAGTTTAGGCTGGCAGGGTCCCCGAGACATTTAGCCAGCCCCAGTCCATGGCTAGATGTCCCGATGGGGAAGAGCAGTGTGGTGGAGGGAAAGAACACAGACTGGATCTCGCACATCCCTGCAATTCTTCTCCAGTTCCCTCTTCACTGTGGGATCTTGGGCTGGAATTGGTCAGTGGGCCCTAGTTTTCTGACCTCTGTTCTGGAGCACTAGTCTGAGCGTGTCACTCCCAAGCTCACTGCCCTTAATCTGTCCTGTGGGGATCAGAGCTTGGGCAATATAGACGCTCTCTGCCTCAGCTTTTCCCTTTGGCATTTCTGCCAGCCCCTGATGATTCCTCGAACACCCCTATTTGCATTGTCTTCCTCATCCCTGCATTTTGTCACACACACAGTTCCTTATTTTCTCCAGAGCAAACTTCCTCATCTTATTGGCTTGGAGAACGCCTTTGCTCAGCCCAAAGGTTGAAAGTTCCCTTCTTCGTTGATCTTTCTTGAGATTCACCTACGAGTTAGTTCTACTGCTTGTGTTTTGGGCTTACCAGCGCCAAGAATCCAATCAGAATCCAGGGAAGCTGGGGATGGGTGGGACCCGCCGTCCTCCCGAAGCAGATGGGTAACTGGGTGACCATAAGAGTGCTGTGACAGAGTGCCGGAAACAAGGAGGGGCTGGGCAGAAGATAGATGCCTGTCAAGAAAAGAGGTGGAAGCTAAGCTGGCATCTGAAAGGCATACCTGATTTAGCCGACAGGAGAATGGAAGATGAGAAGTAGAGAGATTCACACAAAGCCAGCAGCACGTGCGTAGATGAAGGATTCTCTAGAGGGATTTAAGTTTGCATGGCTCACCCACTAGGATAGCTGCTGCTGCTAAGTCGCTTCAGTTGTGTCCAACTCTGTGTGACCCCAGAGATGGCAGCCCACCAGGCTCCCCCATCCCTGGGATTCTCCAGGCAAGAACACTGGAGTGGGTTGCCATTGCTTTCTCCAATGCATGAAAGTGAATAGTCAAAGTGAAGTCGCTCAGTCGTGTCCGACTCCTAGCAGCCCCATGGACTGCAGCCCACCAGGCTCCTCCGTCCACGGGATTTGCCAGACAAGAGTACTGGAGTGGGATGCCATTGCCTTCTCTGCTCTAGGATAGCAATTCATCCTTATTCACTAATGGAGAGACAGCACAACTTAGGCCAGGTATCAACAAACTGTATATAGCCCAAGACCTGATTGGAATGATTTGTGAGGTAGAAATGGTTTTACATTTTTTAAATGATTGAAAAGAAATCAACGAAATATTTCATAACTCATAAACGTTCTATAAAATTCAAATTTCAGTGTCGACAAAGACAGCGTTTTTGGAACACAGCCATGGACTCTCTATGGCTGCTTTTTGCTATGACAGCAGAGCTGAGAAATTGCGACAGAGACCAGATGGCCCACAGAGGGAAAATATTTACTATCTAGCCCTTCACAGAAAAAGTGTGTGGACTCCTAGCTTAGGCTGTGAAATCAGACTGCCAAGGATCTAGGCCTGCTCCCTCTTCCTACTGCTCATGTGACACTGGGAAAAATTCCTAACCTCTTTGTGCCTCTGTTTCCTCATCTGAGGATTAAAACTATGGCTGTTCTTTTTTTTTTTTTAATTGAGCTAACGTGTTAATAAACAAAATATTTCAAAGAATGCCTGGCATGTAGTAAACACTCGATAAATGTTCATTATCATCACCACTGCGGCTCCAGAACCCAGCAGTGGACTTGGCACGCTCTGTTATTCCTTAAAGGATATCTGTTGAAAGGGAGAATGAGCGAGGAAGTGGATAGAGGTGTACCGTGCCTCACCTGATCCCATGCAGCCTTTTAGAAAGGCACGGGAGGAAACCCTGGCCTCCAAATGCCTTATTCCACTTGCCTTTTCTCTTCCCAGCACCCCCGAGCATCTGCTAGCAATCTGGGTCTTGCGGCACTTTCCTCCTTGTGCTGTTAATTTTTAAATGGATTTTCGGGCTGTGGATGATGGAGGGAAAAGCAGAGGGCGTGGGGAGGGAACCCCTCCACTGTGGACAGTGGGAAGCCATAATTGTGGGGTGTGTGCCTAAGAGCTCATGTTTCCAGAGGGTAGGGGGGCCCCTAACATAAACAATCCCTACAAGAAAAAGAAAAGAAACAACTATATCTCAGAGTCCCCTTGTGAGTCCCATTGGGAACTGTTCCTCCTCAGCATCTGGAACTTGCAGCAGCCTCCTGGGGAAATCAGCCCCAGGACCATAGAAGAGAAGGGCAAAGTCGCTCAATTAGAGGCTGAATGCTTTTGTTGCCGCAAGGCTCTCTTGTGGTTTGGAATAAGGCTCCTGTCCTTTAACAACTAGCTCAGAATGCTCTGAACACCTCCAGTGGAGCTCTGAACTCATCCTGCAGGGAATGTTTGATCTTTCAAGTGATTGGAGCACCAGTGAATCTGAGCCAAGCCTTCGGGGTCATGACAGACCCCGCTTTTGCTATTTTCCACATTCACCCTAAGAGTACTTTGGGAACCCTGCAAAGGACAGAGTGAGTGGATTCATGTCTGCCTTATCTATCTATTCACAAAAGTTACCAGCATGGACCAGAAGAGCTAAGTGCCACCAAGTGTGTGTTAAAGAATCCATTTCAACGCAGTGAATTCCACACAGGCTGAGCCCTGTCAAAGGAGAAACACCACAGCCTACGGGCCGATGGCTGATCACACTCTGTTTACTTCCACTTCCCTTGTTTTCAGCCACACAGCCCATCCTGAGACGGGAAAGGATGCAGCGTGTGACTCTTACTCACTCACCTCCTGGTACATCGAGAACTGGAATCTCGCTTCAACGGTAATTACTATGATTACAGGTCCCTGTGGAACTCGTAGGGTGAGCTCCAAACACAATTCCTCAAGCTTGTCAAATCACTGCGTCGATTTGCTTATGAAAGGTAGTTCTAATCAAAAGGAGTAATTACAATATTAAGTGCCAAGCCTTGGTGTGCAAACTCTTGAGTCATAAGATATTAAGCTTAATTTAACTCCACTGAAGGAGGCATGTAACATCATGTACTCAGCCTTCTGAATGGAGGTGAGCCCAAAACTTCACTCCAGGAAAGTGGACAAGCTACTTGATCTATTAGCCACTCAACTATCGCATACTATACAAGCTGGAGTACCTGTCTTAGGGAGCTATTTACTCTCGAAGTCCTAATGATTTAATGGGTTACTGAGTAAGGCCCCTCATGCACTGACTTACAAAGCTCTTAGTATTTCAGGGCTGTAACTACACTTTGGCCTGGCCCTGTACCCTAAACCATCTATTTACTCACTCATTCATTCATTCAATATATGTTGAAATATCAGGCCCTATGTTCGGCACGGTGGCTGCTGAGATAAATAAAACATGCTCTGAGTCTTCAAGAAACTGACTGTTCATTTGGGAAGATAGGCTCATAAACCAGGTGATTAACCGATAGTGCAAACACGCTAAAATTAAAAAAAAAAAAATGTGTTCAGGAAGAATAGGAAAAAGGATGCCTCCATCGAACTTGACAAAGTCCGATAAGGCTCTGAGAGGAGGTTCCACCCCAGCTGATTCTATAAGGATGTGAGTGGGTGTGAGAGACTGTTCAGAGTCCCAAGAAGAGGGACCAGCACAGCTGAGGAGTGCCAGTGAATAACACGATGTATCTCAGGAAGCTATAAATAGTTTACTGTGATTTTTAAGCATAGTGTGTACGCATACACGTGCATGTCCACAAATGCCTGGACGGAGGTTGTGAAGAGGTCCAGGAGAGGGAAGCAGGAGCTAGTGATTGGATTCCTGTCCCATGAGGACCATCCAAGTTCTCCCCAGAAAGGGGGTCAGGATCTAAGTGCTGTTACTATTTTGAGGAATCTACTCAAAAATACGGTGGCAGTCAAAAAGATTCCACAAACCAAACCCTGACACATGTCACACACGTAGACACAATCACCTTGCCCCACAGAACACACAGGTGCTCCTGCTGTGTGGGGATAGCACCCTCTTACACACACAATGACCCGGGTACCCTCAAGGGTATGCTCTCATCTCAGAACCAAGTCTTATCTGGGGTTCTTTAGCAGCAAGGAAGTCTTCCCATAAAATAAGTGGAGTGATCAGTCATACTGATCATTCTGATAGATTGCCTAGTGGATGAATGGGCCATGCTGCTTATAATGACCTGTTTTCATTAATGATGGAATCATCCTTCAGTTTGGCTAAGGCACTAGAAACAAGGACAGCACACATTTGAATCCATTTAGTTCAGGACTTCTGTGTGGTTTTTTTTTTTTTTTTTTTTTTAAAGAATATGAAACCAAAGACTTGAGGAGAAGGAGAAAAAAAGACATGACATGCTCTGGATGTCCCATGTTTTTAATATTTTTAAAGCTAATTTTAGAGTATCACTTAGGGTGGAGAAACTATTTACCATTTCATTAAAAATGAAGACACGAAGGAAGGCTCAGAGAGAGTGAAGTATTAGCCAAGATCACCCAGATAGTGGATCAAGGACTGGAACTCAAGTTTGATCATTAAAGCTGGACTCTTGCAATAACATGCTGCTCTCTCTTCTGATGAGAACGAAGGAAGATAATTATATTACTTACGCATTTTTTTCCTTCAGATATTTATGTGAAATAAACGAGTCTCTTAAAAATTGGAAATAGGGGCTACCACAGTAACCGTTCACTGAATATTTTGGCTGCTCAAGCGAGAAAGTACACAACGTTGGAAATGACACGTCTTGTTTTTTCTTGTCTGAAATTATCGTTTTTCTTATTGTCTTCCCTCATTCACACATTTCCCTAATAAACACTGAAAATTTTCTCTCTGTTTCCTGGCCTGTGCTGTGTACAGTCATTCAGTCATGTCCCACGTTTTTGTGCCTGTAGTCTGCCAGGCTCCTCTGTCCATGGAATTTTCCAGGCAAGAATACGGGTGCGGGTTGCCATTTCCAGCTCCAGAGGATCATCCCTACCCAGGGATCGAACCCACTTCTCTTGCATCTCCTGCACTGGCAGGCGGATTCCTACCACTGCACCACCTGGGAAGCCCTCTCTCTTCCCTGCTAGGTGGCAGTTCTCTTTTCCTGAAGATCTGTCTTTCATGAAGTCATGGCAGTCAAAGCACATTATATAAGAATCTCAGCGGTGTGTAAACAAAGACTTGCAAGTTCTAGCACTTCAGGCAACAGTATAGAATCATAGAATTCTCAGGGTGAGAGATACCCAACAGGTCATTTGTAGTGACACAGTAGAATCTGAATACAGATAAAACCAGAACATCTGGTTAGAGTTGCTTAAGACCATTAAAAATATAATTACATTAAAAAATCAAATAAATCATTTAAGTAAATTGTTCAGTATCTCACCAAATTAATGTTATTTATTTTTTACCAAATTAATCAGCCACAGGTCTAATGTTGAGACACGGCCCATAAGAATTGCAGAGCAGTAGGTATGTGTCATTGCCTTTCTTCCACTAGCGCCCAAATGAGACATGTTTGAACCAGCCAACACATTTACCACCGGTCCTGTGCCACCCTACTAAACATCTTAACTGCTCCACAGCAACATTTAGAAATGAGACCTGCTCTGGATCCTTGGCTGAGGAGGTTCTGGGGATAAGAAGGCCAAATTCATGAGCCTGATCTTCTCATTATCCAGTTAGCCTCATCATATTGTTCCTTCGCTAGACTGCAAGAGAAAGGCTGGAGAGAAGTGTACTGTTGGGCACAAAGCCATGCATTTACAGGAATGATCATTCTGCCTGGGGTCAATGACCAGGATGTTAGGCCCCAGCACAGGCCTAATAATTTGAGACGGAAATATAGACTATCTGTTTTCAAGGCTTGAGACTTCCAAAGTAAAACTTGCTAATCTTTTCTTTCATGTTAGGAACAATCGGAGACATTTTTGGTTGGATCAGATTGGAAGGATAAGAGTTCATTTCTTTAAGCTCTTTGAATGAATAATAACTGCCCAGAAATCATTCTGTTTTTCCACTTGAGACTTTCCTTTTGTTACCAAATGAACAAAGGCAATAATTACTGGTGCTTCCATTACTTCCTAATGTCATAAGCAATGCTAACATCTGTCCTTATTTAGAATGACTTCTATTCCTAGGAAATGTTTAAAAAAAACTATGAACTTTCATTGGACTTTTCTCCATTTCAATTCAAAGTTAGTTGGAATACAAGCAGAATACATTCTTGCTCCTGACTCCAGTTTAAAAGCCTGACTAATATAATTCCATCCTAGGACTGTTCCAGTACTGTTGCGTTTTCTCTTGGGAAGTTATCAGAGAGGATTAGAGATCTGGTAACAAGGTTATACTGGGTCATGTTGTTCAAGACTTTCTGATAGCAGATTTCATGAGGGGTTGAGATCTTGGATTGACCTGTCCTTTCCAGGCTTTAATATACAGTATGGAAAGAGAAGTAGGAGGTTAATTAAGTGACAGAGTTTCTAGATTCAGGCCTCCTCCACTCACTAGTGACCTTGGATAATTCAGATACACTCTCTGGACTTCAGTCTCCTTCTCTGTAGAGTAAGGGCACTGTGCCTGATTGCCTGAGAGAAAACTATTATGTTTGTGACATCATAAATTTAACAAGATGGCAAATATTTAATTGAGCATCTACAGTGTTTGGAACACTGGACTAAATGCCACAAATAAAAAAGATGAGTCATAAATGGAATTGTCTCTAAGTTTTCTGGATCTAGAGGGAGAGGTACATACAGTTAGTGTTGAGATAATATGGATTAGAAACATATACAGTCCATTATTCTATGAAATGTTCTGGTTTACAAGGGCAAAATGGCTTTTGAATCAGTGGAATAAGAGGAGATTACATTGCAGAGGTGTTCAGGAGGAGAGCTGGAGTGAAAGATTGTGGAGAGATTGATTTATTGGGGGGAACTCATTGGATTCTCAATGTTGTTGCTTTTAATCTTCATGCAACAGTGTCTCCTGTGTAAAGGCAATGGCAAGCTCTGGAGATGGAAGCTCCATAAACAAGTCTGCTATTAATCATTATCTTAATGATCTGAGCCAACCTGCTAAGCCTTTTGATGTTTGCTCAACTCCAAGGATTAAGATGCAAATCTGGGTGTGATCTCTATCACCACTGCATGAGGATCCTTGGTCCATTAATCTCAGGCTACAAATGAGCAGGGCTAACCTCAAACAGACACAATGCATTTCACCTTCCACCCAGGGGAGGGGGCTCTATGTACCACTCCCCCCTCCTTACCCTAGCCCTCACAAACCCTGGGGAGGGCTTTTTTGGGTGGAATCCAGTCTGAATGGGGTCCTTTCCCTCTATTCCAGTCAGAAAAAATATTTTCCTAGTGCTTCTCTTCAAGTTGAATCCCCAGTGGCCATGGGAACCTGCCAAACCAGATACTTTCCAAGAGGAATATCTTCATAACCAAATCTGCAAAAAGATGAAAGAAAAGGAGGAAGGCACTCAAACATCAAAACACCAGGCATAAACCCAAGATCTAAACATATGGCAAAAGGATGTCAGGTGACAGCTTTAGGAAATGAGACCTGGTTCAGATCTCAGCCTTGCTCCTGCTTAGTGTATGCCCAGATGGTGGGGCAGTTAGGACCATAGCGTTGAGAAACAGATCAATATCCAGGCTCTGTTACTTGCTCCAAAGCCTGGCTCACATAACTTGACTTCTCTGGGCCACTTCTATCAAACAAGAATTTTAATATATATACACCCCTATAGGGGGAGATAATAGTATTTCTAGAGCCATTGAATATAGATTCTAAAGAAGGGATCTCACAAATGAGAGATGTCTGTGAGCTCAGAGCAAAGATAATCCCACTTATGAGCCTCTCACCTCTTGCCCACTCATCAGGCTTCCAGGCAGGTACTACAGTAGGGTTTCTTCTTCCCCAGATTCTATCACCCAGCTTCACTTGCTCCTGGGATGTTACCATGCTGATGGGTCAGCCTGGGGGATATGGTCTCGCCTAAGTTTTGCGTTCTTTGGGGTGGATGACGTAAGGCGATTAGGCAGTTAGCACTCCGAAGGGCTTTCCCAATGTAGATTCCTTGACATTTGCAGCCTACATCAAAGTATTTGTTTACCTCTGTCACTACCCCGTTAAAAGCTTCTGACTGTACTGGCTTTCCTTTAGACTAAACATCAGCCAGTGGTCAGTGGGTATCAGTGACTCTGCAAAGTCACTGGACTCCTTGAGAATAGTCAACCTTGTACCTGCCCTGTGGTGATGTTTTCCTATGTCTGGCCTTAGTTTTGGAACAAACCACCACAACAAAACAACTCTAAAATGGCTAATAAGGTAGCAGCCAACACAGTTTAATGAGAAAATGACAGGAAAACAGAAAGGCCACACAAACCCAAAGATAAAGGAATGTTCTATCTCATAATGTATCCGAGTTTTGTAAACTGGAGTGTCTGTGCAGACAGATGTCAGGCGTGGTTGTTTTATCACTGTGGTGTAAGCACTTTTGGTCTCATATTTTGGTAATCTGAATGAATGCTCTGCTTGGGAAAATCCTGAAATTCTAACAAACAGCCTGATTGTAAGCTGTCTTGGAACTAACTGATGGAAGATGACTCAATTCAGATACACAAAAGGGATGTCCCCAAGAAATTCTCTTTTCACATCCACCCCACCATTTGCCCAGGCCCAGTGGCAACCCACTCCAGTGTTCTTGCCTGGAGAATCCCAGGGATGGGGGAACCTGGTGGGCTGCCATCTATGGGGTCGCACAGAGTTGGACACGACTGAAGCGACTTAGAGCAGCAGCAGCAGCATTAGAGTACCTGACATCAAGTGGGCACCCCATGAATTAAGAATTTAGCTCATTCTGTCAGTTTATTTAGGATACTTGGTAAAGATCCTTCACATTATTTTTTATTCCTCATTTCCCGTGAACCACACTTAAACATCCATTTTGAGATTATTTCCAATGGAGTAACGCCATAGCTAAGTTTGAGAGAACACGGACTATGCAAACAGTGTTATGCTTGGTGGTTCCTTTAAGACAACCAAGAATTTATTCTGGCAGGCTTGTTCCTTTGAAGGGTGACTCCCTTTAAAACTCCCAGAATACACAGAGTGCGTGTGTGAACATAGGCTCAGGTCCCCACATTTTATG
This sequence comes from Redunca redunca, assembly GCA_006410935.1. Lineage (NCBI taxonomy): Eukaryota > Metazoa > Chordata > Mammalia > Artiodactyla > Bovidae > Redunca > Redunca redunca. The sequence goes on along the minus strand of SJYQ01009076.1, from coordinate 177,843 downwards.
GAAATGACACTGAATCATTTTGCAACAAAGGAAGGGCTTTGGATGCTTTTTGGAGGTGTGGCAGGGTGGCAGGATCCGGGCAAACCAGTCAAATGGGTGCACCCCGAAGCAGCCAATGGCCTACTCTGGAAGGAACTGTGATTACGGAAGATTCTAAGCATTCCCACCTATAATCCAGGGATGTTTGTATTCTTCATGACCATGTAAGGAAGTTCCTAACCAGTGGAAGGCCTACTGCTCACCAGAATGAGAGCTACTTACACCTTCCCATTTAGAGTCTCTTGGCCAAAGAGTCCTTTACAGAACTCCAGCCTAGTAGTTTTGGGTCTTTTTAAGAAGCCAGAGCTGCCTTTGTGTCAGCTGCAAGGGCAGAGGTGGGACTGCAGAAGTCCTTAAAGCCCCTGCTTCACCTACAACTGTTCTGATTTTGTTCTATTACATATCTTGGGATTCTTTTAATGCTTTAAGAAAAGACTACTTCTGCTTTAAAAATGTTTGAAAATAATTTCTTTTTTTTTTTCTTAACATAGACAAACTGGGCCCAAGAGATGAACAGTGAAACTGATCCCCTCAAGGTCACCATGTTGCCAACTCCAATCCTCTTCCTAGTTGACCTCATCTGAATGCCACTGCTTGCGTATCTACAGTCCCCACGTCTCCCTCTGAACTCAAGCACTGAATAGCTAACTTTCTGTCTTTTGCTCTTGGATATCTATTGGGCATCTCAGACTTAACAATTTGAAGACAAGACTTGAATCTCTCACCTTCAGTCTATACCTTGTCTGCCTGTTGTAGCCAGTAACTGTAGCCTTCCCTGTCGCCTTGAATATGGACCAGAGTTGTGCTACTGTCTGTGGAATATGTTGCCAACAGGACTGCCTCAAATACTCTGGGCAAAAACTTAGGACCCACGCTTGATTCTCCTCTTTCCCTTGTCCCTACATTCAGCTGATCAGTATCGGGACTCTGGTTCGTTAACTCCTTCTCCACACATGCCATCTGAACTGATGCTCTTTCTTTTTCACCTGCATTAATGGAATAGCCTCTTACCTAGTCTCGTTGCCTCTTCTCCTGCCTCCACTTCCCTCATAATCCATTCTCTCTACAACAATATAATTTCCTGAAAATGTGAATCAAACCGTATTCCTCTCTTGTTCAATACCTGCCAAGAATAACCTGTTGCACTTTGTATAAAATCTGCATCCTTCCCTCCGCCTATGGGGCCCCTGCCTTCTCAGTGACCTCAGGTGGTACAGCTCTCACTCTTGCTCACTCCCCAAGTTCTAGGCACACAGTTTCTCTTCTGACACCTGGAGCACTCCAAGCTCAGGTTTCACACTGAGCTCTTATAGTGAGTGAGTGAAGTTGCTCAGTCATGTCCGACTGTTTGCGACCCCATGGACTGTAACCTACGAGGCTCCTCAGTGCATGGGATTTTCCAGGCAAGAGTACTGGAGTGGGTTGCCATTCCCAACCCAGGGATCGAACCCGGGTCTCTTGCACTGCAGGCAGATGCTTTACATCTGAGCTACCGAGAAAGCCCAACTCTTATAGTAGCTGCCCCTTATTTCCTGGAATGTTCCTCCCCTAAGTCTCAAGCTCAAGTCTAAATGTTATTGTTGACCTTCAGAGAAACCTTCCTTGACTTACTTTTCAATTGTAGCCTTCCCAGACACTTTCTAACATGTTTTCTTGCTTCATTTAAATCATAGAACATACAACTCTCCAACTTTTCATTCTTCTTTCTCTTATTCATTGCTGAATGCACTTTCTCTCTCTGAACAAGGTCCATGAGACTAGAAATCGTGCCAGTCACAAACCTTGTGTGATGTTTTCTCCCCAGCCCCTAAAACAGTTCCTAACACATCACTGATATTCAATAAGGATATATTGAATAAATGAATGAAGGTGATTTGTCTAAAGACACACAGTCCTGGTAGAACAAAGACTCTGATCAGGCTTCCAGACTCCTACTTCACAGAGAGACTCATAAGATTAACTTCAAATGTCTCTGTTCAGGGTAGCATTTTATGGATTCATATGACGTTTTCCTTTCCATAGAGTGAAAGAAGGAAATAAAATTCCTTGAGTTATAATCTCTGAAGTCATGAGGATATTTTACTGCCTAGAAAATAATCAAATTATTTCATAAACATTTATTGAGAGGCTATTACCTAGAACTATTAGGCATGAAGAATAAAACCATGAATAAGAAAGAGTCCCCACCCTCTTCTCTAGACAGGGAGAGAGAGGCACCTAAACAGATGATGACAGTATTAAACTTTTAGTGGATATAAAAATAATTGCTAATACTTACTGAGCACTTATTGTGAATGGGATGCTCTTCTGAGCATTTTAATTGCTTAACACGTTTACTTCTCATAGGAACCCTATGTCGTATTTACTGCTATTCCTCTAGTTTTGCAGTTGGAAAAGACTGAGGCATAGATTAGGTAATTTGACCAAGGTCAGGCAATGAGATGTGTAACCTACTATGGGGTGCATCCTGTTAGTCACTGAGCTATACTGCCTCCTTTACAGAGCTGTGCAGAAAGTGATAGGAAGATAGGGAATTAGTCCCTCCATCTTTGGTGGCCAGGGGGATCAGTGAAGTCTTTACTGTGGAAATAATGTTTGACGTTGGATCTTGAAGGACAAGGGGAAGATTCCCTCAAGGGAGAAGTTGTGGAAGCATGAAAGGTATAGAAAACAACTCATGCAAAGCTACTGAATTGTGAAAGAGCCTCTGTCCAGAAACTAGCCAGCACACTGTGCATAGCAGAGAAGGAGTGTGTACGTGTGTTCAGTCATGTCCAATTCTTTGAGACCCTATGGACCTTAACCCGCCAGGCTCCTCTGTTCATGGGATTCTCCAGGCAAGAATACTGGAATGGACTGCCATTCCCTCCTCCAGGAGGTCTTTCTGACACAAGGATTGAACCCATGTCTCCTGCATCTTCTGTGTTGGCAGGGGAACTCTTTACCACTGAGCCACCCAGGAAGCAGAGAAGGGAAGGGAGGTAAAACTGGAGAAAATGCAGGGGCCAGGATCCAAGTTTTCTTCTCCTGAAAGTGAAGGAGAATGAATTTTCCACTCAGTGAGAACAAGTGGAGACTTTCAAGCCAATGATTTACACAGTCTAAGCTTGCTTTACAAATTCAACAGTCTTTATGCAAAGGGTGGCTTGGCAAAGGGGGGAAAGTAGTAGAAAAACTAGGAAGTCTTTGGAGTGGTCCAGATGGGAGAGGCAGAGAGACTGCAAGGTATCATGGCCCCTATTTCCTGCAGGTGAGCAAAGTGCGCCTGATGCTACTTGTGGAAGGAGAGGAAGAGCAGCTGCTTGGGGTGAGCTAAGCGTGCTCGCCTAAGGCGTGTCTGGGACCATTTCTCCAGCAGCCAAGGAGGTCAGCAAAGGCTCAGCTGCCCCACCCTCTGACTCCAGCCAGCTGTTGCAAGGGCTCCAGGGATAGAGCCTCTTCCACACTGCTGTGTCTTCAGGCATCGTTAGGAAAAGGCGGCTGTCCTCTTGGTAATGCCTGTGCCTCAGCCCAGCACAGAAGTGATGTCAATGCATTTTTCTCCTGCCTGTCTGTCACTGTTCTTTCACAACAGGTTTAAAAACATGCTGAGGTCATATGAGAATGTGTTAATGTGTTTGGTGGATTATTATCATTCTGTCATTTCTGCAACTGGTTAAAGGGGTGAGTTCTTTTGGTGTTTAGACAAGAAAGCATGGAATTACCTTTATCTCTCTCTGCAGTTGATGCATGGAGATGATCCAAGAAGAAAACAACCGTATCAGCTGATGTATCCTTTCATCGACTTCCCTTACCTCTCCTCACCTGAGCATTTCACAGACCCTTACCTACATCCCCGTTGCCCTCATGGTAAAACATCTCAGGACGACATCCAAGTGTTTAGAGGAGAAATGGCTGAAGGGGAATTGCCCCTAGTATTCTCTGCTGGTTTGCAAGAAATTATATATGTGTGTATATATATATATATATTTTAACTAAGTACTCGGAAGCCTGGATATTAGCTTTATTTCAACTCCTGATCCCAATGCCTAAAAATATAGCAGTTGCTGTTGATACGGTGATCAAAACAAAACCTCTCTGTCATTGACTTGTTGTTTTTGTGCTTCAGTATATTGTGATTTTATCTACCTAACAGATACTTGTAGACAGTTACAAATGTTTTTAGACTTAGAGATCTTTTATCAGCCTGGGGACTCCCCTGATTTTGCCACATTAGGAAAGGATGTGTGCTATGATGTTTGAAGATTCCAGTACACTGAAGGACGGCTGCATAGATTAAGTATGTTAAAAGGATTATGGTTAGAATTGATTAGGGCAGAAATTTTTAAACGTATGTTTGAAAAACAAAGTTATAGGAGTTGTTTTAAGGAGAAAAAAATTCCACTGTGTACTAACTCTAGGATATGGTAGGTATTTTTCTGTCTTGGAGATTCATAATATAACAAAAAAACGGTGTTTGTACAGTTTTGTGTAAGCATAGCATTTGCTTGTGTTTATGATGACCATGGGGTGTGTGTGTGTGTGTAAAAGAGTGCAAGACATTTGTAATGCATGATTTTCTGAGGTTTCTAAAAAATGCAAGACACGTAACTACAGCCAATATTCTGTCCTCTGTATGGATTTTCCATTCCGATTCTATTAACATTATCCATTTTCTTAGAGATCTTTTCGAGCTTTGGGTAGTTGGTTGGACGTTCATTTTCATGATTTTTTTCCAGTCTCAGATTTCCCACACCATGCATCATATGAGTGGGAAAAATATTCTAGCTTTCTCCTACCTCTTGTTCACTTTCCACTTGCTAGTTAATTGGACTACATCATCAGCAGGTCCCCTTCACACCACTCTCTCAGGCCATAATTATGCATGCATACGGGCTGATTCACTTTGTTGTACAGCAAAAATTAACACAACATTGTAAAGCAACTATATGCCAATAAAAAAGTATAGGCACTACTATATATAAAATAGATGACCAGCAAGGATCCTACTGTATAGTACTGGGAACCATG
>SJYQ01009076.1:104805-172766 GCA_006410935.1 Redunca redunca | reverse complement strand
TCTAATGGAAGAGAATGTAAAATATATATATATATATATATATATATATATATATATATGAAACACAAAATCACTTTTCTGTATACCTGAAATTAACACAGCACTGTAAATCAACCACACTCAAACATTTTTAAAAATTAAAAAAAACTCAAATACCAATTGCAAAGATTTTTCTCACCTGCTTCTACCCTTTTTGAACCCATTATTAATTGTTTCAAAATAATTTCACTCTGGGAACTCCAACTTAAGCTTTCAGGATACGAAACTACATTTACGTCCCTGCTGTCCCAGCCTTTTCTGCCACTGCATGTCCCCCTTTCTTTCTTTCTCATTCAGATACTAAATGAGGCTACCTATTAAACATCAATAACGCATTTTTAACACTTTATCTTATTTAACTTTTATAATGGAGATTGGGAGTACTCACCCCATTTTACTGTTGAGAAAGTAAAACTCAGAGGGTTTAAGACACCTACTTAAGGTCACACAGCTGGAAAGTGGCAGGCTAAGAAATTGAATTTGGATTTGTCCAACTCCCAATTTTGTATCATTTTCTGTAATCCTGTATCACAAGCTTGGATATGGGTATCCTTGGATGACAGCATAGGTAAAACTGTTAGGCCTGGGGAATCTATTAGACTAGCCACACTATCTAAACATTATGGGCAGAAAGGGAATATTTTAAAATACTTTTCATGGTAGAATGAAGTAATTCATAATATGGGCTGAAATACGTATTTTCAAGATAATTTTTAAGATGCACTGAAACTGCTATTAAACTGCTATTAAATGTTGTGCTTTTAGAGATAACTTTGAGCCAAGTTCCTAAGCTCCCACGGATATTGGTTTGTTCTTATATACCAGTTGAAGCTGAAGCTCTAGTACTTTGAACACTTGATGTGAAGAGCCAACTCATGGGAAAAGATGCTGATGCTGCAAAACTTTGAAGGCAAGAGGCAAAGGGAGTGAGTAAGAGAGAATGAGATGGTTTGATGGCATCACCAAATCAATGCAAACAAATTTGAGAAAACTCAGGGAGATAGTGGAGAACAGGGAAGCCTGGCATGCTGCAGTCCATGGGATCGCAAAGAGTTAGACACAACTTACTCAGACGGCAAAGCGTCTGTCTGCAATGCAGGAGACCTGGGTTCGATCCCTGGGTTGGGAAGATCCCCTGGAGAAGGAAATGGCAGCCCACTCCAGTATTCTTGCCTGGAAAATCCCATGGACGGCAGAGCCTGGTAGGCTACTGTCCATGGGATTGCAAAGAGTCGGACACGACTGGGTGACTTCACTTCTCTTTACAGACTGAACAGAGAATGACAGCTGTATATCATTAGGGCTATACCATGGAGAAGAAACTTTGTTTATACCTGTGACTCCCCATTGCAAAAAAAGCATTATGGAAAGTTCTAAACTCAGTTCTTGTCTAATTTTTTCTAAACTGTATTATAGTGGCTTCATTTACTCACATGGCCCTGTTCCTAGCTTCCAGTCTCTCTTTTGATACATGCCATTGATATGATTATTTATTAGTTCATGAGAACCTGACTATGCATCTATTAATAAACCACAGGACATCTTTAGTTCCATGTGTTTCTAGAAACATCTAACAAAACATTTAAAAATGAAATTCCTTATGCATCCCTTCTAACACATTGTTATCAATGAACTTTGCTGCTGTTTTCCCAGTCATTCATGTTTGAAATGTGAAGATTCCCTTGGACTCCGTGTTAGCCTTTATCCTGACATATGTGAGCTGGAAACATCAGCTGCCCCACTGTCATCCTCCATTTCCTTTGTGGCTGCCCTGTACCTGTCCCTTATTGGTCCTTGCTTAGATCAGCGGTTCTCAGATGGGCAATTTTGTACCCACCCACCCCATTGAGGGAATAGTTGGCAATGTCCAGAGATATTTTGGGGTGTCACCATTGGCATTTAGTGAGTAGAGGCCAAGGATGCTGCTAAATATCCTATAATGTGTGGGACAGACCCTCACAACATTGAGTCCCCAAAGTCCAAAGGGTTGTGGTTGAAAAACCCTGGCCTGGTCCATGGGAAACTCTTGTTCACTGGTTCCTCCTCTCTGCTTCTGCTTCCCCTTCCACCCAGCTGGCCACATCAAGGTTTCTAAAGCATATATCTCCTGATGTCATCCCACTGGTGACACCTTCCATGGTGCTTAGGGAATCTCTCATCCTGTTATTAAGATTCTCCAAAATAGTTCTAGCCCTGGTTCCCATTCCCTCCCTTCATGCCACACCATCATACCAGACTTCTTACACCAGCTCTTCCCCCAGGCCTCTACCCTGGATGCCTTTATTTTTCCCTTCCTCGCCCTCACCCCTCCTGTCAAAATCCTGCCCCTCCTTCCAGCCCAACTGCAAAGGCTACCTTACTTTCTCAAGCCTTTCCTTATTCCCCCACATGGCCTCAGCTCTTCCCTACTCTTCTCTATGGGCTTCCATCATCAAGTTGTATTCCCTGAGGACAGCCACGGCCCCCGGCTACTTACACTCAGATCCACACAACACTAAGCCTCATCTGGCATGTTTCAGTGTTGCAACTTAAAGAAAGAGGCAGGAGGAATGTGAAAGGAAGTGGGCATTCACACCGAGAGGGCAGAGGGGAGCATGAAGGAACACAGGGGGTCTGATCACAGGGCCAAGAACTGGTGGCTCAGCTTCACCTGCTTCTTGAGCTTTCATCTTTCATCATGGACTCACTTGCTACCTCAATCCACTCTTCCCCTCTCCCTCCTCTTCCTCCTTTCTTCCTCCTTTCCTTTTCTCACTTCCTCCCTTCCTTTATTTTAGAACATTCATTCTTTAAGAAAGGAGCAGTGACATTATTACCAAGGGGATGGAAATTAATTCTTAGAATATGAAAAAATAATTAGCTATTACAATGGTGTGTGACTTTCCAAAGCTCAACTCTGCCCAAAGAAATCCTATTAATTTCCCTCATTTAGAGGTAAGTAGCATTTTAATTTATGTTTTCTCTTAATGGGGGATGGGGTGGTGCCAATCATTTTTTTTTTAAGGTCAAGAAACATTGTATTAGAAGAAGGTAAAGGGTATATGCATACACACATTTACATATTTTTAAAACTCATGGACAAAGTTTTATTTTTTTATTTTAAAGAAATATTTATTTTATTTATTTGCCTGTGCTGGGTCTAAGGTGCAGCATGCAGGATCTTTGATATCTTGTTGCAACGTGCAAAGTATCTTTAGTTGCAGCTTGTGGGGTCTATCTCCCCAGCCAGGGATCAAACCCAGGCCCCCTGCCTTGGGAGCACAGTCTTAGCCACTAGACCACCAGGAAAGTCCCAAAACCCATGGGCAAACTTCTGAGGGTTTGATTCTTTGATTTGTAATTAGAGAAAATATAAAGTATTGCAGTTTGGGTTGTGATTCACTCACATACCACTTTCTCCGTTTTATCAATAAGAAAAATGAGGCTCAAAGAAATGAGCGTATTCATTCGTCAAGATCTCATCAAGACCTATAAATTCATAGAGCAAGGTTTAGGAGAACTCATTGGAGTATTTAGGAGCAAGACTGGCACATGCTGGGCATCACTAATATAGCCACCTGCATCAGCCCCATTACTGTTGCTTTCGTTACCTCCCAAGCTCTGCACTGAGGGGCTGGGAATAAGAGTGGTGGAGACAACAGATACAGTCTCCACCCTGATGTAGCTCATACTCTAGTGGGTGAGACAGAAATCACCATAGGGTATGTAATTGCAAACCGTGTTGAGTGCAGGAAGCCCGAGAGTGCATAACAGGAGGAACAGATTTAATGGTAGGAGGAGGGGGGAGAAATGAGGAAGGCTCCGAGGGCAAGGATAATGAACTGAGATCTGAAGAATGAGTTAAGTGGGTGAATTAGGATGTGAAAAGTGCTCCCCTGGGAAGGACCAAAGGATATGGAGGCTTCTGAGCAGAAGGGAGCACCGAGGGTTTGAAAGACGGACACCAGCACCAGCGTGCCTGGAGCCTAGAAACCCCGGTGGAAAGCAAATCAGGATGAGTCTGCAGAGGGAGGCTGGGCGTGGGAGACCATGGCAGGAGATTTAGTTTTATCCTAGGTTAAATGGAAGCTGTTTGCCAGTTTTAAGACAAAGATTAATGTGCTAGGACTTAAGCTGTTGGGGGAAAAATGAACCGGGAGAGGATGAATGGGGACCATGTACGAGGAGTGACAGGTAAGACTTCTTGCAATAATAGTTAGGTCTAAAGTAATAGCAGGGCTTCCCTGGTGGCTCAGATGCAGAATCTGCCTGCAATATGGGAGACCCGGGTTTGATCCCTGGATCGGGAAGATCCCCTGGAGAAGGGAATGATTACCCACCCCAGCATCCTTGCTTGGAGAATTTCATGGGCAGAGGAGTGTGGCAGGCTACATACAGTCCATGGGGTTGCAAAGAGTCAGATATGACTGAGCAACTAACAAAGTGATGGGGTGAAGATAGAAATAGACAAGTTTGAAGATATTTACGAGGCAGAATTAGTAAGAATGTATTGCCCGTGGAGGGTGAGTGTCAAGGACAACACCTGGGAGTCTGGTTAAGGAAAATTCATGGACAATAATAACAAGTTGTAGGCCACCTAGTTAGTAAACAGCAGAGCCAGGCCTATAATCCAAGCCTTAGATCATCCTGTAACATTGTAACTGGTTCTCAGTGTCTGGGGTTGATTTACTTCTGCCCAAGTTCTCTTGAAACATTGTACTCTTGGATATAAACCTTATGGAAAAGTTCTTCCAAAGTTGGAAGCAGCTAATAACCTCTTGGATTTAGGGGAAATGAATTAAAATTCCTATAGCACGGACAGGTCACTCAATACTGCTGAGCTGGCATCCTCATTCTGTTAAACAGATAGTCAAAATACCCACATCATTGATTTTTTTTTTTTTTGGTCACCATTTGGCATGCGGGATCTTTGTTCCCCAACCAGGAATTGAACCTGTGCTCCCTGCAGTGGAAGCCCAGAGTCTTAACCACTGGAGTTATGGGAACGTCAAAAAATATCCATGTCAGAAGGAGGTTATGGAATAGAGGTTAGAAAAGGTAGAGTCAGTCTGCCATGGGTACATCTGACCTTGGATCCTGGGCACCTCATTCCATCCAGTTGCTCCAGTCACAGCCATGTCTTTTTCTCTATAGGTTGTTCCTGTGACACGGGGGCCAAGAGGAACTCTGGATTTGGGTGTCTTTTTGTCCTGGTGTCACAGGTGAAGTCAGCTGCTTTTGTTTTTTTTTTTTTTTTGCGTGTTAGAGGCTCAGGAAATATGTGGTGACCAACCTTGCCCCACAATCTATCCCTCCCCATCACCAGGTGGGCCACTGCCTGCTCGCTGTGTATGAGGTCTGAAATCAAATGTCAGTTAAGAGCCCAAGGGAGACGATCTCAAACTTTGCAGTGCGTAAAAGTCACCCTCGCCTGTGATGACTTTTTAAAATACAGATTCCTGAGTCCCACCACCCCAGGTTCTAATTCAGAAAGCAAGAATGAAGCTGAGGAATCGGTATTTTCATTAGTTCCCAAGGGTGAATCTAAATTTGGAAAGTTGTCAGTCTGGCTGTGATCTTTTGAGGGTTCCCTAACTTGGGGTCCAGTAGGGTGCTAAATAAGCATTTGAGTTCAACTGAACAAACACTGAATTTTGTCAAGTTGGATTACTGTGCTGTGGCCCTATTGTCCTTCCCTTTGATCCCAAGTCAATTGTTGAAGAATCTGCTATGATTTTAGGAACAATAAATTTTATTGAAAGGAGTGAGGGTCAGGAAAATGTGTGTGTAGGTATATATATGTGACATGAGGAGTTATAGCAATCCCCAAGTTACTACCAAGCAGCTTAAGAGGATTTGGGGTTCTCATTTTTAAGGACCTGCTGCTGCTGAAACTCCACTTTGTACACCCAATATTTTTGTGAAAATAATTATAAGTAAATGAAGCCAGCCCCAGGCTGAACAAGGCACACTATCTTATCCCGAGGTATCTTCTGAGAGCTGGAGTGGCTCAGTTCCAGGGGTCCCCTGAGCCCTGAAGGCAGCTGACTGTGGGCTGCCCAGCTTCTTTTTGATCACATAGGATTTCATCCCCTTCCCTGTGTCATCTAGTCTGCAGCAGCCCATCCATTTCCCACTCCTCCCTCCTGCCAGTATGGAAATCTTCTATTGATTGTGAGAGACAAATGTTCCAGTTATTGAAGTTTGGTCTTGCTACCCCCATAGGCATGGCCACTGACTGGCTCTCCTGTATAAATACATGTCCAACCCCTTGGATCTAATAAGTTCTGTTCAGTTCAGTCGATCAGTTGTGTTCAACTCTTTGTGACCTGATGGACTGCAGAATGCCAGGCCTCCCTGTCCATCACCAGCTCCTGGAGTTTACCCAAATTCATGTCCATTGAGTCAGTGATGCCATCCACCATCTCATCCTCTGTTGTCCCCTTCTCCTCCTACCTTCAATCTTTCCCAGCTCAGGGTCTTTTCAAATGAGTCAGCTCATAACATTAGGTGGCCAAAATATTGGAGTTTTAGCTTCATCATCAGTCCTTCCAATGAACACTCAGGACTGATCTCCTTTAAGATGGACTGGTTGGATCTCCTTGCAGTCCAAGGGATTCTCAAGAGTCTTCTCCAACACCACAGTTCAAAAGCATCAATTCTTTGGCACTCAGCTTTCTTTATAGTCCAACTCTCACATCCACACATGACCACTGGAATAACCATAGCCTTGACCAGATGGGCCTTTGTTGGCAAAGTAATGTCTCTGCTTTTTAAAATGTTGTCTAGGTTGGTAGCTTCCCTAGTGGCTCAGAGGGTAAAGTACCTGCCTACAATGTGGGAGACCTGGGTTCGATCCCTGGGTCAGGAAGATCCCCTGGAGAAGGAAATGGCAAGCCACTCCAGTACTCTTGCTTGGAAAATCCCATGGACGGAGAAGCCTGGTAGGCTACAGTCCATGGGGTCGCAAAGAGTTGGGGAAATGACTGAGTGACTTCACTTTCACTTTCTTTTCAGGTTGATCATAACTTTCCTTCCAAGGAGTAAGCATCTTTTAATTTCATGACTGCAGTCACCATCTGCAGTGATTTTGGAGCCCCCCAAAATAAAGTCTGTCACTGTTTCCACTGTTTCTCCATCTGTTTGTCATGAAGTGATGGGACCAGATGCCATGATCTTAGTTTTCTGAATGTTGAGTTTTAAGCCAACTTTTTCACTCTCCTCTTTCACTTTCATCAAGAGGCTCTTTAGTTCTTCTTCAGTTTCTGCCATAAGGGTGGTGTCATCTGCATATCTGAGGTTATTGATATTTCTCCCGGAAATCTTGATTCCAGCTTGTGCTTCCTCCAGCCCAGCGTTTCTCATGATGTACTCTGCATAGAAGTTAAATAAGCAGGGTGACAATATACAGCCTTGACATACTCCTTTTCTTATTTGGAACCAGTCTGTTGTTTCATGTCCAGTTCTAACTGTTGCTTCCTGACCTGATCTCTAAAGTGCACAATGAATGTAGTGTGCTTGAATCATGCCAGACCATCCCCCCATACCCAGTCCTGATATGTATTTGAAAAGCAAAATTTAAAACAAACTATACACTTGAACAAACACCCTCTTCCAACAACACAATAGAAGACTCTACACATGGACATCACCAGATGTTCAATACCAAAATCAGATTGATTATATTCTTTGCAGCCAAAGATGGAGAAGCTCTATACAGTCAGCAAAAATTAGACCAGGAGCTGACTATGGCTCAGATCATGAACTCCTTATTGCCAAAGGCATACTTAAATTGAAGAAAGTAGGGAAAACCCACTAGACCATTCATGTATGACCTAAATCATATTCTTTATGAGGATACAGTGAAAGTCATAAATAGATTCAAAGAATTATATCTGATAGAGTGCCTGAAGAACTATGGATGGAGGTTTGTGACATTGTACAGGAGGCAGTTGGAGAAGGCAATGGAAACCTACTCCAGTACCCTTGCCTGGGAAATCCCAGGGACGGAGGAGCTTGGTGGGCTGCAGTCCATGGGCGAAGAGTCAGACACGACTGAGCGATTTCACTTTCACTTTTCACCTTCATGCATTGGAGAAGGAAATGGCAACCCACTCCAGTATTCTTGCCTGGGGAATCCCAGGGATGGGAGCCTGGTGGGCTGACGTCTATGGGGTCGCACAGAGTTGGACACGACTGAAGCGACTTAGCAGCAGCAGCACAGGAGGCAGTGATCAAGACCATCATCAAGAAAAAGAAGTGCAAAGGCAAAGTGGTTGTCTGAGGAAGTGTTACAAATAGCTGTGAAAAGAAGAGAAGCAAAAGGCAAAGGAAAAGAGGAAAGATATACCCTTTTGAATGCAGAATTCCGAACAATAGCAAGGACAGATAAGAAAGCCTTCCTCAGTGATAAATGCAAAGAAATAGATGAAAACAACAGAATGGGAAAGACTAGAGATCTCTTCAAGAAAATTAGAGACACCAAGGGAACATTTCACGCTAAGATGGGCTCAATAAAAGACAGAAATGGTATGACCTAACAGAAGCAGAAGATATTAAGAAGAGGTGGCAAGAATACACAGAAGAACTGTACAAAAAAGGATCTTCATGACCCAGATAATCATGAAGGTATGATCACTCACACTCACCTAGAGCCGGACATCCTGGAATGTGAAGTCAAGTGGGCCTTAGGAAGCATCACTATGAACAAAGCTAGTGGAGATGATGGAATTCCAGTGTAGCTCTTTCAAATCCTAAAAGATGATGCTGTGAAACTGCTTCACTCAATATGCCAGCAAATTTGGAAAACTCAGCAGTGGCCACAAGCCTGGAAAAGGTCAGTTTTCATTCCAGTCCCAAAGAAAGACAATGCCAAGGAATGTTCAAACTCCTGCACTCATCTCACATGCTAGCAAAGAAATGCTCAAAATTCTCCAAGCCAGGCTTCAAAAGTATGTGAACTGTGAACTTCCAGATGTTCAAGCTGGATTTAGAAAAGGCAGAGGAACCAGAGATCAAATTGCCAACATCTGCTGGATCATCAAAAAAGCAAGAGAGTTCCAGAAAAACATCTACTTCTGCTCTATTGACTATGCCAAAGCCTTTGACTGTGTGGATCACAACAAACTGTGGAAAATCCTTCAAGAGATGGCAATGCCTCCTAAGAAATCTGTATGCAGGTCAAGAAGCAACAGTTAGAATTGGACATGTAACAGACTGGTTCCAAATTGGGAAAGGAGTACATCAAGGCTGTATATAAGCTTCACCCTGCTTATTTAACTTATATGCAGAGTACATCATGAGAAATACCAGGTTGGATGAAGCACAAGCTAGAGTCTAGATTGCTGGGAGAAATATCAATAATCTCAGATATGCAGATGACACCACCCTTATGACAGAAAGTGAAGAAGAATTAAAAAGCCTCTTGATAAAAGTGAAAGACGAGAGTGAAAAAGTTGGCTTAAAGCTCAACATTCAGAAAACTAAGATCATGGCATCTGGTCCCATCACTTCATGGGAAATAGATGGGGAAACAATGGAAACAGTGACAGACTTTATTTTTCTGGGCTCCAAAATTGCTGCAGATGGGGACTGCAGCCATAAAATTAAAAGATGCTGACTCCTTGGAAGGAAAGTTATGACCAAAAAAAAAAAAAAAAAAAGAAAGTTATGACCAACCTAGACAGCATATTAAAAAGCAGAGACATTACTTTGCCAATAAATGTCCATATAGTCAAAGCTATGGTTTTTCCAGTAGTCATGTGTGGTTGTGAGAGTTGGATATAAAGAAAGCTGAACTCCAAAGGAATTGATGCTTTTGAACTGTGGTGTTGGAGAAGACTCTTGAGAGTCCCTTGGACTGCAAGGAGATCCAACCAGTCCACCCTAAAGGAGATCAGTCCTGGGTGTTCATTGGAAGGACTGATGCTGAAGCTGAAACTCCAATACTTTGGCCACCTGATTAGAAGAAGTGACTCATTGGAAAAGACCCTGATACTGGGAAAGAATGAAGCCAGAAGGAGAAGGGGATGACAGAGGATGAGATGGTTGGATGGCATCACTGACTCAATGGACATGAGCTTGCTAAACTCTGGGAGTTGGTGATGGACAGGGAAGCCTGGTGTGCTGCAGTTCATGAGGTCACAAAGAGCTGGACACAACTGAGTGACTAAACTGAACTGACACTCTTCTAAAGATATATGATTTTGAAATATGATGAACAAGAGGATGTAGTTATAGGAAACTCATGGGGATGAGCAAAAAGGCCTTTGAAAGTACAAGGAAAACAACTCTAAGACTTTGGCACTAGGGATTGTTTTCATGGAAAACAATTTTTCCATGGACTGGGGGTGGGGGATGGTTTCCAGATGATTCAATCGCATTACATTTATTGTACACTTTATTAGATCCCAGAGCTTGGGGATCTCTGCTGTATGTGACTAGTCTTTTGCCTTCATCCCAACCAAGCTACCCACTAATGTTGATTTTCATCACCTACTTCTTTATTACCACAATTGCTGTTCTACTTCTTTCTTCCAGACTGGTTCATGCTTTCTGAAGGAAACTGATTTTTTGCCTGTGACTTTTGACTGATCGTGTGTCACTGATGGTAAAGAATCTGCTTGCCATGTGAGAGACCCAGGTTTGATCCCTGGATTGGGAAGATCCCCTGGAAAAGGGCATGGCTACCCACTCCAGTACTCTTCCCTGGAGAATTTCAGGGACAGAGAAGCCTGGCAGACTACAGTCCATGGGATTGCAAAGAGTCGAACATGACTAAGTGACTGCCACTTTCACTTTCGATGTCATAGGGTCAATGTTAGATTATAGAAGGACATCATATGGATGGGAAGAAATTGGTAGTAGATAGAACCAAGTTTGACTCCTGGATCCCTTTCATGAGTGACTATGGATGAAATCTTCCACTCTAATAAATACCTGTGTTACACTCCATGTCTTCCAGATGGGGAATGAACATTAGGGCGAGAAGAAGTGTTTAGCACTGAGTTTGTGACTCAGAGGTCATTGGAGGCCTGTCCATTTATTAGAGGAGACACTATGAGCAGGATGTAGGCTTGTTTGCTAAGGTTTATTTTAGCATCAGAATTTCAGCTCTCCGTTTTAAAGTGTGTGGTTTATTATTTATTTAATTGGCTGCGCTGGGTCTCAGTTGTGGCATTAGGAGCTTTTAGATGCAGCATGTGAACTCTTAGTCGGGGCAAAGAGGATCTAGTTCCCTGACCGGGGATTGAACCCTGAGCCCCCTGCATTGGGAGCTCAGAGTCTTAGCCCCTGGACCACCAAAGAAGCCCCTAAAAATTTTGTCTTTAAATGTATTTGGTTTTTTTTTTTTTTCCCTCAGTAGTATTCTGTAACTTTATACTATACCCCATTGTACATCTGAAAACTCTCTCTAGAGACATTTGTTGGGTGGGCAGCTCACAAACTCAAAGATATGTGGAAAGCCATTGCATGTAATTTACAGAACAAGTTAGTGAGTCCTAGCCTAAACTGAAGGTGCAGCAATGGTAGCAGTCTTTCTTAATACAACCTTTCCCCTTGCATCTGAGACAGACTTGGTTTCCCAAACTGAAAGTCACTGAGCAGCAATCTCCAGTTTTTCGAAACTGTGGTCAGTCTGTGGCTGAATATAAAGCAGTTCTGTGACGCCATGGTGGTGGTGATTTATTCACCCAGTCGTGTCTCTTTTGCGATCCCATGGACTGTAGCCCACCAGGCTCCTCTGTCCATGGGATTTCTCAGGCAAGAATAGGGTGGCTTGCCATTTCTTTCTCCAGGGGAGCTCCCCGACCCAGGGATCAAACCCACATCTCTTGCGTTGCAGGCAGATCCTTTACCGCTGACCCACCAGGGAAGCCCCCTCTGAGATGCCACAGAGAGATAAGATCAAGTTCATTGGCACTGGCTACTTTTCTTGGAAGTACAGTCCACTCCTCCCCCCAACCCCCACCTCTCACAAGCTTCTCTGTCCGAATCCAGCCCCTGCTCTATCCGGGACAGAACACACCCTCTACTCTGTAATGTACTTTAGAACATGAGTGCGTTAGCAAAGGAATGACCAATCTCCCGAAGGTCCAGAGGTTCTATTTGCCAGAGAGGTTGGACCGAAGAACATTCCGGGCTCCACCCAACCCCACATGAGTAAGAAATGCGTTCTCATACAGGACAAAGGGAAGGCATCTTATCAGACAGGATTTTACTGACTAGGAGTGAACCAACAATTTAACCCAAAGAGTGTGAACTGAGG
Source organism: Redunca redunca (assembly GCA_006410935.1). Lineage (NCBI taxonomy): Eukaryota > Metazoa > Chordata > Mammalia > Artiodactyla > Bovidae > Redunca > Redunca redunca. The sequence goes on along the minus strand of SJYQ01009076.1, from coordinate 160,480 downwards.
AAAGAAACTCCTACTCTATCAGCCTGTAAACCCCATTTCTAACATTCCAGCACTAGCTATACTATCCAAACATCCATCCGAATTCCTAAGAGCACTCAAGTTTGGCCCAGAACATGAGTCCTTTACTGAGAACTGTTATCCTGTTATGTTATGTTAGGCACAAAGAAAAATGAGACAATGTACAGGAATGCCTTAGAATGGTATCAAGTAGCTATTTAAAGCTGGGACATAGTAGCTATTTAAAGGTGTTATTTTTGTTGTTGTTAGTTGCCATTGTTCCTGGTAAGTTTTCTGTCTTGTACCAGTAGTAGTTGACATTATTGATAAGGTATTGTCTTTTTAGAACGTGCTTGTATTAGGTTTGTCTCCTAATTCTTGATCCATGACTTACTGCATCTGCGTTTTTGTTGTTGCTGCCGTTGTCATTGTTTGGTTTTTATTTCTGGCCGTCCCACATGGCTTGCAGGATGTTAGTTCCCCAACTAGAGATTGAACCTGCACCCTTGGCACTGAGAGCACAGAGTCCTAACCACTGGACCACCAGGGAATTCCCTTTCATTTGTTTATACAACAGACACCTTTATCTAACTATTATCTATCTATCTGGCATCTCCCGCATTTTATTTCATTCTTTTCTCTCCAGTTTCACTATGATTTAGTCTGGGTTATAGCAGAAGCTTCTTTTAATCTCTCTCACTTGAGTCTGTGAGCCCACTGAAGGCAGGGGCCAAGGATTATATCTTTTATATGACCAGAGTTTTGATGGGAGTCCCATAAACATTTGCTGAGTGTACATATGATCAATGAATTGATAAATGAATGAATGAACTAGCTCGCTAGTCTTTCCACCACTAGTCTTTCTGTTTCTGGCTAGTCATGCCCACTGCAAGCATACTGTCTCCTGGAAATTTCATCTCTATCCTGTTACTCCCTTGCTCGAAAATATAAGTGGCTCTCCATTACCCTTTAAGCCAGACTTCATGCCATCCCCACTCTCTTCTCTTGATCTATCTCATATCTCTCTACAAAACCCTCTTCAACTCTTCTGCGTATAAATCCTAGGGCCATGCAGGTTGGACTTCTTTCAGGCACTGAATTTCTGTATACTCACTCTTTCCAGATCCTTGCTTATGCCTTTGCCTCCTTTCTCTTTGTATATCCAAATCTGACCCGTCATTCAATACCCATATCCCAGACTTTAACCATAACACAGTCCATAGAGACATAGTCCCTTCTCAGAACTTCTCACACTGACATGGCCCCTGCTTGGCTCCTTGCCAAATGCTGCTGCTGCTGCTGCTGCTAAGTCACTTCAGTTGTGTCCAACTCTGTTCGACCCCGTAGATGACAGCCCACCAGGCTCCCCTGTCCCTGGAATTCTCCAGGCAAGAATGCTGGAGTGGGTTGCCATTTCCTTCAATGCTACCCTGTATTATTATCTGACAGTCAGTTTTTAAGATCTTGAGAGCAAGAGCCATGCCTTATGTTTCTTTCAATCTGAACTATTGTTAGTGTGTCTTGTCCAAATGAATGATTTTAATATTTTAATTTAATCATCAAATTCCTATGAAGTAAGTTCTACCATCCTACTTTACAGATAAGGAAGCAAATCAAAGCTTCCAACATCATCAAGCGCTGACTTGGCTTCATACCCAGTGTTAGATCCTGGTGATACAGGTATGAATCAGGTACAGTCTCTACTCTCAAAGAGTTTAGAAATTAAGAGAGGGAGGAAAATGAATAAGTATGATTCAGTTTGATAAAGAAGTGCAATATATGAGCTAGTATTAGCCTTTCCTCTATCAAATGAAGGCAGTGACCAACACTCTCCAATGTCTAAACAATGCTTAAATTTCTTAACAACACTATCTAACTTCTGTAGTCTCCCTCCTAATAACCTACACTCCCAGTTTAGTCATGAGAAAACATCAATAAATTCTAAAAGAAAGGTATTCTAGAATATACCTAAGCAGCACTCCTCTAAATTATCAAGGTCAGCAATAACAAGGAAAGCTTGTGCGATAGTCACAGCCAAGAGGAACTAGGGAGACACAATGGTTAAATATCCACGGTATCTTAGATGTGGTCCTGGGACAGAAAAAGGATATTATATAAAACCTAAGGAAATGTGAGTAAAATATGGACTTTAGTTGATAATTATGTGGCAATATTAGTTACTTAGTCATAACAAATACACCATACTAATAAAAGATTTTAATAACAGAACTGACCATGGTGGTGCTTGTGGTCAAGAACCCACCTGCCAGTGCAGGAGACCTAAGAGATGTGGGTTTGATCCTTGGGCCGGGAAGATCCCCTGGAGGAGGAAATGGCTACCCGCTCCGGTATTCTTGCCTGAAGAATCCCATGGACAGAGAAGCCTGATGGGCTACAGTCCATGGGGTCGCAAAAGAGTCAGACACAACAGAATCTTCTTAGCACACGTGGGATAAATAGGAACTGTCTGTACTATTGTCTCAATTTTCCTGTAATTCTAAAATTATTTTCAAATATAAAGTCTACTAAAAAATAATAATGTTAACTCTTAAAGTTAGGGTTGTAAGTGATTGTCAGGATAAGGAAGGCAAGGAATCTGAGCAAAGGAATCCATTTCTGGTGGAAGGTAGAGAGGGGAAGAGGGTGAGTTTGGTTTTAGAGAGAATGCCTTGGAGAGGCTGATGGGACGTCCAGGTGTCCAAAAGGCAGCTGAAGAGCTTGACTTGGAGTCTAGGGGAGTGGAAGAGGAAGGCCCTGGTTGAAGACACACACTTGGGAGTCCTCATGCACATAGATGATAGTTGAAGCATTTGGTATTTTAAACACCATTCCAGAGATCAGCAGCCAGCAACTCTGTTATTACTGAGTGACGGATGAGCCGCAGGAGGGTGGGGGGAGTCAGTTTGATTATAACTACAGAGCAGCTGGAGCTTTCATCCTCGGGGGGAGCCAAGTCAGCCATGTGGGCACAGATGCTGTGCTTTCCTTATTCTGGAAGGCAATTCTCCGGGATAAACTCTGGATACAGTAATTATGTTGGTGAGTAAGTTGATGTAGCCTCAACTGCATAAATCCCACAACAACATGCTTCCACATTATTCAATACATTAGCTTTTCTTTTTTTTTTTTTTTAAGAAGAAAATTTTAATTCTTTCTTCCATTGTAGGTTTAAGGTAATTATCCCAGTTGAAACCATTTTGATAAACATCTTTCTTGAGGACACAGCACCTCAGTAGCTGAAAACCTAAGTTAATTAGATAGCTGATGTTAACAAAAGCTTCCATTAAAAAAAAAAAAATCCAAGAGCTATACCCCCCAGACTCCTGCTACAGCAGAAGAGTCAATGCTAAGTACAGTTTTTATCATCAAACTGGCACTTTTGTATAGTTAATCATAGATGTCTGCTGCCTCTGGGACAGAGATAGTACACCCCCAACTTTTCCCCCAAGGATGAAAGACTCATCACCATGGTAAAATCTGTGTTTTTCACATGACAATACCAGTGAGCTGAGTCTCGTATACACTAAGGTATTAACGTTTCTTATTGTCTAGTAGGAAAAAGCCATTTCTTGGAAATTTAAGGGAGAGAGTCTCAGTTAACTCTAAGTATACCAGTGAGTGTGAAAAGCTGAGTAGAATTATCTAGAAGTGAGCAAAAGGACCAGGCTCCTAGAAATGTTCCTAGCAGTAAATTCTCAAAAGCATAAGGTCTTCCAACTATAAGCAAGTGAAGTTTAAAAGAGATTGCTGTAATAAAATAAAACAAGACTGCTATATCCTTTATAAGCCTCCCTGCCACACCCCAAACACAAGCATGGATAAGAGGACACATACACACAGGCACACACATTTGACTTCCAAGCTGCGCAGCGCAAGGGAGAGTTCATCAGCTTGCTTTAGCTCAGAGAAAGAAAAGGTTGGTAGCTAGAAAGGCTGCATTTTTGACTCTTGGCAAATGGCAAAGAGTAGGATCTCTGTCCACAGGCAGCCTGTGTCTGAGCTCCTGTGCTCAGAGCTCTCTCAGAGGCTCTATAATACCAAGGGTGTTGCCCAGCTCCCCTGAGTCTCAGGCTCCTTCTTTAAGAAAACGGAAATAGAGATGCTCATTACTATTCAGCTAATACACACTGAACGTCTTCCAGGCAGCAGGCACAGTAACAAATGAACAAGAAAACACAACAGCCCCTCTCAGAGATAAGCGCATCTCTGGGAGGTTGCTTTGCGTATTCAGGGGTTCGGGATACTTGGCCTGGACGCCTGGTCAATGTGTACACAATGTTACTGAACTTTTCTCCCACCTTGAGATGAACAGTTGAACTGGAATAAAAGGACCATCATACTAAGGAACATTTAGCAGCACCGGGCCTAGGACTGAAGGGTGTTAGTTTGTGGTGCCTCCAAACACTTTAATAGCAACCACGTTGAAAAACCCCAAGAGCTCTGGACTCATAAAGAGCTGGCCCTGAAATCCTTGCCTTGTCAGTCACTGCCTATATGATATTGTGTGGTTTCTATAATCTCTTTGAGGCTGAATTTCCTCACTTATAAACTGGAGCTCTTATTAGTCATACCTACCTAAGGTTGATGTTATAGGTGATAAGGGGAGCACTGTATGTGAAAAGGGCTGGTTCACACATTAATTATTATTGATTATGTTCATTGTTATTGATGATGAAACTCCAGCTCTGACAACAGCCCCCAGGTGGTGCCTTTGGGGCTGAGGTATTGCAGTAGCAACGGTAACATACTTCAGAGGCTTCAGGATGACCTCCAGTCACTGGAAAAGATTTGTAAATAAGTCCCCAACCTCATCAGGATCAGATCCAAGGATTGTGACTTTCTTTCAAATAATAGCCACAGAGACAATGGCACAGAGAAGAGGCCTGTGAACAAGCCTGTCCCAAGTTCTCAAGAGCAACTCGTAGCTCCTGCTTGGTCTCTTCCTCAGTTGACTCAACCCCTTTCCACATCAGGGATCAGGTGGAGAGAATCTAAGTACCACAGCTGTGCATCAGTCTCAGAAACACCCCTCACTGCTAGTTCACCAGAGTCCTAACCTGAGGCCAATCTCTTCTGGTTTTTATAACCCAAGGTGAGTTCTAGACTCACTTAAAGAACTATCATGGAAGCACCTGAGGAGCCTCCATGATCTCCACAAAATAGAATTTTAATTCTGATTGTGCTGGAGGTCTGAGTCAGTTGGAAGGGTTTCACCACGTTTTCTAAGAGGCCATATGCTGCTCATGCAGAAAGACTCTTGGAGAGCATCTCAGATGGTAGGCTGGTAAGGATTCCCCTGTGTTAGAACAATGTAATGGGATCACTAAGGCTTACTCAGGCTTCCCTGGTGGCTCAGATGGTAAACAATCTGCCTACCATGCAGGAGACCTAGATTCAATTCCTGGGTCAGGAAGATCCCATAGACAAGGGAATGGCTACCCACTCCATTATTTTTGACTGGAGAACCCCACAGACAGCCAAGCCTGGCGGGCTAAACCCATGGGGTCCCAAAGAGTTGGACGTGACTGGGCGACTAACACACAGGGCTTAGTTATACCAACTGCCATAGTCTCATGAATTCATCATACAACTTCACACCCTGGTACCTTTGCACAGGTTTTCACTCTGCTTGAGGGAAGCAGTTCCACCTCTGCTTGCCTATACTCTCCCTATCCATCCTTTAAAACCAAGCTCAAGCATCTGTCTGTGAAGATGTTCCTGATTCCCACTCTCCACTTTGCCAACAGACCTGGCTGTAAGTCAAAGGACCTGGCCCATTTAGTGTGTTCTCAAGAAGAGATTATTGTTCTCTCAAATTCTTGAAGCTGACCTGGTTTCTTCTCCACTCTCTGACAATTAGACCGAGTGCCATGTGAGAGGCTGGAAATCAATTATGCAGTTGTGAAACCTTTGATTGGAAGCAAGATTCTATGTTGCTCAAATGTGAGTTACGTAAGCTACACATTGTGCAATGGGGCAGGAGGATCTCTCTGCGAGCACAGATTTGGAGGCTATTTCTGGTATAGGAGCACCTCTGCCTCATTCCCATTGGGGCACCCTACCTCTCAGCCCCAGCACAGATCCTGGTCCAGAGCGGGCACTTAACACAGATTTGCTCTTTCTGGGGGACAAAGAAAGAAGCTCAGAGGGGAGAGGACCTGGGAAGTCTTTCCCTCATCTTCTCTCTAAGATTTAGTGACCTATTTGTGGAAACCCATGTTGGCTGCCCTGGCAGCCTTTTCCCCATTCTAGGATAGTAATTAGACAGAGGAGGCAATCTCTTTATTGGTGGTGAGACTCACTCTGTGGAGCAGTGTGTCTTTCGATGATCAATGCCATCACAGCTCAAAGTAGTCATCACTGTATTATCACAATTAGTAATAAAAAAGTTGGGTTTTTTTCCTGCCTTTTTATGCTATGAAAGCCACTATTTTAATATTCTTAAAAACCAATTCCCATTCCATATTCATCCTTCAATATTTTCTATTTGGATATCCTTCTGCTGAAGATTTCTACCAGAAGAAAGAGCTGAACCAAGAAAAATTAAATCTGGGGCAGCTCCACGGCAATTAGGCTAACAGGGAGTGGGGTGAGGTTCACCCCGAGATATGGAGCCTTTGGTGGACTAAATTTTCAATGCATCTCAACCCTACTCAATACTTCCTTTCCCTGGAGGTCTCTCCTGGCTCCTCAACCAGAGGTGGCCTTTCTTCCTCCACACCTTGTTTTTCTAAAGACACCATAGGTGTTTGTGTGTCTTAACACTCTTAGCGAATTAAGAACTCCTTAATTTTGAAGGCTGTGACCACGTGGTTTGGTGGAAAGAAGATACACTCGGGAGACAGACAAACTTGGGTTCATTTTTTCGTTGTTGTTGATCAGCTGTGTGATGCTAGGTAAGTCACTCAACCTTTCTGAATTGGTTTTATCATCTCTGAAACAGGGATGACATAACCCATTTTGCAACTTCATTGTGCTGGTAGAGTAAGATCAGATAAATGAAGGGTCTGGCAGTACAAGTTAGTGCTGTGGGATTAGACAGCCACCCCCACTAATCAGCCCATCAGTTCTGTCAAGTTATCTGACCCTCTAAGCCTCAGTTTTCTCTTCTGTAATAAAGGACTGACAGGACTCTCCTCATAAGGTTCTGAGAGGATTAAATGAGCTAATACATACACAAAAGCTTTTCACCTAACTCGACACCAAGAATGCTCAATAAATATTGGCTGTTAGCAGTGTTTCACCCACTGTCATTTCTCTACATTCTACCCTGATCTTCTGGAGCATTCCACATGGTGCTGAGCAGAGTCAGGAGATAACTGCTGGGCTGAGATGATAACTGAAATGATGTCAGGATGCACATCACATGAGCTTGCATGTTCATGTCTCCTGTTTCAGTGTTTTACAGTCACAAGGATTTTCCCCAGTTTTTCCTAGAAATTAATTTCCATACTTAAAAGAAGACCTCAGCTAAAATGTCCACATTCAGTTAGTTTAGAGGAGAAAAGGAAAAAAGTGCTATGAGAAAAAGAGGCAGAGAGAGAGAGAGAGATTGGAGGAGAGGAGTGACTAAAAGGGGAAGAGGCAGAGAATATTCCGGAAGAGAACTTCTAGGTTAACCCAGCAGAGGCCTGCTGCTTCAGGTCACTAGGCTTCTCCTGCACTCCGGCGTCTTTGGAGATGCCTGGCCCCATGGTAGCAGTGGTGGTTGGAGGATGGTTGAGGTTGGCACATTTCTTACCTAAACCAGGAACGTTTAGCATCCAGGAATCTGACCAGGATGGGTCCAGCCCTATAAACACTTCTCATAAGAAGTGCAGTGAGGTCTCCGTTAGGCCCATAAGATGGTGGCCCCAGTGGTCCAGAGAGTGTTTCTCCCAAAACCGTATGTGTTATTCCTGGAATTGTTCCCCCCAGAGTCCTCAGGGGTCACGGTCAGGCCCCTCCACACTTGGTTGAGCAGCAGAGCCCAGTCAAGGTAGGTGTTGAGCTGTGGGCCATGCTGACCTTGGCCGGTCCCCTCTGCTTCCAGGGAGTCAAGCACAGCAGGCATCCTCTGGAGTGCATAGAGCCCTGAGTCTCTGCTGCAATTTAGCATGTGAGTATAAAATCCAAGATGATTCTATTTGTAACAATTCTTTCACCAAATCCCAGACAACTCTTAGAAACCACCCAGAAATCCGTCCTTGCAGCAACATTTCCTTTGTCTCAGAACAATCTCAGGGATGGGAGTCAGGGCAGGGGCCAGGAAGAGAGTATTATCTTCCTTTTGCTCTTTTATTCCTGGATGTAAATAGAAAGGTGCGCTACCCTGGAAAGGGCTCGGAGGTCAAGGACATGAGGTGTTCACACAGGAGGCTTCACCACATCCAGAAGTTAGGCAGCTGCTTTGCTCCACCCACTAGACCAGGTAACATTTCCTTAAGGTTCCTGTGGGAGACAGGTCTCCTCATGCACACGTGTGCTCTGGATTTTGGAAATCATGCTTTAGGATAAAAAGTGGTTTAACTTTCCTAAAACTAGCTAATACATTAGGTCATGTTTCACTTCACTTTTCGACTCATAAATCTCCCATGAAAATATGGGGGTTTGGCATCCACCCCCTCCCCAGGATGTTCAGGAAATAGTATATTTGTGGTTTCCTTATGTTAAGGAAAATTTCCTAATTTCTTTTCTTCCCTCCATCCCATCCTGGAGTTGGGCTTTGCTTTGCAAATTTTTGCTGAACAGAAGAAGGTCCTCATCTCGTGGTCTTGCCTCCCATGTTTCTTGACTATTTTCTTCTTTGCAACAAAAGCCCACAGGGTGTATTCTTTTCATGCTCTTGCTTCCAGACAGCAGTCCCCTGCAGGAAGCAAGCACTTCCCAATGGTTCCCCTCTTCCTCTTCTTCAGCCATAAGATGTTAAAGAAATACTGAGATGTAATATACCTGCAATAAAAATTCACTAGTCTCAGATATACAGTCCAATGATTTTTTTTTTTTTTTTGGCCTAATATATACACCTGTGTAAAAGCCATTTTAATCAAGACATAGACCGTTTCCAGCTTCTGGGAGCCTCCTGTGTGCTACTTACTTGCCAATACTTCCCCCCAAAGATATCACTATTCTGATTTTGATTTTACCTATTCTTGAACTTCATATAAATGAAATTGTACAGCATGTACACTTTTGTATCTGGTTTCTGAGGCTTTTCTACTGGGAATTCATCTTCTTTCTTGACAGGGGAGGGGCACTGAACAAATATTCACTGAAATAGACATACAAAAGATCCATGTATGAGGCTGATTTTTAAAAGAATGTAGATTTTAAGGGAAAGAGTTTCAGGGCAGATAAGGTCTTCTCTAAGTAAAGTAAGTGCTGCTGCTAAGTCACTTCAGTCGTGTCCGACTCTGTGCGACCCCATGGATGGCAGCCCACCAAGCTCCGCCATCCCTGGGATACTCCAGACAAGAACACTGGAGTGGGTTGCCATTTCCTTCTCCAATGCATGAAAGTGAAAAGTGAAAGTGAAGCTGCTCAGTCGTGTCCGACTTTTCTCGACCCCATGGACTGCAGTCTAGCAGGCTCCTCCGTCCATGGGATTTTCCAGGCAAGAGTACTAGAGTGGGGTGCCACTGCCTTCTCCAAGGAAAGTAAAGGCATTAGCAAAACCATTGCTCCTAGGTGATATTACAAAAGAAGAAAATGAAAGATATTCTTCACTTACTTCCTGCTCCTCAGCACCCACAATGACAAATTCTGTCTGCTGATCAGTTCAAGCTGATCTCTCTTTTTCTGAATCTTATTTTTGGAGGGGAGCCTGACCCCAGACAAGGGCACAGCTCTAGAGTCAGAGAGTAGGTTGGCATCACTGTGAAGACGGCACAGTGGAGACAGTCAGGACACTTGCTTCAGACACTTACCGACTGTGGGTGCTTGGAGAGTCACTCAGCATTTCAGCTTCAGTTTGCTACCATAAAATAACCTATTGAGTGGATTAAAGAAAATGATGGTTATAAATGTACACTGGGAACTACAAAGCACTAACCAGATTCATTCCATAAACTAGTTGTGATGGCTCATTTTATGTGTTAATCTGGGTAGGTCATAGTGTCCTGATATTGGTCAAATATTATTCTGGATATTTCTGTAAAGGTGTCTTTTTTTGGGTGATATTAACATTTAAATCAGTGGACTTGAGTGAAGCAGATTGCCTTCCATAATATAGGTGGGCCTCATCCAGTCGGTTGAAGGGCTTAGTGGAACAAAGACTGAATCCACCCTGAGCAAGAATGAATCCTGCCAGCAGAGGACCTTTGAATTTGAACTACATCTCTTCCCTAGTTCTCCAGCCTGATGGCCTTCCCTGTAGAGCTTGGACTTAATTAGCCTCCATCATCACGTGAGCCAATTCCTTAAAATGAATCTCTCTCCCTCTTCCTCTCTCTCTCTGTGCATCCTCAGTCGCTTAGTCCTGTCCCACTCTTTTTAACTGCATGGATTGTATAGCCCTCCAGGCTCTTCTGTCCGTTGGGATTTTCTAGGCAAGAATTCTGGAGTGGGTAGCCATTTCCTTCTCTAGGCGATCTTCCCGACCCAGGGATCAAACCTGGGTCTCCTACCCTGGCATGTGGATTCTTTACCACTGAGCCACCTGGGAAGCCAGGTATATATATGCGTGTGTATATCTTCCTGACCCAGGGATCAAACCTGGGTCTCCCACACTGTGGGCAGATTCTTTACCATCTGAGCCACCAGGAAAGCCCTGTGTGTGTGTGTGTACATGTGTGTGTGTGTGTGTGTGTACTTCTTGCTAGCTTCTTTCATTCCAAATGCTGTCTAGTTTACTGTTTCTTTTCTAAATCACTGAAGAATATATTTAAATCACATTTTCTTTTTTGCTTGTTATTAAATCTGTTTCAAGTAATAATTTTCTTATCCATGAGAGAGAAAGGTGGAAATAACATTTTTGCAGACACACTATGTGTTTCACTCTGAGCTAGGTTGTTAGTGACATCTAGAGACATTATTTCTTATCATCTCATTAATTTCAGCAGGCTATGCTTATTGGTCATGTATCTAGACCTTTTGGCTCACTCTGGGGCATACTCCACCCTCTATGACACAAAGATCATGCTTAAATTTCCCTAAAGGATTCAATGTAAACCCAGGTACTTGAATTGAGTATACTTAGCTTGTCTGACACCTAGACTCCTTCTTTCTTCCCACCATAGTGAACTGATAAAATCAAAATGTGAAACTTTTTGACATCTCTTTGGTCCCTCCCCTAACACAAATTTCAATCCAGAATTATTTCTTCTAGATCCTTTTTTATCTTTCCTTGAGGGCCTCCCAGGCAAAGGGTACACCTACTCTTGCCTCACTGTTCTATATGACCTTTGGAAAGGGAACTAATGGGGTTTGGGGAGAAATTTTTATCTTCTTCTTCCTTCCTAGTGAAAGACCCACCCCAGCCTTGGCCAGCTGTATGCCTTTGATGACCACAAAGCCGGTCAGGGTACTGTCAGACAAAAGGACACGGGGCCACTGCAGTCTGAATCTTCGGTCATTAAAAATCATGCTCTTTTTCTTGGATTGCTTCACTGATACATACATAATTTCAGATTTTAAAAATTCCCTTGTGATCAGATATCTTTAGCTTTATTACTTTCATCTGACTTTTTTGAATCATGACTTAAGAATACAATGAGTGGGATTTCAGTTTTTGTTACTGAGTTCATCTCAGATCTCTATGAGCTCTCCTCTTCATCCTCTTTTTCCTGCTTCTGATCACTTCCTCCTTCTAAAAAATGTTATGGTAGGGGACTATTTCCTAGATTTTAAATATAGTTTTTCCTGATATCTATCAGATCTATGTAAACATTTCCTCTTTTATTTGTAGAAAATGTTCTTCAAGTCTTTGATACTACATTGGTCTGATGTCAGTAGATTTTTAGACATGCTAATTAAGCCATTCAGTAATGTACCAATAGCCAAAAATAATATAATTTGTCATTTGGTCATCAGTGGTAATTTATTGTCTCCGTGTCTCACCTTCTTCATATGTAAAGAAGGGATGATAATGTTTGTCTTTCAAAGAGTTTGTTGTGAGGATTACAAATAATGATTATTTTTAATGGTTCCTTACATTATTCCGTTCAGTTCAGTTCAATTCAGTCGCTCAGTCGGGTCTGACTCTTTGTGACCCCATGAATCACAGCACACCAGGCCTCCCTGTCCATCACCAACTCCTGGAGTTCACTCAGACTCACATCCATCAAGTCAGTGATGCCATCCAGCCATCTNCAGGGGCGTCTTCTCAAGCTCCCAATTTGTGGTCTGTGGTTACAGAATCATCAGAAAGGCAGCCTCCACAGGGTGCAGGTTACATCCAACCACGCACCTCTTCTCTCCTAAGCCCCTGCTTCGACACTGGATTCCTGGATTCCGGGTTGAGGGTGGGGGTTAGCACATGGAGATCAGCTGCAGCTCTCCCCTGTAGAGTCCCACATGAAAAAAGAGGAGGTTTTGGTTAGTTTGGGTGCAGTGTCCTCCAGGAAGATGCCTGGCAAAGTCCTGAATGTGTGTCAAGAAGTGGGACGTGGGGAGAGGAGCATCAGCTTTGGAGTCAGGAAACCTGGGTCTGGAATCTGTCATCCATGAGCCATCTGAACGTCTACTAATTATTAACAAAAGTTAACTTTTTCTTTCTTTTTCCTTCCCAGATGCTTAAACATAAAAAAAAAAAAAGCTAACCTCTCCATCTGTACAATCAGGTAATTCTATCAAACTCGACAGAGGTGAGACTGTACAGACAGCCCAGTGCCCAGCACAGGCACTTCAGTGAGTCCTGCTTCGTGTCCCTCCTTCAACGACCCTTTGTTCAGGACCTGCTGTGTGTCACTGGCCCGGGTCTAGTCCCAGATGGTCTTCGTGTTGTTTTTATTGTTCAGTCACTCAATCGTGATCGACTAGTTGCGATCCCATGGATTGTAGCATGTCAGGCTCCTCTGTCCTCCATTATCTCCCAGAGTTTGCTTTTTGCTTTTCGTACTGTTCTTTGGGTTCTCCAGACAAGAATACTGGAGAGGGTTGCCATTTCCTGCTCTAGGGGACCATGTTTTTTCAGAACTGTTCACTATGATGATGGTCATTACCCTGCACCTTATAATGCTGCAAGCATGAACTCTGCAGCCAGAGCCTGACCTTAACTTTAGTTCCTCTTCTTACCACCTGCACCACTAGGCAAGTCGTGTCCTTTCTCTGAGTCCACATCTCCTCACTTGTAACATGGGGAGAACACTTATAGGATTGTGGTGGTGACTTCCTGAGATCACACACCTAAGGCAGAGCCTCGCACAATGAATGAGTCCATACATATATTTTGGGGGGGCTTCTTCCTTACTATTCATCTGGTAAGCACTCAAAACTGCTCAAGATGGGGAACTTCTAAAATGCTTCTGATTGTTGTCCAAACCAGTGCAAATATTGCCCCTTACACTAGTTGACTGAATAGTAGTAAGACTGAGTGGTCCTCATGCCAGCTGACACCGGCCACCATTTCTGTCTCTGTTTTAACAGTACTAAACTCTGGCTATTAAATCATCTGGGGAACTTGAAAAATATGCGTCAAGGCTCTCCTGTGGAAGTTTCTAATGGACAGCGAGGAATGAAAACCACCAGTTCTTTTCCAGTGGTTCACCTTTCATTTGAAAAGTTCAAAGCTCAGAGAGGTTAAGTGGGGCTGGAGGGCAATCAGCTAATATGGAGCCTGAATAGGAGTCCAAGCTAGTACAACAATATTTTCTCTCTTGTTATCTCAACAACCTTCAAACATTTGATTGGCTTATCTGATTCAAACTAAAAATGAGGCCTGAGAAGGGTTCCCCAGAGGTGGTCTCCACAGAGCAGAGACAGTAGACCTCTCTACTCAGCTTGGAATTTCCTGGAGTATCTTTATTCCACAGATCATTCTCGAGACATCTGCCATGACCCACAAGCTGGGCTGTGTCTGATGATGCATGTGAATGAGATATAGCACCTGTTATTGAGGAGTTCATGGCTGGTTGTTATGGACTGAATTGTATCTCCCTCAAATTCATATATGGAAGTCTTAATCCCCAGTGCTTCAGAAAGTACTGGTGTTTGGAGACAGGGCCTTTAAAGAAATAACTAAGTTAAAGCGAGGTCATTAGGGTAGACCCTAATCCAATATGACTGGTGTCTTTTCAGAAGAGGAGATTAGGTCACAGATACACACAGAAGGAAGAACATGTGAAGAAGATGGCCATCAACAAGCCAAAGAGGAAGCTTCAGAAGATCTCAAGCTTCCAGCCTCCAGAACTGTGGCAAAATACATTTCTGTTGCTTAACCTGTGCAGTTTATGGTACTCTGTTATGGCACCCTGAGAAAACTCATACATGCACTGGTTCTAGAAGGTAGTCAGACAGGTAAGGCATTAGTCTGCTAAAATACCCCATAAAAAGCAACAGGATGACAATGAGCTGGGGCTGCTCTAGAGCCCAGGGGAGTTCCCTAACCCTGAAGGGAGGGCTGGGAGGCTGACACAGATGCCTCCACCAGGAAAGAAACACAAGCTGTGTTTTTGAGAACAAGGAGGAGGCTGTACGGGGAAGTGGGAGAGGGAAATGCAGGAAATCAGAATAGGGACTGGGATGGTAGCATCTCCTGCAGCACCCGTGGGGTGAGTCAGGGGATGGGGCCTGAAGGGTGGCGAGAGATGAGGCTGTGACATACATAAGGGCAAGCTCTCCAGAGCCCTGGGCACATCCAGATAACAGGTCGAGGCTGGGTAACAGGAGCCAATGCAGGGCCTTCCATGGCGGAGCACCAGGTTAAGTTTTGTAAAGTGACACTGATGCTCACTGGGAGGCTAGGTTAGAAGGGAAAGACCGAAGGCAGGGAGACTACCAAAGAGTTGCTATAGCTGTCCTGGTGAGAAATGAAGGAGATTGGAACTAGTGCAAAGTCCAAAGCATGGAGAGAATTTAGTGAGTCCTCTGAAGGAGATCAACCCTGGGATTTCTTTCAAAGGAATGATGCTAAAGCTGAAGCTCCAGTACTTTGGACACCTCATGCGAAGAGCTGACTCATTGGAAAAGACTCTGATGCTGGGAGAGATTGGGGGCAGGAGGAGAAGGGGCAACCCAGGATGAGATGGCTGGATGGCATCACGGACTCGATGGACGTGAGTCTGAGTGAACTCCGGGAGATGGTGATGGACACGGAGCCCTAGAGTGCTACGATTCATGGGGTCGCAAAGAGTCGGACACAACTGACTGACTGAACTGAACTGAACTGAACTGGTGAAACAGAATGAAACAAGTGGAGAATTTTTCATAAGACATTGTTTGTCTTAGGACAAACAATTGGTTAGGTGAGAAAGACAGAAGGAGTAGGGAAAGTCAAGGATAACTTCCAGGTATCTGGCTGAGACAAATGGGTAGGTAATGGTGCCAACTGCTAGAGCAGAATTCTTTTCCCTGCTGTCTTAGCCAGCTGAGGCTGCTGTATCAAAATATCCTGGACTGCATGGCTCAAGCAAGTGAAATACCAGAGAGTTTTCTCTCTCTCTCCTATAAGCACTCACTGAGGAAAGGCCACATAATGAGAAGGCAGCCATCTACCAAAAAGGAAGAGAGGTCTCATCAGAAACCAACCATGTTTTTACCTTGACCTTGGACTCCCAGTTTCCAAAACTGTAATGTATTTACAGGGAGAGAGAGAGAACAAACTCTCTGGTATAATTTTTTATAAGGCACTAATTCCATCAGACTCAGGCCCCACCCTTATGATCTCATCTGACCCTAACTACCTTCCAAAGGGTACATTTCCAAATGCCATCACCTTAGGGTTAGGGCTTCAATATATGATTTGGGAGGATACAGTCAACACTACTGAAAAGAGGTTAATAATGTTGCCATGTACCCCAGCCATCTCCTTGTCCCAATTGATTTGAGCCTCTTTGATGATTTCAGGAGGAGGCTTGCAAACACATTTGTTACATTCATTCATCTAGCCGTCTATCCATGGGGGGACATGGTGGAAATGAAACCTCAAGAGGAAAGTTTGGGCTAAGCTGTGAGTTAATAATGAAGACCTTCTGACACAAGCATAGAAAGCTAATCTCTTGAGGACCCAATCTATGTGAGGCCTTGAGCTGGAAACAAGATGTCAGCTGAATTTGATGCACCGCACCCCTGTCCTTAAGAATCTCACTTTGTAGATCCAGGGGAGACTTTCTCTGGTCAGACTCGAGCCATGGACCACTTGCTTCTGGATAAAAAGATTGTTAGGGATGATCCTGTCACTCCTCTCTGGGACAGAACTGCATCTAATTCCTCAGGCAAGGGGCAGTCTGCTTGTTTGACTCCTAAGTGGTTTGTTGGGATGAATCATGCCCCAGTTCTCTAAGAGGGTTTACTTGTTGGAAAGAGTGTTCTCTTTGATCTCATGGCTTAGAGTGTGTAGGTTTTGTCCAGTTAATCATGTAGCTGGCGTCAAGCTTTGTCAGCTTTTATTTATTATTATTATTATTTTGAGGCTATATGGCATTCAAAGGATTTAGGCACTGGCCCTGTAGCCAGCATGGCTTCATTTCAACAATAGCTGGAGCCTGAATCTTTTTTCAGCCCCTTGATAATAACTGAGCTTTCAGTCTGGTCTATTCTAAAGTGTTTCTCAGATGTAAGAGGTGATTGAAAGGGTAGACCTTTAAAAGAACATACTCTCTTCTGAGAGAGTCCCACATGGTTGAAAGAACCACCCTGATAGACTATGTTGCCTAATGCTTTCCAGTTACAAAGCACATTCATTCTACCATCACCTTAACATCTCAAATCAGCTCTGAGAGGTAGAAAAGATGAGGTAGATGGGTTTAGTTTCACAAAAGAGAAATTCTAACACTGATTAAAGGGTCTGCCCAATGTCTTCTGGGGAGCTGTGAAACAAATTCACATTTAATGATGTGCCAGATTCTTTCATACTAACTTAGTAATCCATAAACAAGCCCAGTAGAATAGGTATCACTGTGCCCATTTGAAAGACGAAGACAATGAATCACAAGATATTTAAATCACAGTTTCAAAGTTCTCCAGACCATAGGGAGCTAAGACAACACTGACTCCCTAGTCTTCTATTAACTAATCCAGTGCTTGTTGGTTATGCTGCATTTAAACTCTCCAAGCCTGACTATAATGAGGAAAATAATATTTCCGCATAGTTGGATTTTGGGTAAAAAGAGCCACAAGTGGAAAAGTCGGTTGTTGTCCCTATTTATAGACAGACTTGGATCTTTTTTTTTTTTCTTCATATACAAAATGAACAAGACTCAGAGACTTGAACCCACTGTCCCATGCACTCTTTCAGAAGTCTAGCATTCCAACAATTAGGCATTGTAAACCAAGAGAGACTCTCCAAGCTTGATTGCATTGTTCAAGACCGCAGGCCAGGGTAGCAGCCCCTTCGTGGAGAAGACCATGTCTTCCCTGATTGTTGTTTATTTTCCTCTTCTCGTGTGCTCTGTGGTCTGGCTAGGAGCTGGGCACCTCAAAGGGAAGCTACCACAGTGGCAAACCTCAGTTCCCAGTCCAAGGAAGCCCAGCTCAGTCTCTCAGGCTGACAGAAGTTGTAATCTACATGAGCTGAAATCACCTAACCTACCTGACAGAGCATCTGCTAAGTCCAGAGACATACAGACCCAAGATCACAGAACGGGCAGTCATTCTTCTGAAAACTGAAAGAATGGGACAACAGCTGTCATCCCAGCAGCCTCTGGCCTCCCTCCCTAACACTCCCTCTTGGGACCTCTGAGTGTTTGCTCACAGTTATTCACAGGGTCCCTGGATCTCAGATCTGAATGAAAGTGAAAGGGAGGGAGGCGAGGGCTGCTGTAGGTTAGGAGCCCATGTGCTCCATCTCATTAAAACTCTATTAAACTCCTTCTTTGTGAAGTGGCTGTTAAGCCCATCTTATAGCTGAAAAAACTGAGGCTGTAAGAGGTCTGCGGTGGCTCAGTGGTAAAGAATCTGCCTGCTAATGCAGGAGAAGCAGGTTCGATCCCTGGGTTGGGAAAATCCCCTGGAGAAGGAAATAGCAACCCACTCCAGTATTCTTGCCTGGAGAATCCCATTGACAGAGGAGTCTGGCAGGTTCCAGTCCATGAGGTCACAAAAGACTTGGACGTGACATAGTGACGAAACAATAATAACAATAGCAAGAGGTATGGTACTTTGTTTAAAGTAACTGGCTAAGCTTGCATTTGAGCCTGAATCTGATTGCCTGCTAAACCTGTGTGCTCGCCATCATTTTATATTACCAGTTGGCACACACATAGCACTTTCTTTTCTATTCTATTTCATTTCATTCCATTCCATTTTTACCCTATTCTACTGTAATTAATAGCTATTTAGAGCCAAACCTTTTCTCTCCAGCAGAAATGAGCAGTTTAAAAGCAATGATCCTCTTCCTCAACTCTTCATCTCTCACCAGACCCCAAAGAAGGGCCTTGTTCATAGTTGATACCCAATAATTGTTTGCTTTTATTGATTTAAACACTTAGATGTGCATTTATCCCATGATTGTTTCTGCTCCAAAGTCAAAATCCACTGGCCATAGGTGGCATTTCCTTGTACCCAGAGCTGATGACTCTTTCTGTTCTAATAAGATTTCTTGCCCATCCTCTTGGGTAGCAGCAGCAGCATTCAGGAAGTGAACCCTCTAACCCAACCCAGCTCTAATCAGAGATGTGAAGGAAGCTAGATTATCTGGAGCAGGTTATATAGGATAGTGGTGCTTTGGACTCTACAAATTTCCAAATCCATGTTACAAGGTCTGTTTTCAATCTTCAGGCATTGTAGGCATCTCCTGGGGCTATGAGAAGAATGCTCTCATTTCAGGACAGAGTATAGCCAACAGCCAACTTGGCAAGGGCCAGAGGGATATAAATTCAGAGTGACAACCTAAGGAACATGGTTTTAATAGAAATATACTTCTATTTCTTCTCCAATCACATGTTGACTGTCTGTTTGCATGAAAAAACCTGAACTAAAACGAGGATAGTCAGAACTGGTAATTGAGGGGCTCTGCTTTTCCCCTAAAGCTCTCCTATCCTCCAGATGACAACTATGAGAGATCACTTGGGTGGCTGGGGACTCAGTGAAGTCAGCATTACAGAGCAGCCAGGGGAAACGTAGGTATGATTTGCTTTATACCATGGGGTACAATTCTGACAAAATTCATTCAACATCATGTTAACAAATACCCGGACTGTATTGGGCACATGCTAGGTGGCAATGTTTCAAAGGTGAATAAGATACCTCCTTGAGGAGCCTGTAATCCAGTGGGGGAGACAGACATATAAAGACATATAAAGAATTACCCATATTAGATGTATTTCCTGTGTCACAATATACGTCTTTGGACATGGGATGGGAAGTAGAGAGAAGGCAACCTCACAGAGAATGCCTAGGAGTTTTCAGGATGAAGAAGGGGTGAAAACATTCCAGAAAGATGGAGACACTAAAAAAAAAAGGCGGGGGGGGAGGTGTCTCAGGAACTAACATAATACAGTTTTAGGGCCAATGTTGTGGTTTTGGACATGGTGGAGAAGTAGAAGTCCCTGGAGAGTTATATGGAGTGAGATTATGAATGGCCTCATACACCACACCAAGAAGCTCAGCATGGGAGAGACATGGTCAGAAGTGCTCCATGGAACAATTGCCATGGCTACAGCATGGTAGGAGAATGAGATGGGGATGCAGGAGACAGAAAAACAAAAACAAACAAACAAAAAAAAACAGAACTGGGGTTGATGTGGTGGTATAAAGAGCTGATGAGGGTCTGAACCAGGCAGGACAATGGGACTGAAGAGACTGGAAGGACTGGGGAGATAGATAAGAGGCCTCCTTCATAGATTGCTGTGATGTTATCCCTCAGAGAAATCACTTATTGCCAACAGAAGACCTTGCCTGGGTACCAGAACCTCAGTATGGCTACTCCCCTTTCCCTGAGATGCTATGGTAGAGAGAAATGTAGAGTTTCAGAAAAGCAGATCCTCACATACACACAGGGTTTACTGTTTATAAGATCTTTTTCATGTGTATTATCTGTCATCACAGAAGTCCTAGAAAGCATGCATTATTTATACTTAAAATTATGTTTTTATTTTTCTGATTATAAAAAAAATAGAAANTCATCACAGAAGTCCTAGAAAGCATGCATTATTTATACTTAAAATTATGTTTTTATTTTTCTAATTATAAAAAAATATAGAAATAACAATTGTAGAATGCCTGAAATATTAAAAAAAATAGTAGGAAATTAGAATTGGCCTAGTACTCAGATGGATAATTAGTTACCATGTAGGTAAACCAGTTGCTTATAGGACAATGCTAAGTGAAAAAACGTATAAGAATACATTTCAATTCCAATTTTATAACAGATCTTTTTAGATTTAATTGTGATTAAAAAATTGGGATTAAAATATAAATAACTTTTTTTGTTTTCTTAGCATTAGATNTTAGCATTAGATTACAGGCATTTTTTATGTTGATAAATCAAATTCAAAAGCCCAATTTTTCATTGCTGCATAATATTTTAATATACATGTGTGCCGAAATTTACTAATACTCTTATCAGCTGCTAGGTGTTGTTGATGGACATGTTGGTTATTTCCACGGATGAGAATCTTCACTCTCATGAGTAAAAATTGTTTTGTTGAATATGTTTTACTGAATAACTCTAGCATACATTTTCCCTATTTATTTCTAATTATTTCCTTTGAATAAATTTTTAAAAGTGGAATCTCTGGGTCAAAGGATATGTGCATTTCAAAAATGGCATTAGTTGTCAAATTGCTAGGGCTTCCCTTGTGGCTCAGCTGGTGTGGGAGACCTGGATTTGATCCCTGGGTTGGAAAGATCCCCTGGAAAAGGGAAAAGCTACCCACTCCAGTATTTTGGCCTGAAGAATTCCATGGACTGTATAGTCTGTGGGGTCCTAAAGAGTCAGACACAACTGAGCGACTTTCACTTTCACTTTCCTTCATTGTTTATTCCAATTCACTAGACTTCAGTTCAGTTCAGTTCAGTCACTCAGTCAGGTCCAACTCTTTGCGACCCCATGAATCGCAGCACGCCAGGCCTCCCTGTCCATCACCAACTCCTGGAGTTCACTCAGACTCACGTCCATCGAGTCAGTGATGCCATCCAGCCATCTCATCCTCGGTCGTCCCCTTCTCCTCCTGCCCCCAATCCCTCCCAGCATCAGAGTCTTTTCCAATGAGTCAACTCTTCACATGAGGTGGCCGAAGTACTGGAGTTTCAGCTTTAGCATCATTCCTTCCAAAGAAATCCCAGGGCTGATCTCCTTCAGAATGGACTGGTTGGATCTCCTTGCAGTCCAAGGGACTCTCAAGAGTCTTCTCCAACACCACAGTTCAAAAGCATCAATTCTTCGGCGCTCAGCCTTCTTCACAGTCCAACTCTCACATCCATACATGACCACAGGAAAAACCATAGCCTTGACTAGATGGACCTTTGTTAGCAAAGTAATGTCTCTGCTTTTTAATATGCTACCCACAGTGAATTAGCCAGCCCATATTATCCACTTTCATCAGCACTAATCATTCTTTTAAAAAATCTTTGTAAAAAAAAAAAAGTTTGTCAATCTGAAACACATGCATGATATCCCATGGTTAGATTACTGTGAGCATCCTCATCACATACGTGGTGAGTTCTTTTTCTCACTTTATGGATAAGGGTTAATCACCTGCCTGGACCATAGATCCAGTAAGTGTCTGAGGATGGACTCCTCTGGCAGTGCTCTTCCCACTGTGTGTTGATACTGTCTCTGTGGGAACAGTCACCCCGACTTCGCCATGTTGACAGGGCTTCCTTTCATTGGGGTCACACCCTCAGGAGCTTCTGCCTGCATGTCAAGGCAAGAACACGCCCTATCTCCCGAGGGCCAGTGGCTCCCTCAACCTGTTGGAGGTCCCAGCGTCAGGGATAGTTCATGCCGTGCTCTGGGTGGAGGCCCCAGGTATGGTATGTGATTAGGTGGGTGGTGGTTCCCATCGAAGCCAAGATGGAAAATGACACGAGGAACTGAACCCCATGTTCTTTCGGAAATGAAAACTTGGGTTGTTAGCCCTCTACTGAAAATCCGTCCTTGTTCCCTCACTGCTTCTAGGATCTGGTCTGGGCTTTGCAGTGTGACCCGCAAGGCCCTGAGAACCTGGCCCGGCCTGCCTCCACCACAGGGCCCACACCAGGGGCTCTCACACAACACTGCATCATCTGTCTACACCTCACGTTGTCCTAGAATCTCTTGTTTCTCACCCTTCAGGCCTCAGTTTCAATGTCAACTTATTTAAGCAGCTTTTCTTGCTACCACAACCCTCTGAGCTTACCCCTCCTATCGTCCTCCTCTGGGAGTCAGACTGGCTGTTTACATATCTGCCTTCCTTCTGGGGAGAAGGGAACATGTCTTACTCATTCCTGAGCCAGGCACCTGCACAGCCTTGGCCGAAGGTTGCACATCTACAGGTACATGGACTGAACGGACAGTCCCACAGAGAGCCTACAAGATTCCACTTGAGATCAGTCGCAGACACCTTCATTCACCCGGCAAGTGTTCACTGAAGGGCTTCAACAAGTGAGGGGCTACCAGGCTCAGCAATTTTAATAGACACGCCTGCTCCAGCCCCGAGGCTCTCATTCACCAGCAGCTCCACGTGTTGGCAGCTCTCAACTTTGTCTCTCTCCGGGAATGTCCTCAGCTGTAGAGAACCACCCAGCCAAAAGTTTCACCCCCTTCGTCAAGGCAGCCTTCATCCAAGACAGGTCAATGGGAGCGTGTCCACTGAGGCCCCATCTGCTTGTTTCAATTTGGGACAACTCTGAAGGTTTGTCCCCAGCTCCAGAGTTCTCTACAGGGCCAGCTGGGTCCTTTGGGCCATGACATTGCAGTTCAGGTTCTGTCTGCCCAATCCTGTTTCCCCTACTCTCCCATCCCAGTGGCCTTCCCAGTAAACTTCTGGGATGCAAACTTCCTTCTCAGAGTCTGCTGGCTGGGGAACCCACCCTGCAACAGCGATAAGCAAAACAGACACGATATGTGTTCCCACAGAGCTTTGGGGCTCGATTTGTCCATTAGTTCCACCTCTGTTTCTCCCGAAGGATAAACCGGAGGGCTTCCCCAATGGCTCAGCAGGTAAAGAATCGGCCTGCAATGCAGGAGACACAGATGACACAGGCTCAATTCCCAGGTCTGGAAGATTCCTTGGAGAAGGAAATGGAAACCCACTCCAGTATCTTGCCTGAGAATCCCATGGACAGAGGGTAGCCTGCCAGGCTACAGTCCATGGGATCGCAAAAGGGTCAGACACTACTGAACTGTTGACTAAGCATAAGGATAAACCAAGGACATTTGACCCCAGAATAGCTGTGCTCGATGTGATATCTGCCAGTGGCCCAAGTAAAGACCCGAGCAGCCACGCCATTCCCCAGGGCCATCGCTAAGGCAAGAATGGGACTGAGTCGGCAGCTTGCAATCATCTATCCTAGTTCCATAAACCTCTTATTGAGTGTCCTCCTGTCTCCGGGTGCCAGGGCCAGATATCTGTGAGGTAGCTCTTGACTTCCAACACCATTGTCTTGTGGGAAAATGGACAAAAAACAACAGTCAATTGGGGACATAAGTGCTGTGGGAGCCCAGAGAAGGAGGTGATGGCTTCCTAAGGGGGCAGGAAGGCTTCCCAGGGAAGCAGAAGGGGGGCAGGGTAAGGGTAGTACTGATAGAAAAGAAAGGGGAAAGGAATTTTAGTTTGAAAACGTGTCATGTAAAAGCATGACTAGGGGTGAGTGAAAAGCAAACTTGGCGTTACTTTACGGAGCTGCACAACTGAATGAGGTTGTCTGCAAGGATAACCTATCTCTGTGTTACGGATAGAGACACTGAGACCCTTGGAGGAGAAACAGCTTAGACATAGTCATTAGAAGTGGGTCCCTTGTGACTTGAACCTGATTCTTCTGACATCAAATCAGTGGCTCTGTTTAGCGCCCTGTCGCAAACACTGAGTTTTTCTTTAACAGTCAGCATTGTGTCCAACGAGGATTAAAAGGACTATAAAGTCAACTTGGCTCTTGAAGCACTTATATATAGCTATAAAAAATCAATAATAGCATGGGACAAATGCAGGGGTCCAGACCCAAGCAAATGCCCTGGGTTCAGTGCAGAGGTATGCCCCAGAAAACTGTCCTCAGAATTGTTCAGTATTTGGTACCAATGACTTGGACAAAGACATAACAAGTCCACTTATCGCAGCTATGGCTGACACACAGCTGGGAGGGAGAGAAGAAATGATTGATGACAAAATCAGACTTCTAAATGATCTCATTTGACTGGAATGATGAGCCGAACTCATTCGGCATCCAGCAAGATGAAGTGCAGCAGGGGTCCATGTGAGGGCCAGCGTTTCCCTTCAAGCAGTCAGTTGTGCTGGAAGAGGAGAGGGCAGCCCCGCCTGGCCCCCGGCCATAAGTCAGGCCCCAGTCTAGCTCTGTTGCTGTTGCTGTTCAGTTGCTAAGTTGTGTCCTACTGGAGTGGTTGTCGTTTCCTCCTCCCGGGGATCTTCCTGACCCAGGGCTCGAACCTGCATCTCCTGTGTCTCCTGCACTGGCAAGTGGATTTTTTTTTTTAACTGCTAAACCGAAACGTATACCAAACTAGGACATCTATGGCTGGGTGAAGATTATAGTCATAGTTGTAGCTCACCTTTAATAGGACATTTTATGAATTACCTTGGAGATGACTTAGTGGGACATTTTATGATTCTCTCCAGTGGTGGCTGGAAGTGAGGGCCAACATTGTCAGATGGAAGAGGAAGCTACTTATGCACAGCTTCATCTGGGCAACAGTTCCGTGAGCTTACCCTCTGACAGGTCCTGGACAGCAGAGAGTATTAGCCAAGGACATGCTGGGACCCGACAGGACTCACATTCTGCCACTATCCAAGTGTGTGACTGGGCAAGTCACGAAGGCTTGACTTCTACCAAAAAAAAAAAAAAAAAAATACTGTCTGCAGCATAAATGGGCTTTCCTAGTGACTCAGATGGTAAAGAATCTGCCTGTAATAGAGACCTGGGTTTGATCCCTGGGTCAGGAAGATCTCCTGGAGAAGGGAATGGCTACTCATTCCAGTATTCTTGCCTGGAGAATCCCACGGACAGAGGAGCCTGGTGGGCTCTAGTCCATGGGGTCACAAAGAGTCGGACATGACTGAGCAACTAAGCACATGTACAGCATAAAGCACAATTTTATATTCTATTTTTATTTTAAAATTTACAGAAATGTCCTTCAGTGACAGTGTTAGATTGTCAACTCTTTTGAAAAGATGGCTCTTCTTTCTGAGATTCCATCTTTCTTTTTTGAGGGGGGTGGCTGTTAAAATTCTCATCCTTTCATGAAATGTTTATGACAATTGACGGAAACTGTTTTTTAAATGGGCTTCCCTGGTAGCTCTCAGCTGGTAAAGAATCTGCCTGCAATGCAGGAGACCCTGGTTCGAATCCTGGGTTGGGAAGATCTGCTGGAAAGGGGATAAGCTACCCACTCCAGTATTCTTGGGCTTCCTGGTTATTATTTTCAATTGAATTACTTGAAAGGATACAAAAATTCCCTGGTCTATGAAATACAAAAAATACCTGAAAACAAATTTAGTAAGAATTTATGATTTTCATTCCTAAGGTAAGGAGATAACTCTCCAATGTGATTTGAGAGGAAGTCTTGGTTCTCCAGAACCTAATGTCAAATTCTGTGTCTAGTAGCTGGCTGGGCACAACATGGAAAATATAAAAGGGCAATCCCTGATTCCAGAGCTCTTAGCATCACATTTAGAAGGGTAAACAAGGGTTTTGGACAATTTGGTGTTTAGATGTTGCAGTGACACTGGCTGCCTGTTAACTACAGATGGATATACATTCAATTTAGCTCGGCATTCAAGGCTCTTTGTGGTCGTATTTCAACTAGTCTTAAGAACCTTATTCCTCTTCCTCTTCCTTGTAGCCTTAATCTCTGTGCTGGGAACTTCTTTGGAAGTCTAGAGAAATATATATATATCCATTCACCAAAAAAAATCTGTAAGACTGTGTCACGTTACCACCACTTCTTAGAATCAGATTCTGCCTGGTTGTGCACTTATCTGTATATTTCTTTTTCTTCCTTTCTCCTTAGACAGACAGTTGGGGGCACTGGAGCAGGAGCTAGAGCCTCTCTCTCTTCCTTTTGGTTCCAGCACAGCTCATAAATATGGGCTGAGTTGAATGGAATTGAACACTTCTCCCTATTCATCTGACTCAAATAATCCACACTAAATTACTGAGCCTTAAATGTGAGCAGGAAGCCTCAAAACATCAGATGTCACCTCCTACTTGCTGTCTCCCTGCTTTAGACTCCCAACAAGCCTAAAATGGCCCTGAGTTGGTTTTCTTTGGCTGAAGCCATAAAAAGACCTACGATGTGAGTGGGAAGAAAAAAAACTGAAGTCAAGTTGTCAAATCTGAAAAGTGTTGGCAAGGTTCTTCTGATGTTTGTGGGGAAGACGTGTCCACTCCCACTTTATCAACTCAGGAAACTATGTCTTTTTTAAGACAATCCAGCATGGAGCTGCAGAACCTAGGGGCCAGACAAGCCAGTGGCCCTGGCTCCTGCTAATCATAGATGGATACACACAACTTGGCTTGGCATTCAAGGTTCTCTGTGGTCTTAACCCCAAACTATTCTTCCAACCTTCTTCCTCTCCTCTTCAGCTCAGTGCAGCCCAGCCAACATATGTAGTTCCCTGCACAGTGACAGCAAACAGAGGAGGCACGGGGGATAAAGGATGGAGAAGATCCAGGCCATTCCTTTGAGAGGAACAACATTAAGTGCTTCTCAGAAAGGTGTGAAGTTGGCCAAATAGGAAAGGGAGAAGGCAGTTGCAGGTATAAATTGAATAACTGAATAAATTGGTGATGCCAAAGCAAAACTGGACTTGATTTTTGCAGGTTCTGTGGATGCCAAGTGAGGCAGGTTTTCATATAAATTTACATTTATTTTCTAGTGGTAATAATCACATTTGGTAAAATTACAGCATTTGTTTTATGGTAACCTTTGTCAAATCACTTGGGCTTCCCTGGTGGTTCATGGTAAAGAATCTGCTTGCAATACAGGAGACACGGATTCAATCCCTGGGTCAGAAAGATCCCCTGGAGGAGGTCATGGAAACCCATTCCAGTATTCCTGCCTGGAGAATCCCCTGGACAGAGGAGCCTGGAGGGCTATAGTCCATAGGGTCACAAAGAGTTGGACATCACTGAAGCGACTTAGCGTGCACACAAGCACGTCAAATTATTTAATCTCTCCAAGCCATGTTTATTCATCTTTAAAATGGATGTCAACATCCACAGTAACTGCCTCAAACAGTGGCATCAAAAGTGGATTAGAAAGTGCTTCACAAGCCACCTGGATATCCATCAACAGATGAATGGATAAAGAAGCTGTGGTACATGAGTGGAATATTACTTAGCCATAAAAAGAAATGAATTTGAGTCAGTTCTAGTGAGGTGGATGAACCTAGAGCCTGTTACAGAGAGTGAAGCTAGTCAGAAGGAGAAAAACAAATATCATATATTAATGCATATACATGGAGTCTAGAAAAGTGGTACTGCGGAATCTATTTGCAGGGCAGGAAGAGAGAAACAGAGAGAACACACTTGTGGACACAGCTGGGGAAGGAGAAGGTGGACAAACTGAGAGAGCAGCATTGAAACATGCATTACCACATGTAAAATAGCTAGCCAGTGGGCAGTTGCTGGATGAGGCAGGGAGCTCAACCTAGTACTCTGTGACAACCCAGATGGGTAGGATGTGGTGGGCGGTGGGAGAGAGTTTCAAGAGGGAGGGGACATGTGTATACTTCTGGCTGATGCACGTTTTTGTATGGCAGAAACCAACAAAACATTGTAAAGCAATTATCCTCCAAATTAAGAAAAGGTGCTTCACAAATTTCTAGATATTATTTTATTTTCACCAGTTTCTGCATGGATGGTATAAAGTAGTTTTAGACTTTAGGGGGAAGGAGTGGTGTCAAATAACTAGGACCTCTTCCAAGTCACATTCACGAATTGCTGGGTGACCCCACGTACAACAATTTATTTTTCTATCCCTCCCTCATGCCTGATTTAGAAGGCAGGGGAGATTGTATCTGCCTTATGTCTATGTCCTCCACAGATAGAGAAGATGATTTAGAGTCCAGGAGACAATGAGTACCTATGGGGAAGATAGAAGGCTAGATTTTTTTGTCATTTTCTCTCTTCCTCTTGTTCCTTTCATTTCTTTCCCAGGCTTTGCCAAAAACAGTTTCTCATAATTTTCTTATTTTCTAAGGCTGGCAAGACCTCCTGCTTGGAAAACAAGAGTACTTAGCTGTTAGAATGACCTGTTTTTGATTGAAAACTTGGAGAAGCATGAGGAATATATTGAGGATGGAAGATGCATGCCTACCTTAGAAGCAAGCCCAGCACTGGGCCAATGGCTGGAATGGAAAGAGCATTAGAACTGGGGTCAGGACACCTGGGTTAGAATTCCTGTTCTGTTTTTCATTAGCTGTTTGACACTGAGCACATCGCTTTACTTCTCTGGGCTCTTTTCTTATGTATAAATAGTCATAACAACATCTATCACAGACGGTTTCAGGTCCATGTACATACACAGTATGTTGGCCCTTGTAACTCATGCTTTGGAAGATGATGTTGTGTAGAAAATTACTTAATCTCTGTGAATCCTTGATGCCCAATGCTTATCACTACCTTTTCATCTCTCTCTTCATTTGCTACCATGATAATCTAGTGTTTCATTGTCTTTAGTATCATCTATGAGTTTACGACTTTCATCTACTGGGATGCTCTGCTTCAACTTGAATGTCTAATAAGCATCTCAAAATTAACACGTGCAGCACTGAACACCCAGTCTGTCCTCCCTAGCCTGCTTTACCTACGGTCATTTCCATCTCTGCTAACAGCAGCTTCTTTCAGCTACTTTTAGCAGCATTATTTTTTTTAACTTTTTCTTTTTTATTGAAGTATAGCCATTTACCAATATTGTGATAGTTTCAGGTGAACAGAACAGATGCTCAGCCATACATATACATGTATTCTTTCTTGGAAACTTTCTTTTTTTTTTAATTTAAATTTATTTGTTTTAATTGGAGGCTAATTACTTTACAGTATTGTATTGGTTTTGCCATACATCAACACGAATCCACCACGGGTATACACGTGTTCCCCATCCTGAACCCCCCTCCCACCTCCCTCCCTGTACCATCCCTCTGGGTCATCCCAGTGCACCAGCCCCAAGCATCCTGTATCCTGCATTGAGCCTGGACTGGTGATTAGTGTCTTATATGATATTATACATGTTTCAAAGCCATTCTCCCAAATCATCCCAGCCTCTCCCTCTCTTGGAGCCTTTCTTGACTGCTCTCTCTCAAACCCACATTCAAACCAGCAGCAAATTTGGGAGGAACTTGCCACTACTCACCACCTCCAATGTCATCATCTCAATCAAAGAAATCATTGGTTCTCACCTGAATTCCTACAATGGCCTCCTGTCTAATCTCTCTGCTTCAGCACCTGCTCACGGAGGAACTTCTCAAAACAACAGCCAGTGTCATCCTATTTAAACAAATTAAAAGACAAAGCTAATCCTGTCACTTCTCTTTTGAAAATCTTTCCAAGACATTCCACTTCAACAGAGTCAAGCCAAGTTCCTTCTTAACCATCACCCGCCCTGGCAGCACGGCCACCCTCATACCCTTCTGGTTCCTTTCACTCCAGCTCCACTAGTTTCTGGAGCAGACTTCCACTCCAATGGCTTCTTCCACTTTCAGCATTAGCCTCCCAAATAGGTCTGTGTCTTACTCTCACCTTCTTCGAGTTTTGTCCATATGTTACCTTCCCAGCAAGGCCTTCCTTGACCATCCCACTTAAAACTGCATCCCAATCCCTGCTCTCTCAACCCCTTTCCCTAGTTTGCTTGAGTCCATGGCATGTTCTTCCTCCCAATATTCTATGCTTTACTTAGAACTAGAATGTAAATTCTGTGACAGCAGGTGGGTTTTTTTTGTTTTGTTTTGTTTACTGATTTATTCCTCTGTAACCATGCTTGGCCCCATAGCAGGTACTTCATAAATATTTGTTGAATGAATGCATGAACAGGGCAAGCCACTAAAAAACAAGGGGAATCAGCACATATAGTCTTGAAAACAGTCATTGGTTACATTATTTCCACTTCACAGACTAATAAATGGAAACTCGGAGAGATTAACTAATTTGCTTATGTTTATACAGTGGGTGTGTTTACGGTCAGAAGAAATCAGGCTCACGATTTTCAAATCCATTTTCTTTCTATTACACTACAAAGCAGGATACATGTGAAAAAGATCCTAAAGTTTCAGCCTGAATTTTTTTCTTTCAACTGCTGTCCTGGCCTCTTTGTCTAGTTCCTTCAGGCTTCATCCTCTGTCAGGATGGTTGGGTAAGAGGATGCGTACCCCAGTGCGCAGCCTACAGAAGTCTGTCCCGCGTGCTAAGTCTCGGCTCTGTGCCCAGAAAGAACCTTCTCTGCCCCCCTCTCAACTGGGGCACAAGAGTGTGGACAACCAGGCCAGGGAGGCCTGGCGTTTCATGCAAACGTCTCTGCCTTTGAGGAGTCCTTTGCCTTCACGTCCCAGTCCCTCCTCCCCCACCAGGCAGGCTCCCATCTCTAGTCTTTTGAAACAACTTTTTTTCCTTTCTTCACACAGCTTTTGTCTTCCTGCACTCAGTTTGACGTTGCGTCTGGCCACATGGGCCATGCCGGCTATTTTTACTGACAGCAGCCACCAGCCCATATGTTTCCCATTACCACAAACTGTTACCTTCTTTGAAACCATTTTGTAAATGAGCAGGACTGCAGACAACCAGGAGGTCAAGTCCACGTGGCCACTCACAGGGCTCCCAGGATTGGCCTGGACAGGTGTGTTGGTCTTGATGAATGTCTTTGAAACCAAATTGGGTTGGACAAAATGCTGATTAATTACTTCATGTTTTTTTTTTCTTCCTTTTTTAAAATCCCCTTCTTCTCCTCTGTGTTCAGCTCAGTAGGTTTTCAACAGGGTCAAGTTTCAAAGGCAGGCTGCTTTTTACAGGGACATGAATTTGAGTTTTGTTTCTTTCCATTTGGGGAGCTCACTCCAGGATGAAATCTCGATGGGAGATGAGGCGTGTTAACCACACAGGGAGGGATGGACAGTGACCACAGCTGTCAGTGCAAAGTAGAGAGATGTATGATGTGATGAGCGGGGTCCTGAGCATTCCCTGCCTCCCAGAAGATGACGAGCGACTCCAGGGCTTTGATACTAACACCTCCTTTATCACGTAGAACACTGGAATTCACAAAACATCTCAGACACATCATTTTATTTGAGCCTCACCATCTTGCTGTGATACTGGGCTTTTTGTTTTCATTTTACAGATGAGGAAACTGAGCGTCGAGTGGCTAACTGGTTTGCCCAAAGCTATGTGGCCAGTAAGAGTCTGAAAAGAGATTTCACCTTAGCTCCTAGACCGCAGGCCACAGCTTGGGCCCCAGCAGAACAGCTGCCTGAGTGACTTGAAACAAAACCAGGTAGGGCTTATTCAGAGAAGCAGCTAGCAGCTCACAGTGGGGCCTGATGGGGCTTGTTGCAGCCAAACTGGAAGCTGGCACTGAGACCCAGGCTCACAGGGTACTATAAAGCTGCCGCCACTCTGGCTGGATGACATTGAAATAGACACAGACAAAGGGCTTCTTCCTGCAGGGCGGAATGTCACCGGATCAGGGCCCAGGAGCTGTTGTCATGCACTGAGGGTAAGCCTTCCAGAGCAGGAGGTAGGTGAAAGGGGAGCTCGGGGCTGAGAATGAGATTGGACGCTGGCCCAAGTCATTCTGAGATCCCTTCCAGCCTGACCATCTGCGACTCAGGACAGACCCACCTACCAGGCCGTACAAGGTATTCTTGGCTCCTCTCTCCCTTTCCTACAGTTTTCCAGTCCTTTTAGCTTCTCAGATGTACACAGCTCTTTCCTGCTTCAAGGTTTCTGGGTGTGGCATTCTCTTTACCTAGAACCCTCTTCCCTATTCTTTGCAAACCAGACTTTCCACAAGGATTTCCCCATCTCAGAAAGTCCTTCCTTGGCCACTTAAATGAGTTGGATAGTGAGTGCAGCCCCCTGCCCCCAAACAAGACACGTTTATGTCCCAACATTATGTCCTAATATGTTTCCCATCTGGAAACTCTGAAGGTGACCTTGGAAAACAGGTCTTTGCAGGTATAATTAAGTTCATCCTGAAAGGAGATAATCCTAGATTTAGGGTGAATGTTAAATCTAATGACAGGTGGTCTTATAAGAAGAGGAGAAAACAGAGAGACACACAGGAAGAAGAAGGTACGAAGGTGGTATGCAGATGGAGGCAGAGATTGCAGTGAGAAGCCAAGCCAAGCAAGGCTGACAGCCACCAGAAGCAGGACAAAGCAAAGAAGGAGGTTCCTCCCCTGGAAACTTCAGAGGGCACACAGGCCTGCTGACCCCTGGATTTCAGGCGTCTGGTCTCTATAACTGTGAGAAATAAATTTCTCTTGTTTAGTAGCCACCAACTGTGTGGTGATTTGTTATAGTAGCCCTGGGATCTAATTTAAGCAGCACCGCCACCCTCCACATACACAGGGACACATATTCACTAGTCATTCCCTTTTGATCCTCTCATGTCAGTGATCAGTTTCCAAATAAACCATCATCTGGGATGACTTGTACACTGTCCTTATTCCCACTTCTTTAGGGCAGAGACCATGCCCATGTCATCCTTCTCACCTTCGGGCAGCTCCCAACACATTCCTAGGTACAGAGTTTGTTATTTAATCACTGAGTTGTGTCTGACTCTTTGCAACCCCATGGGCTGTAGCCCACCAGGCTCCTCTGTCCACAAGAGTCTCCAGGTAAGAATAGTGGAGTGGGTTGCCGGGCCCTTCTCCAGGGGCTCTTCCCAACCCAGGGATTGAACCTGGGTCTCCTGCACTGGCAGATGGATTCTTTACCATAGAGCCACCTGGAAAGTCCAGGTACCGAGTAGGTGCTCGAAAATACTTAAGAAATAAATGAGGTCTGAGTTTTCTAGCTTCATATCTCTGCCTCCACTCCACTCCAATGCACTCCTCACTGCCCTCACACTTCTCAGCTCTTTCACACATACAGCCCCCAGCCCAGAAGGCTGTCAGGTCCTTCTTTACCTGCTGTGCTCCAGCTAGGTCTCCGAGGTGAAGTACAGAGCCTTCCAGTGTAAAAGAGAGAATGGGAGGCCTGATTTCTTGGCTGACTTCCCACAGGCTCCATGCTCTTTGGGAGGCCAGGGCCTTGCCTTGTTCCGTCTGTGATCCAGCACCCAGCCCAAGGTTTAGCACAGAACATACACTTCAACTTAGCACTGAGTGTTAACTCAGTGAGTCCACAGAAAGGGGCTGTTATAGTCCATTTTTAAAAACATTTTATTTTTCAGATTTACAGAAAAATTAAAAAGACAGTACAGAGTTTCCATATACCTTGCACCCAGTTTTCTCTCTTATTAACATCTTATGTTAATATGGCACTTTTGCTATAATTAATGAACTGATACTGATCTATTATTATTAATTAGAGTTCAGATTCCCTTGTTTTTATGCTTATTTTTTTTCTGTTGTTGTTCCTTTCATCCTCTCCCCAAAACTTTGTCAGACTTCAAATTATATCAACAACTAGTGTTTGCATCATATAAGCATGCAAATATTATTCCCTGTAGAACCCATTAGAATACTGTGATTACATGTTCCTATTTTGTAATTGATGCATAATTGACTTGCAACACTGTGTTAGTTCCTGGTGTACAACATAGTGATTTTATACTTCAATACATTGCAAAATGCTCACCACAGTAAGTCTAGTTACTATTAAGTATGTCACTGCATAAAGTTATTATAATATGATTGTCTATAATCTCCACTCTGTACATTTTATCCCTGTGACTCATTTATTTTGTAACTGGAAGGTTTCACCTCTTAATCTGCCCCCTCCTTTCACTCATCCCCTCCTTAGGTTCATCTTGACTGTGACAGTTCCAGGCTTTCTTTGTTTTTGATTACCTTGATGTTTTGAGGAGTACTGGTCAGGTATTTTGCAGAATGCCTCCATATTGGACTTTAATATTTTTCTCATGATTAGACTGGGCTTATAAGTTTGTAAGAGCATGATCTCACATATATAAAGTGCCATATCGTATCATTATATCATACCAACCATTCATATTATCAACATGATTTATCATTGTTGATGTTTACCTTGATCACCTTTACTGAGGTAGTATACATCAGGTTTCTCCATTGTAGTTATTCTTCTCCCCTCTTTCTATACTGTAGCCTGGAAGGAAATTGCTATCAGAAACTATATTTCATTTTTAAGCTATAATTATGCTTTAATAAGTAGTACCCTAAGTCACATCCACCATTAATTAATTGTCATGACACTCTAAATTGGAAACTGAGAGTCGGGGAGCTTAAACTGTATTCCCAAGGTCATATAGTTAATAAGAATGGGGATAAATTCAGTTTTATCTGAGTCTGAAGTCTGACCTACATGCCCTTTTTATACTGTTATCCTACAGTACTAATCCACTAAATTTTTAGCATAAGTGTCCTGGGTCTTGCTCCAGTGAGAGTGAAATGGAAGCCTAGACTAGCAGAACAATAATTTACCATCTACACTGTCCTTGAAAGCAGATTAACATGCAGATCTAGTCTGTGCACCAACATAATCCTCTTTATGTCCCCCAACCCCAACCTCATGAGCAAGAGTCCCAAACTCACATCAGCTCTGCTTGGGAAATCAAACTGCAGCTTTGGCAACCTAGCTCAGCTACGTAACACATTGAAAGCTGAGAGGAGTGGGAGGGCAGAAAGTGCTTTAGGATTATGTTCAAGGGCATAGGGAAGGAATGCAGTATAACATCCCAAACTTCAAGTGACTTGAAGGCCCAGAGGCAAAAAGTGACTCACCAAAGGCTACCTAAGCAGGGAGATACTGACAGAGCTGGAATTAGAAATAATGTCTTCAGTTTGGCACAGGTCTGTTTTTATTTGGGACAAGTGCTTCTCAGAAGATGCGAAGTTATGGCTGATCATTGTATGTACTTCGCAGACTTCATTGTTAAGAGCAGGGTCTGAGAAATGAGCTTCCCATCATTGGTGCGCCATTGTCTTCATCTGGTGCCATTTGGAGGGCAGTATTGGGACATATAACTAATATCCTATGAGCCTCATCTGTTCTCCATAAGAAAAATCCTTAGCCTTCTAGGTTAGCCAGGACCGACAGGGGAAGAAACCACACATCAGGGTATATAAAAAGTTTGGAAGCACCAAATAAAAAGGAGGAGATTCAATGATCCAAAATTTGCTATCTGCCCTTTTAACAAGGAAAACATCCTGTTTCTCACTGAGGCTATTTCTAGAGCTTGGATGAGGACCAGGGAGATACAAATAGCCCTGTGGTCCATATGACCACAAACAGAAATCAGGTAACATGCATTGGACATGTTTCCTTTTACAAGGTTCTATGAGATTACAACATCAAGGACTACCATGATAAATTAAAGATATCAAAAACTGTTCAGAGAAGATAGTAGGTTCTTTTTAAAGTATTTGTGTAATAATAAACTCCATGGTGACAAACATTTGTGGAGAAATTTCTCTTCTATATCATTTCATGGGTATCTTCCAGTGAACTTGACAGGACTATCCCTATTTTACAGAGGAATAAATTAAAGCTTAGGGAAGTTAAATCTCTTGCCCAAGGCCATGAAGTTGAAGCTGGATTCAACTATGATCTTTTGACAATTTGATGGTGATTATCTTTGTTTCCTATATCTGTTTATAACACACACCTGTTGATTCTACATAACCTAGGTATTTTAATTAGGTAACAACTGAAGAAATAGTTTTAGCAGATGGATGAGACATTCTAATTCCACAAATTGAAAACTAAAAAAGAAACTGAGGAGCTGAACTGTAGGTGAGTTCTTACTGGAGCTTCTTGCCTTGCATGTGTGTTTAGTCATGCCCAACTCTTTGCAACCCTATGGACTGCAGCCCACCAGGCTCCTCTGCCCGTAGGATTTTCCTGGCAAGGATACAGGAGTGTGTTGCCCTTTACTCCTCTAGGGGATCTTCCTGACCCAGGGATCGAACCCACGGCTCCAGAGACTCCTGCATTAGCAGGCAGGTCTTTACCACTGAGCCACCTGGCAGGCCCAAAGTGTTAATATCACATTGTTGCTTTAGAGAAGGCCCAAAATGCCAGATACACCAGGGAACTGGCTGAGGAGGATGAGAAGAATAAGGTATAAGAGAAGCTACCACAGGGATGAGGGGAGTTTTAAGATGGCCAGACAGAGCAGGGAGAGGTCTTAGCTTTACACCCCTACACCTCTTGAAATTTTCTCTGCCTCCCTCAGGCAGACCTCATCTTTTTTCCATTTGTGCTCTCTTCCCTACTTATTCTGGATAGCTGTTTGCCCCACAGCTCTTCTTTTTTTTTGGTCAGATAGAGATTTTAGTTTATTTTTTTAATTGGAGGATAATGGCTCTACAAAAACATGGAATGCTTCATGAATTTACATGTCATCCTAGCGCAGGGGCCGTGTTAATCTTTTTATCATTGTAATTTTAGCTTAAGTGCTGCCAAAGCGAGCACACCATAGCTGCTTTCACAGGGGTTTTCTCTCTCATTCTATGAGCTTCCCGAGGGCAGGAGTTGGTCTGATCCATTTCCACCAACCTAGCACTGCCTTGCATGGCACAGTGGAGATATCTGACTAGTGCTGGTTAGATGAACAAGTGAATAATGAATGGATGACAATTGATGAGGTGGATTGAAATCTATCTTCTTGGGACTTTTCTTTGTGGGGTAAATCTCAAAGTTCTTTTCAAGTATAAACATAAATACTATGTAGAAAGAATCTCCAGAAATATCAATGATGTAGGAACACAATGGATAACTAGCTCAGTGGGTCTGAGAAGGTTGTTCAGTCGCTAAGTCATGTCTGACTCCTTGAGACCCCATGGACTGCCGCACACCAGGCTTCCCTCCCTGTCTTTCACCATCTCCCAAAGTTTGCTCAAACTCAAGTCCATTGAGTCAGTGATGCCATCCAACCATCTCATCCTCTGCCACCCCCTTCTCCTCCTGCCCTCAATCTTTCCCAGCATCAGTGTCTTTTCCAATGAGTAGGCTCTTTGCATCAGGTGGCCAAGGTACTGGAGCTTCAGCATCAGTCCGTCTTTTAAATATTCAGGGTTGAGTGGGTAGAGAAATCCTTTCGATAATGGATCAAATGGATACAGGGAAGACAACAGCACCATGACAATCAATTTTTGAGGGACAGTGATTGAAAGAGCTGTGTATTGAAGCAAACTATCATAAGATTATAGCAACAGATGGAGAAAATACAAAAAATGCAAATGATATTTCAAAAGCCTAAATTCTGAGTGATAACTTCAAAGTGAGAAACCAAAGGACAGGGAGGATTAAACAAGGAGGTCAGTGGAAGAAGCATTTTGCTTCCTCTCCAGGGAGGGCTACACCTGGAAAGTGCCCCCTGCTCACTAAAGGGCAGATTCTGAATGTGAGACAAATGAGGGTGTTTCCAGATGACAAGCAAGTTCCATCAGCCAGTCAAGGAAGGCCACCCACACTCCCATTTTCAAGACTCCTTTCTGCTTAAAAACAAACTAAAGGAGCTCTCCTAGTATATGGTTTCCAGAGAAGGCAATGGCACCCCACTCCAGTACTCTTGCCTGGAAAATCCCATGCGCAGAGGAGCCTGGTGGGCTGCAGTTCATGGGGGTCGTGAAGAGTCAGACACGACTGAGCGACTTCACTTTCACTTCACTTTCATGCATTGGAGAAGGAAATGGCAACCTACTCCAGTGTTCCTGCCTGGAGAATCCCAGGGATGGGGGAGCCTGGTGGGCTGCCGTCTATGGGGTCACACAGAGTCGGACACGACTGAAGCGACTTAGCAGCAGCAGCAGCAGCAGCAGCAGCAGCAGTATATGGTTTCTGGTAATAGACATGACCACAGGCTCAGCTCACCTTCCCTGTTTCCATTCCCTCTCCAGGCCCAAGAGTCAAGGATGAGAAATGGGTGGAGCGTGCAGGGAGGAGGGGCAGGATGGAGGTTTCTCAGAGAACCTTGCTGGGGGGGAGAGGAAATAATACTGGCAAGAAAAGCCACCCTACTGTGCTTTGGGCATGGCGTGAAATGTTTTTACCTTGCTGTTTTTAGTCGCTCAGTCATGTCTGACTCTTTGCGATTTCACGGACTGTAGCCTGCCAGGCTCCTCTGTCCATGGAATTTTCTAAGCAGGAATGTGGAATGGGTTATCATTTCCACCTCCAGGGCATCTTCCTGACACAGGGATCACACCCGGGTCTCCCTGCGTTGGCAGCCGGATCCTTTACCACTGAGCTGTCTGGGAAGTCCCTTCTCAGGTCACAAACCTTCAATGCTTCTCATTGTCTAGAACAGCACTCTGATGATGGAAATGGTCTGTGTCTGCAGTGCCCAATACAGTAACCATATTTGGCCATTGAACACTTGAAATATTGCTTTTACCACTGAATTTTTAATTTTAATTTGAATAGCCTCATGTGGCTAGTGATTACCATGTTAGACGGTACACGTCTAAAGTCCTACATCTTTAGACTGACAGTGAAACCCTTCCAGACCTAATACACAGTGACAGCCCTTCCCTCTCAATTTCAGACGTGTTATAACTTGGGGTTAAGCCAGGACATGTGATGTCAGCAAGCAGAAGGGAAGGGAAGAGAAGATATTCTTATGACTTTAAGTCTAAACTCTCTTCTAGGTCCAGCTATACCTCTCTTGTGCAGGCACCCTGTCCCCCCACCCTCTGACCGCTCCACACCACCTTCTCTTCCCTCCCTGCCACAACATGGCCTTGTTCTGTTGGCCTCAGCCAGACTTTGGACTCTGTCCCGCCTCCGCTTACCTCCTGTAGAATTGGATGCTGTTGGTCTTGGCAGCAACCTTGAGGCTACACTTGTTCCTCTACCAGCGCTAATTAGTTATTGAACAAACAGCAAGAGAGCCTCAGGGTAGGCCCACATGCAGGACTTTCAGGCCGGGTGGAAAATGTCAAGATGTAATGGAACTTCTGCTGTGAATCACGTCTGGAGAATGAAATATTCGAGAGAGCCAGATCCTGAAACACACGAGGGAAACAGAACGGAGCACAGTTCTCCTTGGAGCCTTCTCATCTTTGCAACATCACTGGGAGGCGAGAAAACTTCATGTGGATGGGCAGGGCCAAGAGACTGCTTAGCTAAACCTCCCTTTGCTCTGGGTTTTGCTCTGTGGGTTGATGGAAGCTGCGCTGTCGATGGAAGCTTGATGAAGATTCCTCTAAAATGTGGAACACCTAATATGGGACAGGAAATTACAGCCATGTGGGCTGCCCGGGGTCAGGGCTCACCTCAAACACACTCCTAATCAGAGGAGCTGCAGCCCAGAGTGGGGAGGCCCCTTGCCAAGTATGTGGAACATGTTAGTGGCCAAGGATTCTGGGCCTTTGAATCCGGGGTTCCTTTTTTTTTTTTGCTATAACATAGATGAACATTTAAATTTATTTTAATTGGAGGCTAATTACTTTACAATATTGTAGTGGTTTTTGCCACACATTGACATGAGTCAGCCATGGGTGTACATGTGTTCCCCATCCTGAACCCCCCTCCCACCTCCCTCCCCATCCCATCCCTCTGGATCATCCCAGTGCACCAGCCCTGAGCGCCCTGTCTCATGCGTTGAACCTGAACTGGAGATCTATTTCACATACGATAATATACATGTTTCAGTGCTATTCTCTCAAACCATCCCACCCTCGCCTTCTCCCACAGA
This sequence comes from Redunca redunca, assembly GCA_006410935.1. NCBI lineage: Eukaryota > Metazoa > Chordata > Mammalia > Artiodactyla > Bovidae > Redunca > Redunca redunca. The sequence continues at coordinate 120,420 of SJYQ01009076.1, read as the reverse complement.
GTCCAAAAGACTATACATCTGTGTCTCTTTTGCTGTCTCGCATATAGGAACCCGGGGTTCCCTGACTCCCAGGTAACTGCTCTTCCTGTTGTAGCTAAACAACAGAGGAAATGCACAAGAAAACACAAGCTGGGATTTCCCCGGGGGTCCAGTGGTTGAGAACCCACCTGCCATTGCAGAGGGACACCAGTTCGGTCCCTGGTCTGGGAAGATCCCACACGCTGCAGGGCACCTGAGCCCATGGAGCCCGTGCTATGCCACCCGAGAGGCCACTGCAGTGAGAAAGCTGGCCACCACAACTAGAGGGTGGCCCTTAGTTGTTGCAACTAGAGAAAGACTGTGTGCAGCAATGAAGACCCAACACAGCCAAAATAATACATTAAAAAAGAAAACACAAACTGACTTTCTTTCTTAATGGTCTCCCCTTCCATCCTTACAAATGTCCCTGGCAGAGAGAAGGGAAATTTGAGCAGTTCGCCATCAGCTCTGAGGTTGTCACGCCTTCTCAATGGGGTGGACTGGGACAAGCTCAGAAGTGAGGGGCAAATGACCTGGAGACAAGTCCAGAATCTTTCCACATTTTTACTCCTGATTCTCAGCATATTGCTTAACTTTCTGGGCTTCAGCCTTCATATGTGAAGTGGGGCTGGTAAACCTGATCTCGCAGGCAATTCATGGGGGTTAAATGAGATGATGGGTATATGGTCCCTAATTCAACAGCTCCGTTTATCAAACCGAGCAGCTGCCCTGTGCCTGCTGTCAGGATTCAGAGGTGCCACCTAGATGCCTGGGAGGTGGCAGATGTTCATTATGGTCCGTTGGTAGGAGAAGGAGGGGGTAGGGATGCCAGTGAAGGCATCCCTGACCCAAGGAGTGGTCCTCACCCCACACACCCTTGCTTCAGGTTGGGCTGAGCTCTTGCTGCTTCTGCTCCTCCCCCTCCCACCAGTGAGATGATGTTTTTATTTGCTCCGTTTGTTTTTTTGTTTATAAACCTGGGCTCCTGGGAGAAGCCAGATCCCAAAGCAGGTCCTAGTTGTGAAGGTCAGCCCTGAGGCTGACACAGGAGCCAGGCCCCACTGGGGAAAACATCAGGCTGCCACACCTAACGGGTCTGTCCCAGCTGCCCTGCCCTCACACGGTTCTAGCTTCTCCTCCATGCCCGGCCCTGGGCAGGAGGCTGCTGAAGCAAAGGACACAAGGGCCCTGCCCTGGAGACCTTCAGGGGCTCTCAGAAAACACCCGACGGCCATTACATAGTGCCGGATGTTCAAGCTTTGACAACAAAAGCTCATATGCTTATTTGAGGATTAAATTATTTAAAGCAGGACCACAAGGACAACTCATTATGTTACAGAAAGGGAAAGACAGAAGCTATAGAAGCAGCAAGAAGGCTTGGAATCTAGCGTTTTGGGGGCATGTGCTGGAATCCACTCTGGGCTTAGGTTTGAGGGGATCACAGAGATGTGTAAGACTCCATCCCTGACCCCCTAAAGCTGTTAGGTACATTGAGGAAGAGAACATGTGAATAATCACACCACTGTGTGAGTCCTGCAGGAATACCTTCCAGCATCCGGAGCTCCTGGTCTTCCCAGGGCCTCTGTCCTCCACCCTGACCGATGTCCTCAGGCTCATGAAGACCCTTGTCTTACACAGCCTTTGTAAGGAGCTCATAGAAGCGGCTTCAAAACTGTCTGGCAAATGGGGTCACTGATCCACCTGCTTCCCTCTCCTCTTGGTTCAGGGCTGCTCTGTGAGATGTTAATTCCTTGCAGGTTCAGGTGTGCCCAAGCATGGGTGCTGAGCAGGTCCCCAAGGATCATAACATGAGAGAAAGCCCAGCCTGAGTGAGGAGGCCCCCGTGTGATGCTGAGAACAGTGCCTCATACCCCTCCAGCAGTGGCTGGAGTGAAAGGTGGGCTGCACGAGTGTGGGATGGGGCACGCGGAGTGACTGTGAGCTCTCTGCGACTGTGTGAGTGTGTGGGAAGGTGAGAAGGGAGAGGGAGTCTACTTGGGTAACTGTTGTGACAAGCCAGGTAAAAAATAGAGAGGGAGGAAACCACATCGCTTGGGGTAAGAAGAGAGGGGAGGTGCCGTTTAGGAGAACGGTCAGGGAGGTGGAATCCAGGGGACCTGGCGACTGGATGTGGGAGACAAGGGAGAGGGAGGACTGGGATGGTTGCTAGGACACCAGCTGGTGGGGCAGGGGGCTGGCCACCTGGTGATGCTATTCATTCTAACAGGGAACTGAGAAGGTGGAAGGGGTTCACATTTTATTTGAAATGGAACAGGGGTTTTCCCTTTCCCAAGTGAAGAGAAAATGAGACCTCAGCTTTCCTGGAAGCCTTTACTAAGAAATTCCCGGTCTGCAGGAAACAGAAAGAAATTCCAAAATCATGCAGATGGGGCTGGGCCAGGGCTGTGCATGCATAGGACTTTTTTTTTTTTCTTCCTCCACTTACCTCTACAGAGCTACTATCTTCTCCCTTGTCTAACAGACTCATAGATACTTCTGGACAGACTCTTTTCATAGCTGGAGAATCTGACCACAATAAAGAGATATACCCATATACCTCTGTGTGCGTGTGTGAATAAAGTCGCTTCAGTAGTGTCTGACTCTGTGCGACCCTTTAGACCATAGCCCACCAGGCTCCTCTGTCCATGGGATTCTCTAGGCAAGAATACTGGAGTGGCTCATGGTCTCCTCCGGGGGCTCTTCCCAACCCAGGGATGAAACCCACAGCTCTTAGTCTCCTGCACTGGCAGCAGAGTTTTTAACCACTAGCGCCACCTGGAAGCCCATATATCTGTGTGTGTATGTGTGTGTATGATATGAGATATATTTCATGTCTCCCATATATCTCATATGGAAGCCCATATATCTCTGAGACATAGCTTATTCACAACATGAGTAGGGATCAGAATCTTACCTGTAACTCAGGCCCGTTTCTTACTCCTCTCCCCTATCCTTTCATGCCTCATTTCTGTACACTGTCAGCTTTCTTATCTTACAATGGGCCAAGGGATGCTCTGAGGTTTGGGGTCAGCATTCCCTAACCAAGCAGACAAGCAAGCAAACAAAAAGCCTTGCATGTGTACTGTCTTTCGAATACCTGATGCCATGTTTCAGGTACTACCTTTTGTAAGCCCCAGTTCTCTCCTTGTTTCACCGAGGACGAAACTGTTTCAGAGAGCAGTAAAGCGATTTGCCTAAGGTCTCATGACCAGAAGTGAGACTCAGGCCTGAAACCAGGTTTCCTGGATCTCTCCTTATTTCTAGAGAAAAAGTGAAAGTGTTAGTTGCTCAGTTATGTCCAACTCTATTCAACCCCACAGCCTGTAGCCCACCAGGCTTCTCTGTCCTTGGGATTCTCCAGGCAAGAATACTGGAGTGGGGACCCATTCCCTTCTCCAAGGGATCTTCCTGACCTAGGGATTGAATCAGGATCTCCTGCATAGGCAGACTCTTTACCGTTTGAGCCACCAGGGAAGCTCCCTTATTTCTAACATGGAATTAAAACCATGCCCATAGATGAAATACACGAGCTTGCAGCAGCCTCCCTAAATGTTGTTTTCCTCTCCTTCTCATCCGACTCTTCCGACAAACCATGCTGTTGCTCCCATAGATCCTCCAGCCTGTGCATTCTGGAGGATTTTCTGAATTACTTCATCCCTTTATGAAAGGATAAGAATGCAGTAGTGACTCCCTCCAGCTCAGACAACTTCTCTCACCGCCCTGAACCTATGTCTCTAACCCTCAGGATAAAGTCCAGACCCCTTACTCTAACATCCAGGCATCCCATGTGTACTCTGACTCTCCTTGCTTTCTGAAACCACCCTAATCACATGGGCACAGCTCCTTGCTCTCTCAGTTACTGGTCTTTAGTGAGAGCACTCATTACTCTAGAAGTTCCTGCCTCTCTGGGGAACTGTATGGATCAGTAGAGGGGCTCCCAGATGGCTCAGTGGTAAGGATTCCTCTGCCAATACAGGAGACACAGGAGATGCGGGTTTAATCCCTGGGTCAGGAAGATCCCCTGGAGGAGAAAATGATACGCTTGCCTGGGAAATCCCACGGACAGTGGAGCCTGGTAGGCTACAGTCAGTGCGGTTGAAAGAGTCAGACATGACTGAGCAACTGAGCACACACCCACCCCCCGGTAGACCGTGCTTCTTGAGAGTTAGATAAGTTTCATGCACATCGTGTGCCTCCAGTGATTAGCACGGAGCCTTGCACAGGGTAGTTAATAAATATTCATTGAATTAATGCAGCAATAGATATGTCCATAAATTCAGGGAAGCAATGAACGGAGATAATGATATCTGTCCCAAAGGAGCACACACAGTTATTGTGGTAAAGATATGTAAGGACAATCTACTCATAAGAGCAAGACAATCTATGAGGCGCCAGACAAATAGGGAGCATTATTTCCAAGGGATTATAAAAAGGACAATGAAGAGTTAGCGTGTTCACTCACATGGCCTGTATTGGCACTGCATGTGCTGCTGCTGGGGTGGCAGGGACCATGGAGAACCTTGCAACCTCACTTGTTGTTATGGAAGAAACCGTTTTGTAGTTTCTGAATAGAAGCTGGTATAGAAAAAGCACTCAGATCATATTCAGATCAATAAGCAGATTCAAGCTATAGGGCAGTCTACCATCGCCACATAGTAGGTCACCTGGAAATTCCAAGAACTCAGGTTGATCTAATTAATTTCATTCAACTTCTCTAAGACTCAATCTTCTCTCTATGGAATGGAGACATAAGAGCAACTGCTCCCCAGAGTCACTGTGTCAGGATTACGCAGATTAGACAACGCATGGTTGGAAGGTGCCTGTCCTGGTGTCTTCCTCGTAGCTGCCTGCAATGAAAATGCTTTTGATGAAGCTGGCAATCAAGTGCTCCCAGATCCTAGGGCAGCACTGGGCTTGTTGGTTGAGCTACGTAATGTTTCTGAAGAACAAATAGATCCTCCAGGAGAGCTGAATCAGGCAAGAAGGATACACATGTGGAGTGAGTTACTTGGGAAAACAATTGAAGCCAAGACTAAATGAGTTCATGAGAAATCAGGTTTGTTTCTGTGTAAGAGATGGACAAAAAAGTTGGTGAAAAAAACAGGAAATTGGGATCCTGATGAACCAGAAAGAAAGCAGTAATTGACAAAAGCCAGATGGCTTCTTCTTTCTTAGCATTGGGTCCCTCCCACAACAAAGAGGGGACTATTTCATGTGAAGGATCCTGTGGTCATTTAACTGGGCCAGACTGCAAGGCATGCTGGGATCTCAGGGATTCTTTGGGATCCCTTGGCCGGGTAACTGACAAAAAGGTGAGATAGGGCTAATCTTTGATGAGATGTGAATGATGGGCATGAATGTGGGGGCTGATGTTAAATGCCTATGGTACTACGGTGCCTTGGGTATAACTGGTTATGTTCTGTGCCCTGTAGCCTCCCTACCACACTGATAACTAACTAGACCAAAGAGTCACTCTCTGGCTGGAATCTAGACATCGGGTAGTGAGCAGGAGCCCTGGGAATCTGGCTTGCACATCTGCCCTACAGGAATATTTTATATTATATGCTGACAAAGGGACACAAGCAGGATCTCTCTAGAGAAGTTGTGAATATGACACTTAAGATAAAATTCAGAGAAAAAGAGTAGAAATAATGCAGAAAGCTGTGAGGAAAGGGAGAAACAGCTGAAGCTAGAAGAGAAGCAGAAGGGCAGTACTGGAAGAGGAGGCACCAGCACAGGGAACCCAAAGACTGTTCCTAAGGGGACGAAAACTCAGGCTGCGGTTGTTTCTTGGCCCTCGAGGCATCATGGGCACTGCTCTCTCTGAGGCCTGCAGAGCGCTGCCAGTTCCTGGACCCTCCTCGCTTCCCTGAGGATCTTTCACAAGTCCTCTGTAGTGGGGGCAGCCCGACTTTGTGTCATTCGCCACCTTAAAGGGACACCTGTCTGTGAGCCCTGTTCTAGGCTTGAGCTGCGCGTACACTGAGAGCTACATATAGGCAGGGTCTGCAGAGGCGAGCCCTGAGCCAGGTGTCCTCTTTCCTCCAACCTGCATGGTTGACTCCAGGTCTGCCTGGTTTAGGAAGTATCTCCATTTATTGACAAGAGGTCGAGGGTGGTGGGAAGAGCCCAGGCTTCAGAAAGAAGGCAACTGGAAAGAGACATGTCCTTGGGACCCCAGGCAAGAGGTCTAAGGTTTCAGACTAGGCATTTGTCCAAGTGAGAAATGGGGCTCAGGAGTGGGGCGTTACCTGGGGTATCAGTGGGCATCGGTTGTCCTAGATGGGGGTGTGCTGTAAGCATCCCAGGGGCACAGAGCTGCCCAGTGGCTGCAGCCAGGCTCACTAGACACCAGTCATTGTTGGCAGTGACCAGTGGCAGGAATCCTCTCAGAGCGAACTTGCTATTGTACCATCTCCTCAATTATGAACAAAATTGCCAAGTAGGCAGGGTATGGCTGAAGCTGTAAGCTGAAGGCTTCATGGGTGGCTGGAGAGGCAGCCTGGGGAAGCAGGAGCTGACAGGTGCACTCGTGTTTACCCATGTTGCACTGACACTGGTTAGATACATCCTCTGCTCTTCTCCAAGTTGTGTCGAGGCCGTGTCCCCTTCTCTGTATTTCTAGCACTCAACATGATGCCAGGCACATGGGAAGTGTTTAGTGCATCACTGCTGGATTTCTGAATACACATTTAGAGCTGGGGAAATACTGTCCTAAAAAACCCCACAAACCTCAGATATCAAATATCATCCTCTTCAACTTGGGATCTTCTTAGGTAACCATAGGTGTGTGTGTGTGTGTGTGTGTGTGTGTGTGAGCTCTCAGCTGTGTCCGACTCTTTGCAACCCATGGACTATAGCCTGTTATTCCTCTGTCCATGGGACAAGAATACTGGCTGCTGCTGCTGCTAAGTCGCTTCAGTTGTGTCCGACTCTGTGCGACCCCATAGACGGCAGCCCACCAGGCTCCCCCGCCCCTGGGATTCTCCAGGCAAGAATACTGGAGTGGGTTGCCATTTCCTTCTCCAATGCATAAAAGTGAAAAGTGAAAGTGAAGTCACTCAGCTGTGTCCAACTCTTAGCGACCCCATGGACTATAGCCTACCAGGCTCCTCTGTCCACGGGATTTTGCAGACAAGAATACTGGAATGGGGTGCCATTGCCTACTCCAAAGGATCCATTAATACTCTGCCTGCTTGAAGCAGATGATGCTATGACATGGAAGAAACAACTTACCTGGAGACACTTGTTCAAATTCTTCCTCAAGCAGTTACTAGCTGCGGGGTCTCGCAGAGGGTTACCTAACACGCGTGGGCTTTTCCTCACCTGAAAGTGAGAGTCACTCAGTCATGTCTGACTCTCTGAGACCCCGTGGACTGTAGCCCACCAGGCTCCTCTGTCTGTGGTGAATACTGCCTCTGTCCAGGCAAGAATACTAAAGTGGGTTGCCTTGCCCTCTTCCAGGGGGTCTTCCCAACCCAGGGATCGAATCTGCATCTCTTGTGTCTCTTGCATTGGCCAGTGGGTTTTTAACCACTAGCACCACCTGGGCAGCCCAGCAACTAGGAGATAGTGCCTATTCATGGGGTAAAAGAGGATTTGGTGAGATGACATGTGAGAAAACAGCAGTCCGGAGAGTAGCTTAATAAATGTTTGTTGAATGGCAGATGCCGTTCTGGTAACTAAAGTTCACCATGGCTCTGTTCTGCTTTTTGCCCTGACTCATTGCCACATTGTCTGTCAAGGACCATCCTGTTGTTCAGCCCGGTTCTTCTCAAACTAACAGGGGCATGCATGAGTTGGCCTGACAAATGGTAGGAAACCACCATTGATCACTTACTGTTCATCCTTGGAAGGCAAGCAGTGATAGACCGACAGGCTCCAGTAGGGGAATCCTGGGCACTGCTTATCTGAAGGCACCACTAGAGCCCCTATTCTGGGAGAGCCTGGGCAACTTCAGAGGAGGGACTAGACAGTGCCAGCTGACTGGCATCCCTGGCAGCGGGGGCTTCATATTTTAGCAAGCCTCTGAGCTTATGCAAGTATCATCTGGGTTAGAGAAGCCACAGGTTTAGGTCTGCTAACCATATAATTAAATAAGGTAGAATGTCAAGAGAAAGCCAGAGATGAAGCTTGTAGACTTAAAAAGCTGTATATTGAGAAAAGGCCACAATAACATCTTTATATCTTCCCTGAGAAAAATGGACACAAAGCAACAGATTTCAACTGCAGAGAGCATGAGGACTCACGTGGAGGACTGTTAGAGGGCTGCAGGCTGGGTGTATCACTGCATTTGTGGCCTAGACAGTCTGAGCCAGGCTTTCCATGTATTATCACTCATCCACACTGCATTTACTCATCCACACTGCATTTTCTGGGCTCCAAGATCACCGTGGATGGTGACTGCAGTCATGAAATCAAAAGAGGCTTGCTCCTTGGAAGGAAAGTTATGACCAGCCTAGATAGCATATTCAAAAGCAGAGACATTACTTTGCCAACAAAGGTCCATCTAGTCAAGGCTATGGTTTTTCCAGTAGTTATGTATGGATGTGAGAGTTGGACTATAAGGAAAGCTGAGCGCCAAAGATTGATGCTTTTGAACTGTGGTGTTGAAGAAGACTCTTGAGAGTCCCTTGGACTGCAAGGAGGTCTAACCAGTCCATCTTAAAGGAGATCAGTCCTGAGTGTTCATTGAAAGGACTAATGTTGAAGCTGAAACTCCAATCCTTTGGCCACCTGATGTGAAGAGATGACTCATTTGAAAAGACCTTGATGCTGAGAAAGATTGAGGGCAGGAGGAGAAGGGGATGACAGAGGATGAGATGGTTGGATGGCATCACTGACACAATGGACATGGGTTTGTGTGGACTTCGGGAGTTGGTGATGGACAAGGAGGCCTGGCATGCTATGGTTCATGGGGTCACAAAGAGTCGGACACGACTGAGTGACTGAACTGAACACTGAAGTAGTGTGTGTGTGTGTGTGTGTGTGTGTGTGCTCAGTCATGTCCCACTCTTTGCATTCCCATGGACTGTAATCCTAAATAGTAAAAGTTATTATTCCTGCTTTAGTGAAATGGAAACTGATGCTCAGGTTTATTTAAGCAGTTCACCCTAACTCATGTGAGCCGGGTGGGCTGCCATCTATGGGGTCACACAGAGTCGGACACGACTGAAGTGACTTAGCAGCAGCATGACAGTATTGAGTCAGAGCTAAGACTTGTCTGTCCAAAGGGTATTGTTTTACTGGATCACACTGCCAAGGGAAAGTTCTGGCTTATAATTTACCTTTTAATGTAAATAGTGTATATGTAATCTAGCAAAACTGAGAGGAGTAGGACTTCAGGGTGAATCTTGCATTTAAGGAGGGTTTTGGGGATCTTCTAACCAACTTCCTGTTGTACCTCATCAATCTATATATTTGGCATGTCACCATAATTGCCCAGTGGCTTTACTGAGAGGCTCTATTCTCTTTGATCTCTGTGAAGCATAACATTCTGTGGATCCATCTTTCCTCTTGGTTGGTTGCACCAGCCATGGGCTTATATGGTAACCCCTTAATTGTTCTACTTGCTCAAGGCCCTCTCCACTCTAACCCGCCCTTCAACATGGAAGTCAAAATGATCTTCACAAAGTCTGACTCTGATTCATGTCCCAGTTTTGCACTCAAATATAGAACGGCTGTCTCCTGCAGGTCACATTTAGTCCAGTTCTGTGGTCTGACACTCAAGGACTCCTGCAATTCTTTCAGTCTCCAACCTTTCACCTTCAGCCAATCAGAACTAACTACTTACTGATCTCTAAACTCAGTTGCTCTTTCTCACCTCTGCGCCTTTTCTCATGTCATCCCTAGAGATTTCTCCTAGAGATAAATATCAAAATCATAGCAACAATTCAAGCCTGAGGACAAATACTACCTCTTTCCTTTATTTCACATCTCTTCCCCTTTGCACTGAACACAGTTCCTAGGAAAGGACTTGTGGTCAAGAAATTCTTGCAAGGTCATGCATATTTTATTAATGGAGTCCCTACTATAGAAAACTGTGCTATGTGTTTGGAGATGACATAATAATACACCTAGAAAAGCCTAAAGATGCCACCAGAAAACTATTAGAACTAATCAATTAATCTGGTAAATTTGCAGGATGCAGATTTAATACACAGAAATTTCTTGCATTCCTATAACCTAACCATTAGAAAGAGAAATGTATGCTATTTCTTGAAATATCATTTTTAGACATATATTGAGCTAAGCATTATTTGTTGAGATTTCCCTGATATGGTAATTGAGTAATTAGTTCTCACGCATCACCATCTTGGTGGGTGTGGAAGCGATATTTCATTGTGGTTTTGATTTGCATACCCCTAATTGCTGATTATGTTGAGCATTTTTCCATGTGCTTATTGATTATTTGTATAGCTTCTTTAGAGAAATGTCTATTCAGATCATCTGTCCATTTTTAAACTGGGTTTTCATTTTATTATTGAGTTGTAAGAGTTTTTCATATATTCTAGTTATGAATCCCTTGTCAGATGTACGAGTTATAACTATGTTCTTCCTATTTGTGGGTTATGTTCACTTTGTTGATAATGTTCTTTGGAGTACAAAAGTTTTAAATTTTGATCAAGTCCAATTAATCCATATTTTATACTGCTATTTGTGCTTTTGGTTACTATATGAAAATATTTTTCCTAACACACTGTAATTTAAATGTATTCCTATATTTTTCCTAAGGGTTATAAAATTATAGCTCTTACGTTTAGGTCTCTATGAATATTGACCTATTTTTTGTTTATAGTATATTGAATCTATTTTTAGATGGTTTACATCATTTAGTTTACAAAATTAATTTACCCATTTTCCTATTAGTATTTCAATTATCTACTATAGTTATATAGAGAAGTTATTCATTTGAATATATTCACTTGCATATATTTATTTGGTGGCTCAGCAGGGAAAGAATCTGCCTGCAGTGCAGCAGACTCAGAAGACACGGGTTCAGTCCCTGCGTCGGGAAGATCTCCTGGAGAAGGGAATGGCAGTCCACTCCAGTATTGCCTGGAGAACCCCATGGACAGAGGAGCCTGGTGGGCGACAGTTCATAGTCACGGAGAGTTGGACACTACTGAAGCAACTGAGCACAAGTAAGTTTTCTAAACTTTAATAACTGCTTAGCTTTTGTGTTTATTTTTTCTTTTGGGGTTAAGAAACAGAATTTAATAATTGCTTTTTGAATCTCCTTTTTAATAAATTTGCCTCTTTGTACTTTATTTCACTGACATATTTCTAATATAATGTTAAATCATAAGAGATAATGGTGGACATCTGTGTTTTGTTCCTAAGTTTGATGCAATGCGTCTGATGTTCAGTTTGACTTCTCGTATTCTTTACCATGTAAGAATTATCCTTCTACTCCTTCTGTATTATTTCAACTTTAATAAGGACAGTATTCTGTATTATTTCAACTTTAATAAGGACAGTATAGTAAATTTCATCAAGATGATCATGGTTTTTTTCTCTTATACCATCTGATGAATGATGTAGTGCAGTTATCAACATTTTCAGTATTGAACCATCTTTGCATTTCTGAAGTGAATCCTGCTTAGTCAGAGTGCATTATTCCTTTAAAGTACTGCTGGTTTGGATTTGCTCACATTTTATTTATGACACTTGCATAGATGATATTGCCCAACATCAGTGTATGCCAAATCCCCTTTCTTGAGTCAAGCCAAACTACATTAGGAAAGTAAAGGGAGGTTAGCGAGAAAAGGCTCAGATGAGATTTCATGATCTCATTTCTGTTCATTTTGGAGAACCTGGTCATCGTCCATCTGACAAAGTGCTTTTTCTATATCAGTTTTCCACCCTGAAGCCCCTATTTTAGCAAAGCACAGAGAGAAAGCGCTAAAGTATTACAAGGCTGTCCCATACCACCATTTACTAAGTGTTTATGATAAGCTGTACCGTGCTTGACACTACATATATTATTTCTCCTTCTCTTTCCTTCTCCCTTTTTCCTCATCCTCTTCACTATTTTTATTTTAATAGGCTGGAAAACATACTGGGATATTAATTTGTGTTTCCATTTGATAGGAGATTGGAAAAAGACATCTGGAGAAAATTTCCCTCCTCTTAACAGAGTTCTTAAAGGTCTTTGTGTTGCAGGCCTGCCCTCCTGCCTCCTTCCACCTCCAGGCATTTGTTTGAGGAAATTACTGAGGGAAGTTAGTATCTGGGCTGGAGAAGGAGACACAACTGGGGCTACAAAGTGAGCAAAGTTTATCATCCCAGAGCCTGAGGAAGTGGGACATGCTGTGGCAAGTCTCACAAATGCCAAGAACTTACACAGCATCCTTAGAAGTGCCAGGATCTCTGATGGGGGTGAGACGTAGATGTCACAGAAATGACCACTGAGGGTGGGAGACTCTGGGAGGGTCTGAGACCACTGGGCTCTTTACAAAATAGTACAATGTCCATGCTTAGCATGACAGTAAAGGGTTTCCTATTTGTGAATGTAAATATTTTCATTGTAACATCTCAGAGAACAGTTATAAACTTAAGAACTGAGTACATTCTTCCATCTTTCAGGCACGATGTACATAGCCAAAGAAGGAGACAGAGTTCCCCTCAACACCGCCTTACCAAAAGAATGGTTAGGGAGAAAATTCCTATCTTTTATCTATATAACTCTCATTCAAACCTTAGGAAGTTTTTTGTTTTAATTATTTTCCCATCTTCAGATAAAGAAACTAGTACATACCTGGAGAGGTTAAATAACCTGGCCAGGGTCATGATATCATTCTAGGTTCACCTGACTTCATAAATCATAGGCCAACAATTCTGCTGCCTTAGTTTAAACAAACCAAAAAAAGGTATTTCTTACTGAGGGACTATTTTGTGCCAAGTAAAAGGCTAAATGCCATATATATGTATGTATTATGTATGCATGCCTGCGTGTTAAGTCGCTTCAGTCATGTCCAACTCTTTGTGACCCCATGGACTGTAGCCAACCAGGCCCCTCTGTCCATGGTATTCTCCAGGCAAGAATACTGGTGTGGGTTGCCATGCCCTCCTCTAAGGGATCTTCCCAACCTAGGGATCAAACTCATCTGTTCCATCTCCTGCATTTCCAGGTGGGTTCTTTACCATTAGTGTCACTTCGGAAGTATTTATTAATTTATTTATATCGGCTTCCCTGGTAGCTCAGCTGGTAAAGAATTTGCCTACAATACAGGGGACCTGGGTGAAATCCCTGGGTTGAGAAGATCCCCTGGAGAAGGGATAGGCTACCCATTCCAGTATTCTTGGGCTTCCCTGGTGGCTCAGACAATAAAGAATCCACCTGCAGTGCAGGAGACCTGGATTCAGTCCCTGGGTTGGGAAGATCTTGTCTCCTTCATCTCTTGCATTGGCAGTCGGGTTCTTTACCACTACTACTACCTCAAAAGTATTATGTATGCACTTATTAATTTATTTATATAGTATTCATATGTAACCCATATCAGAAATTTTCAAGGAAGTTCTTACTATCATATTAATCATCTCATTTTATCATAAAGCAAAAGATGGAGAATCATTCCGTTAGTTGCTAGACCTAGTGTCTAGCCCCAGTCGTGCTGCTAACTCTGCACTTCAGTTTTTTCATTTGTGACATGAGAACAGCAAAACTGGCCTTTCCATATTATTATGGGTATGGAGTGAGGTACTGGAAGTAGCAGGATCTTGTTAACTGTGAAAAGAGGTATACATGTGGACCTTGCCTTCTGTGGAGATTACAGTTGGTCATCACAGCTGAGAGCCTTTCCCAGCAGTTACCAGGATACTGAGACATACATTGCAGTGCAGAGGGGGACCAAGACACCAGGAGCTGGATGCTGGCCTTGGAAACTGATTGTTTACATTTGTTTACAGTCTCCTTGAAGCAGAGGTTAGGTCATAGTTCTTCTGGGCCTGGCAAAGTCCGCTGGAAACTGCTAATGGCCAAACCATCTCATCTGATTGCTTCTTTCCAGTCCTTCCCTGCATTCTGGGAAGACAAACCAGATGCCCTCTCATCACCACTCTGAGGACTCTCCCTTTGGTAGCTCTTCCAGGCAGCAGGAATGCCAAAGATTCCTATAGGCAGTCCGTCCACAGGGCTCAGAAAACCATCTGGCCTAATGCAGGCCACCCCAAGGAAGGTCCGAAGAGACTTGCTGTGCAGGTGTCTGTACTCAGGATGACATCAAGGCACGTGTCTGCGCTCTGAGATTGCTGCTTGGCACTGACCACAGCCAGAGTCACTCAGGACGAGCTGCTAAGCCACGCTAGTAAAGGAGGGGTCTAATGTGTTTGCACAATAGTCAAGAGGAGGACATGGCAACCCACTCCAGTATTCTAGCCTGGAGTAGCCCATGGACAGAGGAGCCTATGGACAGAGGAGCCTGGCAGTCTACTGTCCATAGGGTCACACCGAGCTGGACACAACTGAAGCAATTTAGCATGCACAAGCTTGCATGCACAACAGTCACCTTCCCTGTGATTACAGCTCTAAGTGGTCCCCCCAAAGCAACTAGACTATGTCAAAGGCAATGGGGGTTTCAGGGGGAAAGTCAGGAGAAAATCACTGAGATTTAGAGATAGATGCCTTTTTCCATCAATATTGGGAAAGTATGTCTGGAAATGAAGGTATTTTGGAGACCTGATAAGCACCATGAGCTACAGACCTATCTTTTACTCATCCTGTACTCCAAGGTATTGACAATGCCTGACATTCTAGATGCTCTATAAATATTGGTTGATGACTGAGTAAATGAGTATTTTGGTAGCAAGTGGGGTGGTCCCACTTGCTCTAAGTCTTTGTACAATTCAACTATTTCTTCCTATGAAGGAACTGCACTAACCCAGTTTTTTTTCTCATCAAGAGATACAATGCCAGGTGTGAGGAAAGAAACAGCCCTTGGCACAAAATCAAAGTTCTGCATCTGAATCTTGACGCCTCCTCCCCTGACCAATTGTGTGGCCATGGAGAAGTCAAAGAATTTTGAACTTGAATCCCCTTATCTGAGACTTTAGAGTTATAATTCCTCCCTTGTGAGACTTTTTTTTCCTTCCATAATTCACATCCCACATATGTGTGGGATCTGCCAGTACAGTTTCTGGGAGGTGGCAGTTAAGACTAAGAGCACATGTTCTGGCTTTCAAGCCTCAGAATGTATTTACATCCTGGTTCTGCCACTTGTGAACTATATGTCCATAACTTCTCTAAGTCTTCTCTTCATCTCTAAGAAAAGGAATAGTAATATCCATCCCATTGGGTTGAGGGGATAATGAATGTAACATACTTACCACGCTGCCTGGAATATGATAAGAAATTATGATTGTTATTTTTTTTTTAGAAAGAGGAAGTGATTTCTCATTTGCATATCAGACTTTGATAAGATAAAAATGCTTACTGCTTCTTAAAGACTTTTTTTTTTTAAATAAATTTTTAAGAGCACAGCCACTCCATGTTCTTGGGTTTCACTACAGAATTTTAAGGCAGCATATCATTTTTTGCATTTTTCCCTTCTTACTTCTTTTGGAATAGAACCACTAGAACATGAAAAAAAAAAAAAA
>SJYQ01009076.1:25451-104323 GCA_006410935.1 Redunca redunca | reverse complement strand
GAAGCTGTTTGCTTTCACAGACTCCATGTCCCAGCACATTCCACTGAACTTACAGCAAGTGACTAACGAGTATTTCACCACTGTGACATTTGGAGTTGCAAGCCATAGGGGTTGTTGTTTGATTAAACCATATATTAAAAGCGTTTTGAAAAACGTGTGTTACAAAATCATTCCGTCGAAGTCATAAACAAGAGTTCTTTCGGTCTCTCTCCAGGCTGATAATAATGCTGGTAAATTACAGGCATTTCAGAATGAAGGAAGATATCACTTCTCTTTTCCCAAGTGTATGCTGTTGATTTTTTTTTTAATAGATTTTCATGTGCTTAAAATCAGAGTTTTTTTTACAACTGGATTATGAATGTGGAGTCTCAGAAATACTTACCATTCCTCAGTGTTCACATGGGGGTCGAGGACCCAGAGCCGATTCCGGGGAGCAGAAACTGCGCAGGACTGGAAGGAGTAGACTTAGATGCCGCTTCAGGTTCTGCGCCCTCCCTCACTGTATGATCTTAGAACAGCCATCGAAATCCTTCGGACCTCAGTTTTCTTGTATCTAAAATGGGGAAAACGATTTTACTTCACAGGGGAGTCTGTGAGGATTAAAATAAGATGGTGCATGGTAGATGCTACCTGCTACAGAGTAAATGTTCGGAAACGTGGTTTCACTCACTTCTGTGTCTCAGTGGAGGCAGCAGACAAGCAGAGGAGTAGTGAAATAAGTTATCAAGGCAAGACTCAGGGGCTGGGAGAGAGCAAAAGGGGAGGACTTTAGTAGGGCCAGAGTCACAGAAAGGGAAGGGGAGAGAGACTGGGAGCCACACTTTCATAATGCCTACCACCATGTGCCAGGGATTAGTGTGGGTGTCAGAGGAAGCAGGATGAATTCTGTTAAGAGACATGAGAATCTAACTCGCACGGACTGGTTTGACTTAAGAGCTTTGCTCTTCGGAGTTTTCTCTCTCCTGATTTTTAAGGTGATATAAAGAGAAGGGGGACCAGAACATATGCTTTTATTTACTCAAAGGAGAAAAAAAAAAAGAGAGTAAAAAAAAAAAAAAACCAACAGAACCTAACGCTGAGTTATTAAAACTCTGGTGAAAACTGAAATGGTAGTGTCTTGAGATTCCTTTGTACCATTGTAGGTTCTTGGGCATAGAATGATACAGCACCAGGGTTCTAGTAATTATTATTGGAAAACTAAATATAAATACACCCACCAAGATAAAGACTTAATGTGAGAGCTGTCTAGCTTTTGGTTTGTTTACTGTAAGAAAGTAAAAGCAGCTTGATTTGAGTTTGTGTTTATCTTTGCAGAGGAGCTTTATGTGGCTGATTTTGCATAGACAAAAGTGTGTTTTCTAAGAGATGCCAGCAAATGCAGAACTGGAAGACATGCCCTGGATTTGCCTGTAAAAGTCTTTATCATCTTGGGAGGTGATTTGACTGGTCTTGATGGGCACTTGTATAAAAGGCTGTAGCAAAGGAGGGGACATGACCAAGCTCATATGCACACAGAGGCTCAGCAAACAAGACTTCACAGCGGCCTCTATAAAATGATTTCCAAAGATTTATTTGAACAGTGTCCATCCAGATGTGAATGTACACTAGAAAGTCAGTATGGACCTAGACTGCATTGTATCCACTCAGTGGGGTGTGTGATGAGGCAGAAGCTTCCCAGTCCCACCCTACCCTGAGAAATCCAGTCAGTGTTTGTTGACCATTTTTTTATAGTCCAGATTCTGAGCTAGGTTAGCAGCATATAAAGTCTAGAGCCAAGCAATCTCACTGGGGGTGATGCGGGTGGATGAGTAGACATGTGGATGCTCTATCCAGAACCTGTCAGGCTCCTTTTACATTTCCATGCATTTACATTTCCCCAGCTTCTGTCTTTGTTTCTAACAGAGGCTACCCTTGGCTGCTGGAGACACTGTACCCAAGCTCTGAGAGTTGGAAATGTTGTAGGAAGGGGGACTCCACTTCCAAGGCCTGAGACTGGACTCCTGTCTAACATTCAGAAATGAACTGTCTGAGGAGACACACGAAGGAAGAGATGTTATTGGGAAGGGGCGCCCAGGCGGAGAACAGTAGGGGAGGGGAACCCAGGAGAACTGCTTTGCCTCGTGGCTCGCAATTTCAGGTTTTATGGTGATGGGATTAGTTTCTGGATTGCCTTTGACCAATCATTCTTACTTAGAGTTCTTCCTGGTGGTGCACACATTGCTCAGCCAAGATGGATGCTAGTGAGCAGGATTCTGGGAGGTGGTCAGACATATGGTGTCTCCTTTTGACCTTTCCTAAACTCTTCCTGTTGGTGATGGCTTATTAGTTCTGCGTACCTTACCAGGACCTACTGTCGGAAAATAACTCACGAAAATGGTTACTCTGGTGCCTGGCCAGGGTGGGCAGATCCAGTCAGTGTGCGTCCCCTAACAGAAATACCTGGGAGTTTGCAACCTGCTGGGGTGGCCCTTTGCCAATGATTGATTGGAGTGAACAGTCTGAACACTCAGCTCCCTGGCCTTGAGTGTGGATGAGCTCAGGTGTAATTTCTACTCCAGAGTCTCCTGTGGGATCAGGCTGAGGCTGGACTTTGCCTGAAATTGCACCCTCGCTCGCCTTCTTCCCCTTCCTTATCTTGCTTCCCTCGCTGTTTTTCCAAGTTCTCCTGGGAACACTTCCTTAATAAATCACTTGCATTTGAATTATGATCTCAGGGTCTGCTTCTAGGAAAACTGACCTAAGGCAAAGAATTAATCCAAATGCTTCATACTGAAATAGGATGTGTGTGTGCACACATGCGTGAGTGCTCGTGCAAGCAATGTTAACTATTAGAAGCCTTCTCTCATGGCATAAAGGGGGATTGATTTGGTCAGGGGATCTTGTAGCTTTCTTTGGAGGGATAAAATTAATTCTTTCTATCCCCATGTTGGGAGTGAGGTTGGGATTGCAGACTGTGGATGTTGAGGGAAATCTCTCCTGGGAGCTATGAGAAAGCAGACGTTTTGATTCACAGAGAATCAGGAGAGAAAGAGAACAGCCAGCAGCCTGGAGTGGTTGAGGCCCTGGAGGATGCGCAGTGTTCTATAACTCCTACAGCAGCTACTGTTCTGAGCCTAGGCAGCTGGACGAAGTCATATGTGTTTGGGTGATGCAAATTTTCCTTGAGAATTCCTAGAAAAAATAATGGGGACCATAAGATCCTGATATTTTTCAAGAGACAGCTATCAATTCAGTAGGCATTCAGACCACATCATCACACATTTCTAATAATCAGAAAGGTCCAAAGAAATAGTATTATGCTCATGAACTTGGCTGCCTGTGGGTATTGGAAGCTCACCATCAACAAAAACATCCAAACAAGACAGGAGGGGCTCTGATCAGGCACATTGTAGCTGAGTGAGATCAACCAGTGATCCTTTCAGGAGATCAGTAATTTGGTAGTTAAATCAGTGCGTTTAATTCAGGAAATTGTCCCTGAATATTCATTGGAAGGACTAATGCTGAAGCTGAAGCTCCAATACTTTAGCCACCTGATGAAAAGAGTGGGCTCATTGGAAAACACCCTGATGCTGGGAAAGATTGAAGGCAGGAGAAGGGGACAACAGAGGATGAGATGGTTGGATGGCATCACCGACTCAATGGACATGTGTTTGAGCAGGCTCAGGGAGATGGTGATGGACCAAGAAGCCTGTTGTGCTGCGGTTTACGGGGTCGCAAAGAGTCAGACAAGACAGCAACTGAGCAACACTTGGCAGAGACATCGTGGCATTTGCTGCTTTCCCCCCAGTAAGAAACCATTCATTGACAACTGGTATGATCCTCATAACTCCCCCTACTAAAGAATGGCAAGGACTGAAGCTGGACAAACTAAAGGTTCAGAATTCTATAAACTCACAAAATAGGCAGGAACACTTTCCCTCTTTCACTGACAGCTGGAGCTTCATCGGTCTTGTTGTCTAGCCAGCTTTTGTTACAGGAAATTGATTACTGGAGGTGTGGGACACACAGGTAGGCTTGGCCCTGCCATACCTTCACTCACACTAAATTGTGAGACTCTTTGAGCCCCATCACCATTTGCCTCACCTGGCCCTAGCTGCAGACTGCTTCATATACTATCATTCCTACCAGGTACACAAATTTCATCATAGTGCTGCTGGCCCAACTTTGAGCTCCTTGGACATGGTAGAAAGGATAACAAGCAGAGGCCAAGAAAGTGGAAAAAAAAAAAAAGTGTTAAGAAATTGACATTGGAGTTGGGTGAATCCAATCACCTCAACTTTTTTAACTTCCTCAAGTTTGAACAAGTCTGTGAAAGAATAAAGCCTATCTTGGCTCTGATCTTCTGAGAATTAAGCTTCAAACACATAATCTGCTTTCTCTTCAATATGGATGCTCACTCTGGGCTCTGAGCTGGGTTGTCCAGGGCCTCCTCATGGAAGAGTGGCTGGAGCCCACACATTCTCTTGGAAAGTATCAAAAGAGCTGAAAACCCTGTGAGATGTGGGAGGTGGGGAAGAAGCCTCCTCACTTTGGGGGAAATTAACAAGAGCACTAGCATCAGCTTTGGGGTTTGCCTCCCCTGTGAAGCTACCTGGGGATCCAGGATTATCAAGGCCAAGAGGAGGATAAGAACTGGTGGAAGTTACCAAGTGGTACAGAAGAGAACAAGGAAATAGCTTCATGAAGAAAAGTCAGCTGCAAACTGTAACATTTCACCAATGAAAACGATAGTGAGAAAGGGAGGGAGCAGAGGTCTATGTCCTTAGCCTTCCCCAAAGACGATGCAGTCTGGAGAAGAGAGGGTTACACTGTGTGTGGAGGACTTGCTTACTCTCCCTCTCCATTCACCCGAAATCCCACTGGGATATTCTAATCTCCTTGGAACACGCTGCATTATCTGTACTTTTAGCACAGCTCACGTTTCAGATGGCAGGCTGCGGAGCAATCTGATTGTTTTATGGGCTCAGCCAAGAGAGGAGCTCCGATTCCTTTCTCTTGGCCAGGTGCCTTCTTTGAGGGAGAAGACCTGTGGTGTATAGGGACCAGCCAAGTGCTTAAAGATTTCAGAAACTTCAAAGGCAGGGGAGGAGCCAGAAACAATAAAAGGAAAATGATAAACATTCAGCTTAAAGATGGGCTGAGTTAAAAATCCCTGAGAAATTACTCTGAGCAGAGTTAGGGGCCGATTCTCAGAGGCCAGTGGCAACATTCCATGGCATTACACAACGTTCCAAGAAGCAATTATTAGCTTTGTTTTAGTTGTGATTAGCACAGTTAATGACTCGTAGAGGCGGAAAGACAAGGAAAGTGGGGGAAGATGAGCCCACAGAAAGGGCTTTCTGCTCCAGTCCAGGACTCTCTAAATGTGGGGGAGGGCATCCTACCTTCCAGGGGGCCTAGGACACCTCCACCCATTTTGAATATTCAGTTTGGGAACTATTGTATAAGAATAAACATGATTTTTTATTTTTTTCAAAAGGCAAAACCATTGCTATAAAAGAGCTTGAGTATCAAGGACTCATCATGTCCTATGGGCAGTTATACCACGGGACTCAACATCTTTAGGGTCATGTCTACACAGAGGCCAGGGGACAGTCAAAGCTATCAGCTGAAATGTTAGGTCCAGAATATTGGAAGAGTTCACTCAGCCTGACTATTCTGGGAGATTTAAATAGCCCAAGCAGAAGGGAAAAAAAAGTAGATAATTTAATTTAGCAACTGTATGTGAGCATTTACTGGTGGCTTCCCAGATGGATCAGTGGTAAAGAACCCACTTGCCAAGCTAGAGACTCGGATTTGATCTCTGGGTTGAGGAGATCCCCTGGAGGAGAGCATGACAACCCGTTCCAGTATTCTTGCCTGGAGAATTCCATGAACAGAGAAGCCTGGCAGGCTACAGTTCATGCGGTCGCAAAGAATCGGACATGACTGAGCAACTAAACAGCAGCAGCATGTGAATGCCTACTGTGTGCCTGACACTTTTCTAGGCACATGGGCTGTACCAGTGAACCAGGGCAAAGAGTGCTTCTCTCAGAACTGACATACTAGAGAGGGAGCCAGATGTAAATGAAAACAAGCGGTATGTTCAAAGTTGATAACTGCTGTGGGAGAGCAGGAATGTTGAGCCTGGGATGGGAGCTGGGAAACAGGCTGCCGAATTAAAGAAGGGGTCAAGTTCAGTGTCATTAAGATGGTGAGATCAAAGTGAAAACATGAAGAAGGTGAGGAAGTTAGCCTGGAGTTTTCTGGGGGAGGAGAATTCCAGAAAGAAAGAAGAGTTCCCTCAAAGAGGCAAGTCAGGAGAGTGCTCTGTGGACCAGACAGAAAGGAAGCCAATGAAACTACAGCAAAATGAGGAGTGTGGAGAGAGCATGAAGAGTCAAACAGATCAGGGATTAGGGGAGGTCCTGTAAGGCCCATGAGGTCATTATGAAGATGCTGTCAGGGTACCATATTGCAAACCTGAAGTCTGAATGCCTAAGGGATTTCAATAGCTCAGATTGAAAAAAAAGTACAGGAAAAAAAAAAATCACATATCACTGCCTTCAAGAAGCTTACTGTGTAGTGGGAAAGGTAGGTAAATAAGCAAGTAACAATAATACATGTAATAAGTGGGCTCTCTGGTGGCTCTGTGGGGTGAAGAATCTGCCACTCCAGTATTCTTGCCTAGAGAATCCCATGGACAGAGGAGCCTGGTGGGCTAGGTCCACAGAGTTGCAAAGAGGCGGATACCACTGGAACAACTGAGCATGCATGCTCAGATGTGCTAAGTAGGCAATACAGCAGAAAATCACTGTGATGTAGGAACAGAGAGGAAGATCGGTGATCCTGCTTGAAGAAATTGGGGAAGACTTCTTAGAGGAAAAGCTACCTGAGTCCATTGGTTAAAGTCAAGGAAAGATGGTTGGGCACTTTACATCACACATGTGCCCCTGGGGACACTGAGGCTCCCAGGAGGGTAGGTGGCCCCAGGTGGCCCAGCACTCAGGTTCCAGTCCAGGCTACTTCCTACCAGAGCCATTCCCTCCCCCTGTACAGACCCAGTGGGAGTTCTGTTTGAAGTGACTCTCTTCCGGCTTCCAGAGGCAACGGAAGGAAGAGCTGTCGCTGAGCTCTAAGCTCTAAGCTCTGACGTCACTTGCTGCACTCTGAGGGTTGTTGCTGTTGTTCGGTCACCAAGTAGTGTCCAACTCCTTTGATCTCTTGAACTACAGCAAGCCAGACTCCTCTGTCCTCCACTATCTCCTGGAGTTTGCTCCAATTCATGTCCATTGAGTCCGTGATGCTATCTAGCCATCTCATCCTCTGTGCCCACTTCTCCTTTTGCCTTCATTCTTTCCCAGCATTAAGGCCTTTACCAATGAAAATGCAGTGAGTGCATTTTCCAATGAAAATGAGAGGGACTATCTCTCAATTTGATATGCCCCTTCAATAAAAGCTAGACTGAGGACGTTGTACAGATGACCCTGTGCAAATGAATTTCCCAGAACAAGACAAATTCTAGAGAACAAGGAAGACCAAGAGTCAAAGAGAAAAAGATGTGGGTAATCTAATAAAGGAGTCACTGGAAATTTAAGGTCTTCAAAGTCAGTAAGCCAGAGCACAGAAACATATTCTTAGTAGAGTAGGAAGTTTGCAGAAGTTGCTATTAGGCAGACCTAGGCTCATATCCAGGTTCAGTCCTTGCAAACGTATGTGACGAAGGGTGTCTTTTCCTTTTTTTTTTCACCAGGGATCATAATACTTGTCTTTCCCATCTCCCAGGACTGTTCTGAGGATCACAGACATGAAAACATGTGGGAAACTATTGTACCCGTGTTGTATGTCTCTGTTCTAGAGGTGACATTTTCAAAGACTTTATTGGCTTATTTGGTCAATATGACATGCTTTTGCAATCTTATGAGTCACAGTCTCTTTGTATTAGAAATTTAAAACCTCACAGAGATTCTTGTCTGAAGGCTTCATGTTACAGATGAGCAAACAAGGGCAGATTGAAGATGGCAGAGGAAAGCAGAGGCCAAGCTGGGCCGGATCCTTTGAATCATCTTTCAGGGTTCTGTACTCAGATGGACTACAGAACATAATTAGGAGAGCACACGAATGAAGATTCTTCCTGCTTCTGGCTGAGTTGGGGAGAAGGGATGTGTCGTTTCCTCCTGGGGCTCTTCCAGGGCAGCACCTTGAACTTCCTTCCACAGCAAGTGCTTTCACTGGCTTTAAACACATTTCTTCATTTTCATAAAAGACTATTTATTAAGCACCTATTGGGTACTAGACTGACATTAAGTGCCTGCATGAAAACTGCTCTCTTTAATCCCTCCAGGAACCCAGTGAGTTGTTAGTATTACCATCTTGCAGAGGAGAAAACAGGCTCTGAGAGCTGGTGTGCCCCTCCCAAGATCACATAGTTTGAAGGCATCAAAGCTGAGTTGGAACCCACCTTTGAGGGCACCATGCCCCACTGTCTTTCTACCTTACCCAAACTGTATACGCTGCTTTCTCTTTTAGCCTCTGGCAGAAACTAGAAGTCTGGATTGGGGAGGAAAAAAAAAACCTCATTAAAGAAAGCAAGTACAAAAGTGGAATCTGTCTTCATGAATAGACTTGAGGAATAGAACTGATATCACAAATTAGACTTTGGGGATGACCTGATTTTTTTTTTTTTTCCAAATTGCAAAATATGGAGCTGACAATATTCTCCACATACATAGTCACTTTTATCCAAAGCAGTTTCACAAATATGATACAGATGAATCATAGGTAGGATTTATGAGTAAGTCTAATGTGTAGCAATGTGGGAGGGCCCATTTGAGACAGTGTCTGTAAGAACAGAGGCCCTGTTCAGAACTGCTTAAAGCAGAGACACTTGACAGATGTGATGGATTTTTACTATTGTAAATATATCAAAGTCAAAAGAAAAGAGTGAACATCACCCAAGCTTATCTATCTAGAAGCAATCACTCCCGACACTGTAGTACCTTTTTTTCTCTTTGTCCCCAGACTTTGCTTTTGGAACACATTAGCTAGAATTAGACTCTGTGTACATTTCTATATTTTTTCTTTTTCACTTAGTACTATTAGTATTATTTACTATGATGTAAAACACACTTCAAAAATGATATCTTGCAGAGAAATCATATTCCATTACTGGAATGAAAGAAGAGCCTATCAAAGAAATACCCTGGAGGGGGTGGAAAGTGAGGACAAAAATCAAATGAGGTGGGGAGGGAGGTGAGATGGTTTCCACGTTTTTGAAGCAAAGGATAAGGTCTTCTTGAGAGAAGCCAGAATGGACTCTCTTATTTCAAGGATCTCTGGCCTCCCCAGTTTGAGTTAACATACTTGTGGTAGTGGTTTGGTTGACTCAGACTGGCTGGGTGCCACAGTGTAGGGCTAGATAGAGAGTAGCTCAGGTTCTGAGAGTCACATGTTCTCTGCTGCAACCACACAATGCTGCCATTGTGGCAGCAAAGCCACCATAGACAGTATGTATACAAATGAGCCTGGCTGTGTACCAATCAAACATTATTTAGAAAAATAGGCAGTGGGTGGGATTTGGACCACCATAGGGGACTTCTTTTTATTAGTCTTGGTCTGGGATGGACTCTTTATAGACCCTGTATAGATACAGAGAAGGGCAAAATATTGTTTCTGCCGTCAGGGAATGGCGAGAGATAAGAAAAGAGATTATTACAATGCAGCATGTCAAAAGCGATAAACAAGAGATCAAAGAGAAGGAAGCAGAGTGCTCTCCTCTGAGCAATGAGGACCTCGCAAATGGAGGGATGCCTAGTCTGAGCTCCAAAAATCAAGTGGGAGTTCCCGTACATAAGCCTCTTCCATTGGTTGTATGTTGAATTGCTTTTCCTATAAGGTTTGGTGGTATCTCCATGGAAACACCCAAAGCCTGGGCCTGGCCTGGGTCAGCAAAATTTCCCAGGAAACTGGTGGGCACTTTCCGGAGCAAACACCACTAAACTATTGCCTGGGCTATTTTTCATCCTTATTTGATCAGCCTATGAAAACAGCCGGCGTCTCTTTGAAATCTTTCTGTGTTGTGTTTATTTGATGTGTATACATGTTATACAAGACACTAAAGATTAAATCACAGGGAGTTGTTTCAAGATACAAATTCCACCCCCAGCTATGGAGTAACTGTGGCTTCCATTCAATGCCATAATGAGTGCCTACTATGTGCAAAAAGGAGGCTTTCTTGGGCTCCTGTCCAAGGCAATTATTATCCCTCATTTTCCAGTACCACCTACACCAGGAGCTGTAGCATAATTGTCAAAGAAGCCAAGAGTCCTGGGATGTTTGGCTCAAAAGGAACCAAAGGAATGAGGAACTGGAAGGAAAAAGTGTTTGTACTGGGGAGGAGAGATTGGTGGTGTTTAACTGTTCCTTTTGTGCAGGAGTCCTGCTGAAGTAAGTGTTAATGACTGTATTTCTAGTCTTGTTAGGAGTAATCAAGCTCTCCAGAGATTCTTGAAACAACAGCACTCTCTAAACACTCAGTGTTTTTTCCTATACTTGCACATTAATCCTTCCATCTCTGCCTAAACCAGCTGCTAAGAAAAACTTACAATTATTCCAATAGATTTCTGTGGAAACAGTGATGAAGGAAAGATATGAAGTTAGTTGTGTCAAGAGTTCTAGGACTCTTTCTTCTTAGGGGTCCAGAAGGTTTTTAAACTGACATCTAATTAAAATGTGGTTAAAACATGAAAAGAAATTTAATTTAATCTTCAAGTCTTCTACTTTGACAACTATGAACAGGGAGCTTTTTTTATTTTTGCAAGTAAATACTAGATATGCAATGAGAAGTTAAGAGAAAAACGTTGAGAGGTAGAGAAAGAGGCAATATGGGAAAGACAGAGAAAAAAGCAGGGGATGGAATTCATCATAAAAAACCCTAAATTTTCTATAGATGGTGAGAGAAAGAGAGTAAAGGTGGAGGAGAAAGATCAACCTCTTAGTAAAGAGAGAATAGAAGTTAGAAGAGAGAGAAAACAAGGGGGGAAGAGGCACCACATGCATGTTAAACTTGAGAAGCAATTACATCTGGAGTCTTCATGGGTAGAGTGGAGACCCATTGCTTTCGGCTCCTCACACTCTCCTTTTTAAAACTCCAGACTCTGATCTGTATGGAGGTGCCATAGCAATCCACCCAGGGGAAGGACTTGTTCTGGGTTGCTATGGTGTTGTATGTGTGTGCTCTCTTGCTCAGTTGTGCCTGACTCTGCAACCCCATGGACTGTAGCCCACCAGGCTCTTCTGTCCATGGGATTCTCTGGGCAAGAATATTGGAGTGGGTTGCCATTTCCTTCTCCTGGGGTTCTTCCCGACCCAGGGATCTGGGTCTCTTGAGTCTCCGGCACTGGCAGGTGGATTCTTTACCACTAATACCACCTGCGACAGCATTACTCAGAAAAATATTTCATATATTGACAGGGAGGCGGCTCTCCAGTGTTGACTGGTGATGGACTCTGGGATATTGGTGATCAGCTCAATTTTCTTCCTGTGCCTTATATAAAAAAAAGGGGGGCAAGACCCTAAAGCTTGAGATTTAATTTGGGCATTTAAAAGCATTTTTCAGCAGAGATAAAAGTCTCCCTTGATATCAGGAAAAACTGGAGGCGGTGCAGATAACTGCATCTGAGTCAGCACATATTTTTTGAAGGACTGTGGTGTGCCAAGCACTGCATTTGCCTCGTCACACATATATCAACTCATCTAATCTTCAAAACAATCCAATCAAGTCGCTATTATGATCTTTATTCTCTTGGCAAGGAGACTGAGGCTTGGTGAGCTTATATGGGATTTTTCTAAGGACCCACAGCTACTAAGTAGTGAGGCTGGGTTAGTGCCCAACACCAAAGCCCAAGTGCTTTCCACCAGCACAACTTTACTAGCCTCTTGGAACTGCTACCAATCCACCCAGAGAGAGAACTTGGCCCAAGCGCCCATTAACCAGGGGATCCTCGGGGGACAGACATCTGACAATGTCTGGTGACATTTTTGGTGTCACAACTGGCTGGGAGATGCTACTGGCATCTAGAGGCCACGTATGCTACTGAATGTCAATGTTCAGAACAGCGCCTGCAACAAAGAACTATCTGATCCAAAACGTCCACAGTGCCAAGAAGAGAATCCCTGCAGAAGACAGAAGGCCCTGGTCAGAGCTGCTCTCCTAAAAGAGCGTCTCTTACAAGGATACTCAGAGTCAGACAGCACAATTTTTAATACTTTAAGAATCTTGGAGGCCTCTCGGGACAAAAAAAGTGGGGAAGTTGCCTTTTCCACACTGGTTCTTGGATAAACACAAGATTTAGTTTTACAAACCCCAATCAGTTCCTTTTAATACAACGTATTAGGAGGAAAATAGAAAATGCTGACGACAACATTGCTGGAGCTTTGTGTTTTGGACTGCAAATTATTTAGGCCTCTTCATCTTCTGCCTAAAACTCTGCAATAGTGACTTGATTGTTCTTCCTGTCTCTATTCTGGCTTCCCTTGAATCTCCCCGCTACCCATCATCTTTCTAACACTCAGGTAAGGCCATGCCACTGCTAAACCCTTCTGAAGGCTCCTTCTCACCCCTAGAACCAAAATGGTTCATCACGCCCAGCCTGGCCCTTGGGGCTACTGTGGTCCTGTCCCATCTGACTTCTCCAACTTTATTCCCAACATCTCCATTTCCAAATATTCTTTATATTCTAACCAAGCTATAATACTTGCTCTTATGAGTTGTTGGTGGTCAGAATCATAACCTCTTTTTTTTCACCTCTGTCATTTTGCTAAAGCAATTCCTTTTTCTTGAAATTCATTTTGGTTTGTCAGCCATAGCCAACTCTTACCTCAAGGTACAGTTCAAATGCCACCCATTCGTCAAGCTGTTATTTAATTTCTGATACTACAAGTAAATTCTTTCACCAGTGAAATCACATAGTCTTTTCTCAGGACCTCCAAATGGGTATATGTTTGCATATATGCAGATTACATGTGAAATAAATATATATACACATATATATACTATGCACATTATGTCATATAGTACTTCAGTTCAGTTCAGTTCAGTCACTCAGTCATGTCTGACTCTTTGCGACCCCATGAATTGCAGCACGCCAGGCCTCCCTGTCCATCAGCAACTCCTGGAGTTCACTCAGACTCACGCCCATCGAGTCAGTGATGCCATCCAGCCATCTCATCCTCTGTCGTCCCCTTCTCCTCCTGCCCCCAATCCCTCCCAGCATCAGACTCTTTTCCAATGAGTCAACTCTTCGCATGAGGTGGCCAAAGTACTGGAGTTTCAGCTTTAGCATCAGTCCTTCCAAAGAAATCCCAGGGCTGATCTCCTTCAGAATGGACTGGCTGGATCTCCTTGCAGTCCAAGGGACCCTCAACAGTCTTCTCCAACACCACAGTTCAAAAGCATCAATTCTTTGGTGCTCAGCCTTCTTCACAGTCCAAAACTCACATGCATACATGACCACTGGAAAAACCATAGCCTTGACTGGATGGACCTTTGTTGGCAAAGTAATGTCTCTGCTTTTGAATATGCTATCTAGGTTGGTCATAACTTTTCTTCCAAGGAGTAAGCGTCTTTTAATTTCATGGCTGCAGTCACCATCTGCAGTGATTTTGGAGCCCCCCAAAATAAAGTCTGAGACTGTTTCCACTGTTTCCCCATCTATTTCCCATGAAGTGATGGGACCGGATGCCATGATCTTCATTTTCTGAATGTTGAGCTTTAAGCCAACTTTTTCACCCTCCTCTTTCACTTTCATCAAGAGGCTTTTTAGTTCCTCTTCACTTTCTGCCATAAGGGTGGTGTCATCTGCATATAGTACTAGACTGGTACAAATGTAAGTGCAGTTTTGGATTGTGAATTTTAAATCATTATAACTAGGTTCAAATACATCCTTATTAATCAAAATAGGAACCATTATAATCAACACATTTTGCCTATGAGAAATAAGTTTGTTTATGCCTGTAGCATAAAAATCTGTGCTTTGGGATTCAACGGACTCTTGGAAAGCATTTTCTGTTTCCTACTGGTTGTGGAAGTGTTTCCCTGCAAAAAGTTGCTGAGATGCTTGAAGAAGTGGTAATCAGTTGGTGTGAGGTCAGGAGAATATAGCAGATAAAGGCAAAACTCCATAGCTCAACTCGTTTAATTTCTGAAGCACTGGTTGTGTGATGTGCAGTCGGGCGCTGTCATGGTGAAGCACTGGGCCCGTTCTGTTGACCCATACCAGCTGCAGGCATTGCAGCTTTCAGTGCATCTCACTGATTTGCTGAGTGTACTTCTCAAATGGAATGATTTTGCTGGCATTTAGAAAACTGTAGTGGATCAGATTGGCAGCAGACCACCAAACAGTGACTATGACCATTTTTTAGTGCACGTTTGGCTTTGAGAAGTGCTTTGGAACTTCTTTTTGGTCCAACCACTGAGCTGGTTGTCAATGGTTGTTGTATAAAATATGCTTTTCATTGCATGCCACAATTTGATTGAGAAATGGTTCATTGTTGTTTCCCAGAATAAAGAGATGACACTTCAAAACAACGGTGTTTTTGATTTTTGGTCAGCTTATGAGGCATCCACTTATGGAGATTTTTCACCTTTCAATTTGCTTCAAATGTTGAATGACCATAGAATGATTGGCAACTTCTTGTGTAGTTGTAAGAGCATCAGCTTCGATGATTGCTCTCAGTTGGTTGTTGTCAACTTCCAATGGCTGGCCACTAGGCTTTCATCTTTCATCCTTGTCTTCTTTGCAAAACTTCTTCAACCACTACTTCCCTATACGTTTGTTAGCAGTTCCTGGGCCAAGTGTGTTGTTTATGTTGCAAGTTGTCTCTGCTGCTTTACAACCATTTTGAACTTGAATAAAAAGATCACTTGAATTTGCTTTTTATCTAACATTATTTCTATAGTCTAAAATAAATATAAAATAAACAGAAAGTAATGTCATTAACAAAAAAGCACAAAACAAGAAATGCTCATTAAAATTATATATTAACATATTTAAGAATGTATTCCAATATCAAACAGTAAAGTTCAACAATGAAAAATTGCAATTACTTTTGCACCAACCTAATATATATGCTTTGGCATAATCAATAAAGCAGAAATAGATGTTTTTCTGGAACTCTCTTGCTTTTTCCATGATCCAGCAGATGTTGGCAATTTGATCTTTGGTTCCTTTGCCTTGCCTTTTCTAAAACCAGCTTAACATCTGGAAGTTCACGGTTCACGTATTGCTAAAACCTGGCTTGGAGAATTTTGAGCATTACTTTACTAGTGTGTGAGATGAGTGCAATTGTGTGGTAGTTTGAGCATTCTTTGGCATTGCCTTTCTTTGGGTTTAGAATGAAAACTGACCTTTTCCAGTCCTGTGGCCATTGTTGAGTTTTCCAAATTTGCTGGAATATTGACTGCAGCACTTTCACAGCATCATCTTTCAGGATTTGAAAGAGCTCAACTGGAATTCCAATACCTCCGCTAGCTTTGTTCGTAGTGATGCTTTCTAAGGCCCACTTGACTTCACATTCCAAGATGTCTGGCTCTAGATGAGTGATCACACCATCGTGATTATCTTCATCTTGAAGATCTTTTTTGTACAGTTCTTCTGTGTATTCTTGCCACCTCTTCTTAATATCTTCTGCTTCTGTTAGGTCCATACCATTTCTGTCCTTTATCAAGCCCATCTTTGCGTGAAATATTCCCTTGGTATCTCTAATTTTCTTGAAGAGATCATGAGAAACGCTGGGCTGAAAGAAGCACAAGCTGGACTCAAGATTGCTGGGAGAAATATCAATAACCTCAGATATGCAGAAAGTGAAGAGACCTAAAAAGCCTCTTGATGAAAGTGAAAGTGGACAGTGAAAAGTTGGCTTAAAGCTCAACATTCAGAAAATGAAGATCATGGCATCTGGTCCCATCACTTCATGGGAAATAGATGGGGAAACAGTGGAAATAGTGTCAGACTTTATTTTGGGGGGCTCCAAAATCACTGCAGATGGTGACTGCAGCCATGAAATTAAAAGACGCTTACTCCTTGGAAGAAAAGTTATGACCAACCTAGATAGCATATTCAAAAGCAGAGACATTACTTTGCCAACAAAGGTCCGTCTAGTCAAGGCTATGGTTTTTCCAATAGTCATGTGTGGATGTGAGAGTTGGACTGTGAAGAAAGCTGAGCACCAAAGAATTGATGCTTTTGAACCGTGGTGTTGGAGAAGACTCTTGAGGGTCCTTTGGACTGCAAGGAGATCCAACCAGTCCTTTCTGAAGGAGATCAGCCTTGGGATTTCTTTGGAAGGACTGATGGTAAAGCTGAAACTCCAGTACTTTGGCCACCTCATGCGAAGAGTTGACTCATTGGAAAAGAGTCTGATGCTGGGAGGGATTGGGGGCAGGGGGAGAAGGGGATGACAGAGGATGAGATGGCTGGATGGTGTCACTGACTCGATGGGCGTGAGTCTGAGTGAACTCCAGGAGTTGGTGATGGACAGGGAGGCCTGGCGTGCTGCGATTCATGGGGTTGCAAAGAGTCGGACACGACTGAGCGACTGAGCTGAACTGAACAGAATAAATATGCAATAGATATAGAATATTCAAACAGTATATCATGTATACTTTCATAGCAATTAAAATACTTTTGGGTACTAATTCAATAATATCTATATAACTCAATAGAAGAGAACAGAGAAACTAGGAATGAACTCAAGTGCCTAATTTAGTATGAATTCAGTATATAATAAAAGAGCATTTTAAATCAGCAACTGACTATCCATTAAATATATATACGTAGCACTTTATACCATATACTATTTAAAAAAAAATTTCAGATGGGCTAAAAACCCAAATCTTAAAAAGATACTATAATACTATTATAATATGTTCTTGGGGTAGGTAAACCTTAAACAGTACACAAGAAAGACAAAAGAAAATAAAAGTAATATAACTTAAATTTTAGAATTTATGACTGGAAAAAGTCAGCCTGGGCAAGTTTAAAAGATAGAAGATATCAGTTCAGTTCATATCAGTCGCTCAGTTGTGTCTGACTCCTTGTGACCCCATGGACTGCAGCACACCAGGCCTCTCTGGATGTGAGTCTGAGTGAACTCTGGGAGATGGTGATGGACAGGGAGGCCTGGCGTGCTGCAATTCATGGGGTCGCAAAGAGTCGGACACGACTGAGTGACTGAACTGAACTGAACTGAACCTGTAAATCCTCTTGTATCACTTTAGATTCTTTGGTAAGATTCTGTAGAAGCCAACTGCAGCCAACCTAAGTCAGACATAAGATTTACTGGAGAAAGCATAGCTGTGTAGACCTGCCATAGAACAGGCTCTTGAGAGACTCCGGGGAGTAGGCTAGATAACTAGATAGCCTTTTCAATTCATTTTTTGGGGGGAGGGGAGGGTGAAGAAAAACTAACCATTTTATTCGGTTCTTGTGTGACTCTGCTTAAGATTCAAATTCCAAGGGGAATGAAGAATTCACTTCATGGACTTGAAGAGTGGTGGGGCCATCTTGATGGATTTACCAGTACTGCATCCATAGAGGAAAAGCAGTTTTTCAAATAAGAAGGGAAGGAATTGGAGGGGGTGCTGGGCAAAAAAAAAAAAATTCCATACCTGTTCATGTTCATGAAAAGTATATCCCACAGTTCTACTGATGTAGACTTTGAACACGGGGGAGGGGGGTCACCTGCTTCAGGTTACCCTATGGTATCCCTGACTGAGACAGGACTTCTCTACTAACAGGGATTGCCTTCCTTACCCAGTCAGCCCAGCATTTTAATTTTTCCTTCAGAATCTTCTGGATATTAAAAACATATATTTACATGTATTCCTTTTTTTTTGAGTTGAAGGATAATTGCTGTACAGTATTGCTTCAGCTTCTGCCACACATCAACATGAATTAGCCATAGGAGAAGGGGACAACCGAGGATGAGATGGCTGGATGGCATCACGGACTCGATGGACGTGAGTCTGAGTGAACTCCGGGAGTTGGTGATGGACAGGGAGGCCTGGCGTGCTGCGATTCGTGGGATCGCAAACAGTCGGACACGACTGAGCGACTGAACTGAACTGGACTGAATACATATGTCTCCTCCCTCTTGAACCTCCCTCCCAACTCCCACCTTTTCCTACCCCTCTAGGTTTTTACAGAATCCCAGTTTGAGTTCCCCGAGTCATATAGCAAATTTGTCCATTTCTGTCTTTCCCCTTCTCCCACAGGATTTTCTAGAACAAATGAACTCCTTCTTCCTTCAGATGACAGTGCTCTGAGCTCTGACCCTGTGCCTTTACAACTGCCTGCCCTCTGCCTTTCCCAGAGTATGGTCACTGGACAGGGCTCCCATCTTACCCACCCACATGTCCTTTTGGTGCTTTCTGAGACTGGCACCTGTAGCTCTCCCTGGTTTGCCCAGCCATGACCAGTTTGTCTTCTTGAGCCCGTCTCTTGCAGAGCCTGCCACCAGTGCACCTTCATTCCCTGATATTCTCATCCCCTCTTGCAGTCAGGAATGCTGGCCTTGCCATTAGGCAGTTCTTGCTCTAATCTTCTTCCACAGTCTACTCTTCATATTTTCAGAGAGTAAAGGTCTGAACTTTCTGAGACTCATTTTCTTGATCTGTGATTTAATGCATACCTTTACTGGGTTGCTTGTGAGTTGTACAGGATGACACACTTAAGACTTTTCATAATGCTTTGAAACTAGGTGCTTAACACATTACAGTCATCCTTTTAAATATTGGTTTTATAATTTACAAAATCACCAGTGATGTTCTTCTTTTTTTTTTAATCAAGTCATCAGTTCAGTTCAGTAGCTCAGTCATGTCAGACTCTTTGTGACCCCATGGACTGCAGCATGCCAGGCTTCCCTGTCAATCACCAACTCCAGGAGCTTGCTCAGACTCATGTTCATTGAGTCGGTGATGCCATCCAACCATCTCATCCTCTGTTGTCAAGTCATAAAGCAATAAAAATAAAGGTGAAAGATCAAAATAAAAAGTGAAAAATCTTTCTTCTCTAGCTAATCCCAAGTCCCACACCAAAATTAACCATTGGTATACACTCTTCCAGAAAGGTGAAAATATATATTTCCTTATCCACAAACATTTGCTATTTCACTGAAGAATATGACTGAGACAACTTTTTTGCCCATGTTTATATCTCTGCCTTGTTCCTTTTGATGGCTGCATAGTATTCCGTAGTATGTATTTGCCATCATTTATTTAACCATCTCCCCTTAGACCCCATTTAAGTTTCCACTCTTTTGTACATGTATGCATATTTCAGAAAGATCCCCTCCTAGAATGGAATTGCTATGCCAAAAAATTTACACATTTTACATTTTAGTTAATAAATTAGTTTTGAAAATAAACTTTTCAATTATATTTAGACCCACAGTATATGAGACCCTTCTCCATGTCCTCACCATAACTTGATATTGTTAATTTTTTTATGTTTGACAAACTATGTGGACTGAAAATCAGCTGTGGAAAGCAGCTTTATGTTTTGCTGATTTCCTGTGAGGTTCACTATCTTTTCTTGTGTTCAATGGCCATTTGTATTTTCTAGTCTGCGAACTGCTTTCTGAAACCATTTATTTATTATTTTGACTGGGCCATTTTTAATTCATTGAAGTACTGAAGCTCTTTACATGTTATTTGTGATAAGTCTTTGTCTCCTGTATAGCAAATACACAAACTCATGCCCATTGAGTCAATGATGCCATCCAGCCATCTCATCCTCTGTCGTCCCCTTCTCCTCCTGCCCCCAATCCCTCCCAGCATCAGAGTCTTTTCCAATGAGTCAACTCTTCACATGAGGTGGCCAAAGTACTGGAGTTTCAGCTTTAGCATCAGTCCTTCCGAAGAACACAAAGGACTGATCTTTAGAATGGACTGGCTGGATCTCCTTGCAGTCCAAGGGACTCTCAAGAGTCTTCTCCAATACCACAGTTCAAAAGCATCAATTCTTCGGCACTCAGCTTTCTTCACAGTCCAACTCTCACATCCATACACGACCACTGGAAAAACCGTAGTCTTGACTAGATGGACCTTTGTTGGCAAAGTAATGCCTCTGCTTTTGAATATGCTATCTAGGTTGGTCATAACTTTCCTTCCAAGGAATAAGCATCTTTTAGTTTCATGGCTGCAATCACCATCTGCAGTGATTTTGGAGCCCCCCAAAATAAAGTCTGACACTGTTTTCCACTGTTTCCCCGTCTATTTCCCATGAAGTGATGGGACCAGATCTTCATTTTCTGAATGTTGAGCTTTAAGCCAAGTTTTTCACTCTCCTCTTTCACTTCAAGAAAAGGTTTTTCAGTTTCTCTTCACTTTCTGCCATAAGGGTGGTATCGTCTGCATATCTGAGGTTATTGATATTTCTCCCAGCAATCTTGAGTCCAGCTTGTGCTTCTTCCAGCCCAGCGTTTCTCATGATATACTCTGCATAGAAGTTAAATAAGCAGGGTGACAATATACAGCCTTGATTTACAGGTTACCAGTGCCCAAAATGAAGCATTCATTCTTTCGGTCATTCATTCAGAGCCTTAGATTTTTTAGGCTCTGTCATTGAAACTGGGCATCCAGAGCCCAAAGATCTCAGGCACAAAAGGAAACAAACCCAAGAAGCTGAAGGACTCAACCAGTGAGGTCTGTAATCCATCCTGCAGGACAGGTGGGTGGAGTGTAAAGAAAGATTCCTTAGGGGAGATGCCTCAAATTAAGTTAAGGAATTAACCTGCTCTGTCCCTGCTTCTTTCTCCATGCTGCCTCATTTCCACATTAGCAAGCCCATTTCCATTAGCTTTTGGATGCCACTGGACTTGGGCTTCCCAGGGGGCTCAGTGGCAAAGAACCCACCTGCCAATGCAGGAGACACAGGTTTGACTTCCAGGTGGGGAAGATCCCCTGCAGAAGGAAATAGCCACCCACTCTAGTATTCTTGCCTGGGAAATCCCATGGACAGGGGAGCCTGGGGCTATAGTCCATGGGGTCACAAAGATTTGGACCTTACTTAGCAACTGAGCACATACACCACTTAACTTGTGTCCCAAAAGCACCAGTGGTAATAAAGCAGTTAAACAGATTTTCACAGGAAAGGTTGGGAAGCTACAGATTTAGATAGTTTCTTTGGGAGAATAATATGAGTTTTTAAAAAGCAACAAAAAATGAACTCCTGGAGTTCAACCCAATTCTGATTTAGTGAGGCAGGAGTCACTGTGTAATTGCATAGTTTTTTATTACAAAGATAATGGAATAATAAAATATAAAGCACACTGGTAAAAATCACAGATATGACCTAAATGTGATCACATGGAGTATTCTCTCTCAATGAGTAGAGAGGACTTATCTCCTTGACTTTAAGTTTGCTCATCTTGCATATTTAAGACTTTGCATGTCCATGTCTCATTAATTATGGCTTTTCAGCTTCTGAAATTCCATGACACTTGGAAAATGTATGTGCTTACTTGTATTTATACACAATAATTAAAAGCAAGCAGGATTTGGGGCAGACCTTTGGAATGATGTTAAACTATAATATAATTCATCTGAGTAAACATTTACTAAGCACCCTTCTTATGTCATGCCATATTACTGGAATCAGGATACAAAAATGAAAAGGACATCCTGCCTTTGAGAAACTCCCTATCTGGTGGGGAAGACAGATTCAAAAAGTGCTACAAAAATGTGATTGAAATGAACTTAGGACTATGAAAACATGGGAAAAAAACAATTAATTTCACCAAAGTTACCCAGGCAGACTTTACAGAGGAAGTGACATTTGAGAAGGTCTAGAAGGATATGGAGAAGGATGACCTAGGCAGAGCAAGAAGAAAGTGGATGAGCTCGGGGTGGGGGGGGTCATTCAGTACAGTGTGTAAGAGGGAAGAGGGCAGAGGTCCTTATCAACACATCAGGTGGCATCTTTCACTCCACTCTTTGTTACTGTCATCGTTACAGTCAGCACAGCTTGAGAAACCGAGTTACTCCAACTCTTCTTTCCTTTCCTACATAAAAGCACAGTTTCATTTGCCAACGTCTATACATTTGATGGGTTACGAATGTTGGGTCTTTTAATGTATATCTCCCATATACATTGCAATAAGATTTTTCAGAATACTATTTTCCAGGTCTAGTCATTGTTTTATATTAAGCACACTCAGGTGATCTCTGAGCTTCTACCTGTTCAGAAAAGCTAGCTATGAACCACTGGATTGACAAGGTTTGTAAAACTTCATTCATATGAGGGCTTTGAGATTTCATATTATGAATAATGATGGAAGATTTTATTATGCCTTATTTAGGTGAAAAGTGATCAATAAAAAAATGAATGGCAGCAAATATAATTACTGAGTTGATATTTTATCTGTTTGAGGGGGAAAAAAAAACTTTGAATAACCACAGAAAGAAACTATTTCCAAACACAAGTATGTAAGTTAACTCATTTAAAACTAATTCTTATTCACCCATTAAAGCTGTTATGAGTACTTTTTAGACTTTTTACAACATGTGTTCTAGTACCTGCAGCTAGACTCTCATCCTCATTTAAGCCCCATAGCAACACATCACGCCTCTTTATGGCATGTTACACCATCTTGTATTAGAGACACTGAAGTGTGTTTTAACGTTTCTACTTTCCTGTGATTTCCATTAGAGTAGAATTTATGTCTGGTTGACCTTTGCTTCCTCCAACCCACCAAAGTACCTAGAACTTTAAATTATTATATGACTTAATTATATAATATTGTATAGTAAATATTTTCATACAAAGAGTCCTCTGATACAGACTCATTATTTTTTTAATTACTGTAAGTACATACCCTTTCCATTAATTTTTTTTACTGCCTCTCCATTCAGTTGCTCCAAATTAAAGGCTTTTTAACCACAAAAGTTTCTTATTTGAAACTGTCTCCCAGATTTACTGTCTCATCATCATATACTGCTCTTCTGGCTGAATAGAATTGATGTGGCCTATAATTTCGATATGAAGGTTCTGCACCTTGCCAGTAAAGAATTCTCGAATGACTTTGAATGGGACATTTCAGATCTCTGACTTTCAGTTCCCTTCACTGATGAATGGTGGCTTGTTTGCATTCACTGTAGGATTGTGACAAAGGTACAACTATGTGAAGAGGGTAGTAGAGAAACTTATTAGTCGTTGCCATTATATACTAAACCAGACCTTGTGCCTCAAGCTTTGAGCAGTATTTATTTCCATTAGCAGAGAAGTACTAGGTCATATGAAGCTTCCTCTCTTATTGTGGCATATGGGAACTTAGTTCTCCCAACCAGGGATCGAACTCGCAACTCCTGCAGTGGAAGTGTGAGACTTAACAACTGGATCGCTAATAAAGTCCCTTCATTTGTTTAAAAGCAGCACTGGGGCTCACTAGCAGGCACTGGGAATTTAGAAAATGAATGAAACCAGCCTCGACTCTCACAGCTCTGTGGGGTCAGCAATTACATAAGCCAATTGCTGCAAAATATTGTGGTAAAACCTTCAAAAAGAGCATATTTTTCAAAGTACAGGGTTCACAAACCCCTTGCTCTACCTGAGGAAACAGAAAATGCTCAGAAGAAATACTGTTTGAGCTGAATGTAGTGGAATATTCACTACATTATTATTCTGCCTAAAATAATATTCTTCTCCCTAAAAGACATCCATGTCTTGATCCCTGGTACCTGGGATAGAAGGGACTTTGCAGATGTGATTAAGATTAAGGATCTTAAGTGAAGAGATGGGCCTGGATTGTCCAGGTGGGTGCCATCTAGTCAACCACACAAGTCCTTCAAAATGGAGAACCTTTCTATTTGGGCTACAGACAAAGAGAGATGTGAATACATAAGAATGGTCAGAGGGATGTGATGTAAAGACAAACCACTGTAGCTGCCTTTGAAGATGGAGGAAGGAGCTGTGAGCCAATGAATGCAGCTGGCCTGCCTGGCAAAGGCAAGGAAAGGAATTGTGCCTAGAGCCTCCAGTGATACCTTGTCTTTATCCAGAGAGACCTGTGCTGGACTTCTGACCTCCAGAACGATGAGACAATAAATGTGTGTGTGTGTGTGTGTGTTCCTAGCCACTGAGCTTGTGGTAATTTGTTACAACAGAAAACTAAGAAAATGGGGACGGTCTACCAATATGGAAGCTTAAGCAAATGTCCAGAGGCATATGAGAAAATAATAACTTCCAGTAACTATAAGTATTTCTGTGTGGCTGGAATGTAAATTGTATAGAGGAGAAAAGACAGGAGAAGGGCTGGAGAGACTCAAACCCTTGGTGATAACAGCAGCAATAACAATAGCATAATTATGTTAACGTTTATTGGGCATTTAATGTGCGCCAGATGCACGTCTAAGCATTTTCCAGGTATTAACTCTCAAACGCAAAAATGTCCTATGAGATAGTAACTATTATTATCTCTCTGAAACCGAGTTACAAAGAAGGCTAAGTAGCTTGCTTGAGCTTAACACAGTCCAGCCCAGCCAAGCTAGGATTCAGACCTTGAAGTCTGGCTCCAGTTTCCTCCCTCCAATCACTACGCTCTGATGGGCAATGTTGGAGGCCAAGGAGGAGGTTAAACAGCAGAGAGACCATCAGAGTTGAGGCTGGGGAGTGGAGAGGGGAGATATAGAACTTCATTTCTTTATCGTTTGTGAGCCCTCTCTGTCTC
The DNA here is from genome assembly GCA_006410935.1 of Redunca redunca. Lineage (NCBI taxonomy): Eukaryota > Metazoa > Chordata > Mammalia > Artiodactyla > Bovidae > Redunca > Redunca redunca. Next base: position 79,618 of record SJYQ01009076.1, on the reverse strand, counting down.
TGTGCTGGTCTTGTTTATCATGGAGTGATAGCAGACAGGCAACTAGAAAGATCTACAGGAAAAAAGATCTACAGGAATTGAGGAAAATGAAACAGCGAGAGGGCCGAGGAGATATTTCTCAAGGGTGGATACATCTGCTGCAAACATTTCCAGTGAAATTGGCTGTTAGTATTTCACAACTCCCAGCGCCTCTTTCCTTCCTGCCTTTTGACAAGAATCAGGAACCACTTCCTTGGTCCACACTTCCTGTCACTAGCCATCATTCGGGGTGTGCATGTGGGTGTGTGTATGCCTGTGTATGTGCGCTCTTAATTTTTACAGACCAGAATGTTTTCAGATACAAATTACAGTGTTGTTAGATCATTTAAAACTAAGCAGTATCAGTCTGTCTTCTTAGTGGATCCCACTAGTGATTTCATTTAGAGACCGGTCACTCCTGGTGTACAGACAAATTCCCACAGATCATGGGTATTCTTTTTGCTCCTCACCCTTGTCTGCTTAAGGATCTCCTCAATGAATAAATGAGTGAATGAGTAAATGAATGAATGAATGTCCCTGGAAGCAGATTTGATGCTAGCTTCAGATGAATGAGGAGCTCTTCTGAATACTTTAAGCAACAAAACAAACAGGTTGCAATCTTAGAATCATCTGAAGATTTTAAAGTATACCAGTGCCCAGAACCCATTCCAGATCATGGAGACAGAACTGTTAGGAGTGGGGCTTGTTTAGGCTTATTTTCAGAGTGGTCTGCTCCTCACCTCAGGTGATTGCAACATTCTCTATGTTTCTAAGCTTGTGAGAGCTCTTTTAACCTTCAAGGAGAAGAAAAACCATGACTTTGGAGTCGAAACACAGGTTGGATTTTATCACTCTCCTTTAGTAATTTGAGGAAGTTGTTCAGTTTTTCTGAACCCGAGGCCTTCATCTGTAAACTGTGATTTAATAGTTTTCTCACAGGGTTTTGGAAGAGTTAAATGACATCAAATATGGGAAGCCACTGGCACAGCTTAATAATAGTAGGTGCTTTGTGCCTTGGAATTTTTGCCACCTTTTTCCACATTTCTTCCCTCAGAAATCCAGGTAGGACATCTGCGGGGAGACAAGCAGCGTTTTGAATCTCAGTGCCTCTCTCCAGCCAGAAGACTTGTCTACAAACTCTATTTTTCACCAGCTCTTCAAGGGCTGTTCCCATCACTGGTTCACATCTTTCCTGGGCAGCTGATGCTAGAGCCAGAACACACTGTTCCCAGCTTACAGGACTGCTCCCCTCTTGCCCTGCACCAAAGAGGATCAGCAGGGGGTCCCTATTCTAGAGTGTAATGTCACTGTGTGTTCAGCTGTGCCTGGCCCTGAGCACCTTTGCACTGGGCACCTGTGTAGCCCTCCGACCTTTCCACCTCTGAGTTCCAGTTTTCCAGAACCTCTTACTCAACACCTTCTTTCCAAGAGCTTGTCAGGGACCACTGTTTGAATGCCTCTGCTACAGGATGCATTCTGAGGAGCAATCGTCAATAGTCCTCTCTCTATCTGCAAGCATCAAGCCTTTGGCATTCTTCCAAATGGTCTACACATTGACACTGCTTTAGGTGCTATCGTTTTTCACCCAATACTGATGCAGGCTTCTCTCCCATACCAGCAATTATCTGATATCAGCTGGGCGTCCTACAGTTCAGCTCAGTTCTGACACTGTCTACCTGGAAATGGCATTGGAAGCCCACCGGTGAAGGCTCCGTCCTAGGCCTACAAGACCGCCCCCCCCACCCCCATCACTTCAGACACCGACTGCCAGTGCAGGTCATCACCTGCGCTCCTGGCTGGCTATAGACCGGATATTCCAGCGCCTGCTCCTTGGGTTTGATTAATTTGCCAGAGCAGCTCACAGAACTCAAGAGAAACATTTTACTTACTAGATCACCAGTTTATTATAAAAGGAGATAAGTCAGGAGCAGACAGATGAAAGAGAAGCACAGGGCAAGGTGTGTGAGAAGGGACACAGAGTCTCCATGCCTTCTAAGAGCAGGTCGGTCTCCCCAGATCTCCATGTGTTCAGTATCCCGGAAGTTCTCTAAGCCCTGCCCTTTGTGTTTTTGTGGAGACTTTATTACATAGGCATGGTTAATTAAGTCATCGTGAGTAAATTTCATCTCCAGACCCTCTTTACTTCCAGAGGTCTAACAGGTATGGGATGGAAAGTTCCCTCCATCTCATCACGATTGGCTCCTCTAGTGACAAGCTCTTAGCTTTAAGTGACCTAGGGCCATTCCAAAGTCACCTTGTTAACATAATAAAATATACCTTAGCCACTCTCATCATTTAGAAAATTCCCATATTTTAGGAGCTCTGGGCTTCCCAGGTAGTGCCAGTGGTAAAGAAGGTGCATGCCATTGCGGGAGATCTAAGAGATTCAGGTTCTATCCCTGAGTCAGGACAATCCCCTGGGGGAGAGCATGACAACCCACTCCAGTATTCTTGCCTGGAGAATGCCATGGATGGAGGAGCCTGGTGGGCTATGGCCCATAGGGTTGCAAAGAGTCAGGCACAACTGAAGGGACTTACTTACATGACTTTACTGTCAGAAAAGGGGACAAAGACCAAACAGATATTTCTGGCTATAAATCACGACACTGCAAATGCGCTTACAAGTCTGTCCTTCACAGCGTCAATGTCATCTGAACAGTACTCCTATCCCATCCGGGAAGGAAAAGCAAAAGATGGGAGAATGGCATTGAAACATGTAAAAATAAATAAATAAATAAGAAAAGAAGAAAAAATAAATAAAAAAATGAAAATCAAAAAAAAAAAAAAAAGCATTACCCTTCCGTGCTCCTCAGGAATGCCACATGGTGCTGGGCATCTGTCTATTCTGTACAAAACACTTTACAAATGCTTTCACAGTCCTAACCTCCTATGGTTCCTTCCCAGATGCCACTGGGATAACAGGAAAGACACTGTTAGTACATCACCCCAATTTCACCAAAGAAAAGTCAGAGTCAGACTTCAGAATTAAGCTCCCTCTCACCAAATCACAGAAATGTACTTTACTTGTTTCAGGAGTTGAAGTCTTGGGTTTCGTTTACAGACAGGCATGCTAACTGGCTGTTCAGTCCGAAGTGACTTGAGATAGGAACTATAGCTCAGCGAACACACATCACTGTTGCTCTTGAAAAATGAAAGGCGCCATGACCTGGGGTGATGAACTGGCAGGTAAATGAAGGGTTACTCTTCCCTCCTCTCCCCAAATCCATGCCCGTGTTCCAGGCTGTGCTACGAATTTGTTGACAGAATTTCCAGAAAATTGCCGGAAGTCGTTATTCTTTATTTGCATGACAGGAGGAATTTCTTCTCTGCGGTAAATCCTTCCCTGGGCTGGGATTTGGGAGGTAAAATCGTCTCCCATTTGGAGATGCCCCGTGGCTTTCCTGGGATGCATCTCTGTTTGGCGTGGAATGGATCAAGGCTCTTTTCTCTAAGCCCCAAGCTCTTCATGCCTGAAACCACAGACTCCTTTTCAATAAGACCAATAAGTTGAAATTTCTGGGGCCCTGGAAAACACACCGCTTTCCCAACTCCGACTACTGGAGGATTTGGGCTGGATCTCTGGGTACTTGCATAAGCCAGCAAAAAAAAAAAAAAAAAAAAACAGAGAGAAAATCCATCCCTTCACCGAACTCTGAACAGCTGTCTCTCTAGTTGTTTGCTGACAGTCAACAGATCCTTCGGAGGCACCATTTGGATCTGAAAGACTGTCCGCTTCCCTGGGTCCTGATGTCCCACCCCGCCTAAGAAGTCAGGTCAGAGGGAAGCCGGAATCCAGAACATGGCAGATGCATCTGAGATGGGCCTCAAGGAGAGAGATCGCCAGGTGGTTACTGATGAAGAAGATAGATGACTGACCTTGAGACTCTGCAGTCACCGAGAAGCCCAAGGGTTGCAGAAGAACCAGGTGCAAGAGAAAGAATAACCGCAGGGCACAATCTGCCTGTCACTGCCAGCACTGCTCAGACACCCACCCACGCAGCCACATCATTACCGTCATTAATGTCACAGCTCGCTCTGAAGAAGGGCATGGTATCCCCTATTCTCAGATACTTGGAGAGAGGTCAAAACAAAGCTCCAAAAGCCACTGGAAGATGGAGCCTTGTACTCCATCAACAAACAGTGTGTTAGCAGATTTGGAAAATCTTTTATTATTTCTAGACACTGAAAAACTCCCAATTTGGAGCTCCTTCCAAAACGTGCTGGTATTTCACAGTTAGAGCCATCCCTCAGAGACCTTTCAGCTGCCAAATGCCAATTAGAAATGGACCGGGAGCATTTCTTGCAATTTTAGAGAGACGCAGTAATTGATCGCAATCTAAATTTTTTGGCTATCTGTTGGTAAAGCATCTACAAAACAGCTAGTTCTTGTCATCTCTTCCCAGACTCCAGATTGTCATTTCCCTGCCTTCTGGTCCATAGGGAAGAGCACAGTCAGAAGGAAGTGTGAGAGCCCCCACTGTCTCTGCTTCCTGGCTGCTGTGTGCCTCTGGCCAGGTGTCAGATGATGCTTGCACTGTCCATTGCACTCTGCAGATGCTGTTTATTAGCAGTCGGGGTGCTTTTTTCATGCAAAAGCTGGGCTGTCTTCCTTGATCTTCTCAGTGTGGGTGAACCTATTCTAGAACGCTCTGTGTTTCTATCTACCACAGAACTGTTTTCATTGCATGAGTGTGTGTATATGTGTGCCTGTGTGTGTGAGAGAGAGAAAGACAGAGATAGACAGAGACAGAGAGACAGAGACAGAGAGATTGAGATTCCCAGGAGTTTTCTACCCATTTGATGTCATATTGGTATCTTGGTGTTGGCCATGGTTGGCAATATTCATGCCATGAAAATTGGTAAATGCTATAACTGAGGCTTTACTTTTTTCCCCTCCAGAGATCTAGTTGCTAAGGAACAACCAACACACCCCTGACTTAAAGTTGTATTCAACTGTGGGGACCCACAATTTTGCTCACACCTTCTGCTTATATCCTCTTTTCCCTGTCTCCCCTGTTACTATTGAATTCTACCCCTAAAATTTTCTGCGCCCTTCTGGAGAAATTCTAGTATTATGTTCACAGAGGTCAAAGCAATTGACTATTTATACAGAGCCTTTACATTGTTTGAAGTAATTTCACACACATTTCTTCATTTTGAGCTGTGCCACAATGCTGAGAAAGGCAGAGTCTGTATTCTTATTTCCATTTTGCAGATGGGAAGTCTGCCTTTCGGAGTGGCTCCATGGGAATTACAGGGCCAGGTAAGGACCAGGGGATTCTCTCCACCACTTTGCAGCCTCTGAAAGTCCCTAGACAAAGCAGTCACTATTCCCAGGACAGACTGTGGCCGGCTGGGGAGAGCCAAACTGCAGCAAGAGCAGAAACAGCTTTTATGTGGTTTGGGGCTGCGTTCTGTGATTCTTTATGTAGAAACAAATTGTCCTTTTAATTATTGTGTGGGCTGTACTGAAATAGATGTGCATTCCTTGAGCCACTGGCAGCAGCCAGAATGGCCCAGGTGTTCAACCTGAAGATCCGCCAAGTTTCAAACTTGATGCTCATAATTGGGAGTGGTATCTGTATTTTTCTCTGCAGAAAGTTTTGTGCTTTTTTTAAAAACTAAGCCTTTGGGATATTGTGAATAAGAAGTACAATGGAATCAAGGCATTCACAACGTATTCATTATGAGAAAAGGCTGGGGACAAGCCTGTGGTGAGCAGTGAGTGTTCACTGGAATGTCAGAGGACTGGGGCCTGCTCACCCTGGTCTGTCTCAAGCATGGGAATCTTATAACTGTTGCCAAAGGGTAAGCTCATGTGGTTGAATGGCTTTTCCAAAGGGATCACTACCTTTGGAAAATATCCCTCTGTAGTCTCATATAAGTTTGATAAAGGGAAGTATGTTAGTGTTCACTATATGTAGCCTACATACAGAATTAGGGTTCCCAATGAACACCAAGAAAAAGCCATACCCCTATCGTGTATTCCATTGTTTCCCTTCTGCCTCGAGGCCAGAGGGATCCTTCGCCTCTCACTGCCCAGCTCAGACGACCATGAACAGCTCTCCCTTTGCTCTTTCCCAAACAATTTGAAAAAGAAGCACAGAACTCACCCGAAATATAAATGACCTGCACAGCAAGGCTCTGGTTCCCCCCCGAAAGTTCACAGGACTCCCCAAGTGGGCAAGTGGGTATCAGTGCTTGTCCAGTGTCCCCTCCCACCTCTTTTCATAATGTCACTCAGACCGCTCATTAGGGCACTTCTGCTCCTCCGGGTCATGCTGTCTTTGTGGGAATGAACATCAGCTTTTGTGGGATTTTTAACCAGAATGTCTTTCCTCTCCCCTGCCCCAGCTAAGTCACTCAGACTCTCTCCCAGGAGCTCTGAGCCGTCCCACAGGGGAAATACACCCAGCACCAGCTCCTCCCCAGAGAGGAGGTGTGAGAAAGGTTGTCCACATTCCCGCCACCTGGATCCTTAGGGCTGCCCCGGATCCTGGTTTACCTCTGGCCTGATTCTCTCTCCTGTGATTTCAATTATACTTTTCTGATAAATTTTGGTTTGGGTTTGACTTCTTCAAGTTAGCCAGTAGATCTATTGCTGACAATCAAAACAACATTAATTGGTTAGAGCCCCAAATGAATGAGATTTTTGCCTGCTAGGCTGGGGGCCTCTAGTCACAGCCCATTGGCGGCTCTGGGCAGGTTTGAATGTCGACTAGTAGTGGGTGGGGAGTTGGGAATGAAGCTGAAGACAATGTAAAACTTTAGGTTAGAAATGACCAAGACCTTCCCTGGCCCTGAATGAGCACAAACAGGGAGCTTACATATCATCCTCAACTGGTTTCTGAGTTCACTCATCTGTAATGTGATGAGGCTGGGCCAGATGACCAGATCCTGGGAGTCTATGATGTTAACACACAGGCGTTTTCATCCATTCAGTAACCACAAACTGAGCATCTTCTCTGTGCTAAGCGCTGGCCCAAAGATGTGGGTGGGGTGAAGCCTCTGCCCTTGGGTGACATGGTTTGATTTGTGTTGAAGGAAAACTCCCAGGCTGGAGGCACGGTGTGACATCCTGGTGTAGGATGGTTGGGGCTACAGCCACTTTGTAGAGGCAGAGGGGCTCAGTGACCCAGTTAGTAACAGAGAGGGAGAAGTTCACAGGAGTCAGTTTACTGACTTAGGTGATGGTTGCTGTTGTTTAGCCACTAGGTCATGTCTGACTCTTTTGTGACCCCCTTGGACTGTACCCTGCCAGGCTTCTCTGTCCATGGGATTCTCCAGGCAAGAATATCGGAGTGGGTTGCCAATTCCTTCTCCAGCAGATCTTCACAACCCAGGGATCGAACCTGAGTCTCCTGCATTGGCAGGCAGATTCTTTACCACTGAGCCACCTGGGAAGCCCTAGGTGACGGTATGTCCCTGATATTAACTGGTCCCCATTTTTTTCTGCAGCGGGTACTTGGGAGGGAATTGAGCCATAAGCCTCAGAAGTCGGTCCCTTTATAGTTTGTTTCTCAGGATGGTTGCACTTTTCCTGGCCGCCCAAGAAGAGCAGCCCCTCCGCGGCAGAGAACACGGAGACCACACAGCAGACCTCCCGGACACCTGCTTTCCTCATAGCCCTTGTACTTTCCAAGACCGCGAGAAACACACACAGCAGGAAACTGCTTAGCAACTGCACGTAGCAAATTAGGATTCCAAAATATCACTGTGGGCTTTTTCCTCCCCGCTTTGTTCTCCTGTTTTGTTTTCAGTTGTTCATGATTCAGCCATTGTCCCATCACACAACAACATGCCAACCGGTTCTGCAGGCCCTGGGGTGGGAACCCTGCTGGGCCACAGCTCGGCTTCCTGGGGGGCTGCAGGCAGAGATCCTAGGCGATCGCCCTCTGGAGCCGGCTGGCCGAGGGGCAGCCGCAGGAGCTCGGTGTGGGCGGCTCCCAGTGTGAGGCTGTTCTTAGGGCCCCTGGGTTTCTCTGGGGCCGAGGCTGCAGGAGTTTCTCCTCATCTCTCTCAACTTGTCAGGCCCCTTGCTATCATTCTCTCTCCTTATCTCTGTACCCTGGCCACCTCCCAGCGTTTCCACTTCCTCTCCCGGCAGGATGAGTCTCTTGCCCATTCCGCCTCTGTCTCTCTGAATATACGTCTCTGTCTCCTCCGTGTTTCTCTAAGTTGCTGTGTCTCTCTATTCTGTCTCTTTATCTCCGTCTCTCTTCTATTCTCGCAGTTTCTGTGTGTCTACTTCTGACTCTTGGTCTCTTTCTGCCTCTGTAAGTTTCCGTCTGCGTCTCACTATATCTCTATCTCTTGGTTTTCCCTTTCTCTCTTTTTCTCTCTGTTCTTTTCTCTCCTGCTGTATTTCTCTCTCTCTTCCTCTCTTCTCTTTCTCTTGCTCTCTCCTTTCCATCCCCCATCCCTCTCTCTTTCTGAATCTTTTTGAAGCTCAGCGGCTTGGCTCCGTTCCCAAATGAAATGGGCTCATTTTCCGGGAGAGGTAATACTGCACAGGGAGGGTTAATTTTTCTCCCGCATCATCAGCTTTCCTTTCATTTCAGAACCCCCGGGTCTGGCCGAAAGAGCTTCCTAGGAGAGGTTCCACGTGCCGTGGTAGAAGCCACCCAGCCACGCTGCACCCCTGGAGAGCTCTGGAGAAGGCGGGATTGACAACTGCAGCGTGAGCCATGCCAGGATTTCTCTGGCTGTGCGCCAGCTAGTCAGAGGCAATTAATATGAAATCAATAGGCCAAATCGACGTTTTCAGAAGTTAGCTCAAAAAAATCCCTGAAGATTAACCAGCCTGTGGCCTTTGCTATGAAATTGTTACCACACCACTTTCTTTTCTTTTGAAAGTCCAGATGGGCAGATAAATCCAAAGTGGATCAACCACATCTGTCGTTCCTCCACACAAATTTCACCCCCTCCCACCTCTTCCCGCTTTCCCACATGCAACAGTACTCAGAGCCCGGGCTGAATTCATATTTTATGCCGCACAGTATGTTTTGAATTCCCTATTGTATTAAGAAGAACCGCATCATGACCCCTCTGAGGCAAAGAGCTGGCAAATTCTGAAATCTGCTTTTTCCAAAGGGGAGATCTGCAGGAGTGGAGGAGACTTCTAGGCTCAAAATGGGCTGACAGTAGAACCCAGCTCATCCACTCCCTTCACCACTGTGCTGAACCAGTATTCAAGCCAAAAAGATCACGTGGCTGTGTTCCTTTTCCAAAGCCCTCTTTTCTACATCTGCCAAGGAACGTAGTATCATGCCCCATTTAGAGATGAGTTTAGAACTCAAGTTCTTCCCTGAGAGACAACAGGGAAAGGAGAGACACTGCAGGACTCCTTGGGTGAATGTCTCTTATGCTCTGTGTTGGGAAGCCCCTGGAGGAGGAAGGACACAGCAACCCATTCCAGTATTCTTGCCTGGAGAATCCCACGGACAGACGAGCCTGGTGGGCTGCAGTATACAGGGTCGCAAAGAGTTGGACTGAAGTGACTTAGCATGCATGCATTCAGGGCTTCTGAGCCAAGTCTGAAAAATTAAAACTGGTACTCCAGGATGTCTGTCGAAAGGGTCCTTGAAACAAGGAGAACTCAAAGTAAACATCAGAAATGGGAAGACCCAAATCCAGTACTTTGGCCACCTCATGGGAAGAGTTGACTCATTGGAAAAGACTCCGATGCTGGGAGGGATTGGGGGCAGGAGGAGAAGGGGACGACAGAGGATGAGATGGCTGGATGGCATCACGGACTCGATGGATGTGAGTCTAAGTGAACTCCGGGAGATGGTGATGGACAGGGAGGCCTGGCGTGCTGCGATTCATGGGGTCGCAAAGAGTCGGACACAACTGAGCGACTGGACTGAACTGAATTGAACTGAAATCCAGAGTATTGGGAACACAGTAATAGGAAATACTAAAGAGATTATATCTATGCTGCTTTTCAGTGCTTCATGGGTGGATACACAGAAGTGTTAAAAGGCTAAGGGCAGGGATTTCCCTGGTGATCCAGTGGCTAAGACTCCACACTCCCAATGCAGGGGGCCCTGGCTTCGATCCCTGGTCGGGGAACTAGAGCCCACTTGCTGCAAAAAAGACCCTGTGCAGCCGAATAAATAAATATTAAAAGGCCAAGGGCAGATAGACAGAATCTCAAGCAAAGTCAGGAGACTTTTCAAGCCCAAGGCCTCTAATGCCAAAACATATGCTCCTTAGGTAAAACAGTGTTTCCCAAAGTTTCTTTATACAAAGCAGCCAAGTGAATGTACATTCTTTCGGGTCAGGGACACCTATTACTTTCCCTTTAGGATTATTAAGAAAAGTATGGAGAATTTTCTGCTCTGCATGAGTGGAGACTCTTGGCACCAAAACTAGGTTTCACATGAAAAACTACAATTGTGGAATTCCAGAGCTGGGGGATATTTAGAGGTTGGCGGATTCATCCTCTTCATTTGACAGATGAGGGACCAGAAGCTGCAAAATAGAATATCATGCACAAGGTCACACAGTAAGTTGCTGGGAGGAAAGCCTGCTCCTCCCCTCCACTCCGGCACTGCAAGTTCATTGTCTGGTTGCGCTTTCGCTTCACGCCATGCTTGGGGGGACGGGGAAGGAAAAGACGTTGCCTGAATCGAATGACACTCCTGGGATTTGAGGCTGTAAACTATGGCTGTTGGAAGTTGAGAGAGGCTAGACTTAGAGAGAAGAAACACGCATTTTGCATGGCTGTGTCAACATAGCCTGCAGAAGCCCTGGTCTGTCCTGGTGATCTCTGTGCTTTGATCAGAGTGCCTCTTTGCTCCTGATCACAGAATGGCCTGGGTAGATTCCCCCTGAGTTGTTCCCCTTGCTGGACCCCACTTTGGAGCCCGAGAAGCCCTAGCTGTGTCAGCAGATTTGTCTGTGTCTGGCCCTCTGGGCCTGAGCAGGTTTGTCCCTTCTTTGCCTGGCCTGACTTCAAAGCCTGCTGTCTGGTCCTTGTCCTGATGGCTTGAACTGGAGAGCCTCTCTCATTATCCCTGCTACATGTTCAAGCTGGTGCTGGAAATCAATAGCTTCTGCCCCGTGCTCGATGTGCCTTGAAGTGCAGAGTTAAACCATCTTCTGGTCCAACCACAGTTTCTCCCCACCCCTCCTGCCATCTGCCAACACCTGCAAGCCCGCACATGCACCTGTGTGCACACTTTACAGATCAGTAAGTTGAATCTCATGAAAGAGAAGCAACTTGTTCCAAAGCACACTGTCCTTTGTGACAGAGTTTCGGCTGAGATAGAGACGTCACTATACCAAGCCACCTCCCCACTTCTAGTTCTAATGAGGAAAATCTCTTTGGGTTATTGTTCCCACCTGCATTCTACAGAAGCACATTCTCAGTTCCAGCCTCAGTGTTAAGTGATGTCAGCAGAAGAACAGCAAGGCCAGGTCTGGATCATTTCCTATGACTGCAAACTCACTGCAATACCAAAATGTAATTTTGAAAAATGCTAAAAAACCCCAATATTCATTAAATGCTCCCTAGTTGTGGGCCCTGCTTTAATAACTTTATGTGTACTAACTCATTTAATCCTCACAATATCCCCATGAGGTCCATACTAGCACTTCTCAGCTTTACAGATGAGGAAACTAAGGAATGCGGAGATTAGGTTAGCTTGCCCAAGACCACACTGTAGTAAATAGCAGAGCTGGGATGCAACCCAGGCGGTCTGGCTCCAGAGTCATGCTTTTAAAGGCTATTCTGGGTTGTCAAAAATATTGTGGCAGCCGAATAAATAGTCCAAATCAAATACAATTAAGTTTATTGAAGAATAACTGCTAATCGCCGCAGGCTCTGCGTCTTCTCGTGCAGCGCATGGCCTCTCACTGGCTGCCCAGACTCCATGCAGGATGTGAAGCTTCCAAAAGGAAAGTGACTCTAATGGTTGGTAATAGAATCAGTCCAAATGAAGAAACATTACTTCATCCTCCATTTTATAGAAGGGGAAACTGATGCCTAGGGGCCTTAGGTGAGGTATATCCATCTGTCTGCAGGGAGTCTGGCACAACGGTTTGCATGGGACCAGTACTGAACGTATATGAAGTTCTAAGTCAGTTCCAGCCTCTGGACTGAATAATTGGAGGCCACTGGACTCCTTAGACCCCTTGGGGAACCTGGGGTCCCCACTGCCCCCATGCTGGAGAGATGAGATTTGCCTGTGACATAAGCAACCACTCCTGAAGGACAAGAAGAGGATTAGGATGAGGAGTGAGGCACAGGGTGAGCAGGGCTGGGTCTCCCTGAGGAATCGAGGTGCAGCTTCCTGTGTGTAGGGGATGGACCCTTGATCTGGATATCCTCAGGGAGGAAGCAAAGAGCAACGATCTGGTCCAGCAGGATGTAGGGTTTGCTGTCAGTCACACAGCTCCAATCTCTAGGCCGGCCACCCTGGAGTCTTACTTCCTTCATGTGTAAAGTCAGGTTGAAATACTACAGATCATGGTAAACTGTTTAGTGATTGAGATAAAAGAGTGTTTTCTTACTGATGGGACCCAGTGGGCCAGGCCAACATTTTCCTTTCCCATCTTCTCTGTCAAACTCTGTTCTCATCAATAATGATCTAGAGAAGGTATTGTTGCTGTTGCTACTGTTGTTAATTGCTAAGTCATGTCCAACTCTTGAGACCCCATGGACTGTAGCCTGCTGGGCTCCTCTGTCCATGGAATTTTCCAGGCAAGAATACTGGAGCCATTTGCCACTTCCTACTCCAGGGGATCTTACCAATGCAGGGATCGAACCCACATCTCTCACATCTCCTGCATTGGCAGGCAGAGTCTTTACCACTAGCGCCACCTGGGAAGCCCCAAACTCAGAGGAGCATGCCCGTATTATATAACTGCATTGATAAACAGCCATGTGACCTGAAACCCATTCATTCCATGTGACTTGTTGGCGGGCTGTCTGTAGGGACTCTCACTGCTGAAATGCATCTGTTCCAGATGTTTATCTCCTAATTACGAGTCTCTGATGTGCCACTTACAGTAATGTACTTGTTCGTGCTAATATTGTGTCTTCCCCTGGAGGCTCTGCCAGGGTGGATTTGAGGCAAGGAGAGACAGAGCGTCTCTAGCCTGTTTTAATTAGGAATTGTGCCCCTGTCACGGCCAGCACCAGGTGCCAGGCCCCCGGCAAGGCTGTTCAGATCAGCAACTATACACTGAGGTCTGTTCTGACCAGGCAATCCTTGCTTTTGAGGGGTCTCAGCTTTCGGGGAGGGCACACAACAGGCACAGATTGCTAATTAGCATGCAAGGTGACCAGTGTTCCAAACCTGTTCTGGGCAGCAGGCTGTGGGCTGAGGAACTCCACTGGAGTTCAGTTTAGCTGAGCTTTTCTATGGGACAAGTGGAACAGGCCACTCATGGATCAGTGGTCAGGCCAAAGTGGATCAGGACAGCATTCCCAGCAAAGGACACAGACCGAGTAAAGGTGCAGAGGTGTAAAAGAGCAGAGACATTTGGCATGTTGCCGACACTGGATTAGGGGAGAGAGTGGGGAGGGACGAGGCAGGAGAGGAGGGCTGGAGACGTATCCATCAGTGCCTTGAAAGTCAGGACAAGGCGTTGTTCCTAAAGACATGAAAGGGGTATGGCCTTGTTCAACCGGGAAGACACATGATCAGGATGGTGCTGTAGATAAGTCAGTTGCTGCGGCCCAGAAGACTGATGAGAGGCCAAGGGAAAGAAGAAGGGAGAGAAGCTCCATGTTCGAGTTGATGGTGGTCTGAACGGGACAGTGCCTGGGGAATGGGCAAGTGGAACCGATAGAATGAGAGAACTGTCCATAGGAGGGTGAGGCAGGTAGGAGTGAAGAAAGATACTGATGCTTCTGTCCAGACAGACTTAGATGGATGAAGTCTCTTAGAAGAGGACTGCAGGAGGAAGCACAGTCTAGAGGAAGTGTTGGAAAAGGTAGAGTAGAGATGATGAGGGTTGATTGTGGAGCTACGAGCTCATCAGTATGTGAGCCCCTCCTTCATGTTGAGTGGGCTATGCCATTTTAGGTGCCTAAGGAGAATATCAGTTTGCCTACTCCCCAAAGCCGGGTCTGACCATGCAATGCAAGGACTGTAGACAAGATTCTAAAACTCCTAGTCTTCTCTTTCACTTCCTCCCCCCACCTTTCTCATTCCTTCCATCACATTTCTCTTCTCTTTTTCTTTTCCCTCTTTCTGAGGAAGACCTTGTGATCAGTTGAGGCTGCAAGCTAAGGCTTGTGGAGAGGTAGTGTGTATGCTTGGTAGGCCTGAGGACTGGTCCCACTGTAACAGACGGTGAACCTGCTGCCCCAGGAGACTCCAATTCTGCAGGTCTTTCGTCTCTGCCATCACACCATTTCTTTTCTCTCTCTCTCTCTTCCATCCTCTTCCTTCCTTCTTTCAGTAAGTGTGAACAGAACACTTCCACTGGGCAAGATGGGGCTAGAGTCTGGGGACACCAAGGCAGGTATGGCGTGGAGGGTGTCCACCAGGAGCATGAGGCCTAGCGGCAGAAAAGAAAGCCGACCCTCACATTTCTGCATACAGGGGCCCACGACAGAAGAAAGGCCAGAGGAAAGGAAGAAGCAGTTTTAGAATAAATTTCTCCATGGAAATGACCCTGGAGCTGGGCGTCTGAATGAGATTTCTGAGGGAGAAAAGGAGAAGGGCATTCTAGGCAGAGGCACAGAGGCCCACGGGCCATGCCGCTCCTTTTCTCTCCCCTTCCGACCTCTCCTCCCTCCTTGCTCCGTCTCCCTGCTCCTCCTCTCTTCCAGATTTTTATCCCAACAAAGTGAAAGCAAAAGTGTTAGTCGCTCAGTTGTGTCCAGCTCTTTGCAACCCCATGGACTGTGGCCCACCAGGCTTCTCAGTCTATGGGATTTCCCAGACAAGAATATTGGAGTGGGTTGCCATTCTCTCTCCAGGGGATCTTTCCGACCCAGGGATCAAACCTGGGTCTCCTGCATTGCAGGCAGATTCTTAATCATCTGAGCCACCAGCCAAGTCCTGTATCGCTTGACATGTATTATTTTTGATCTAATGTTGCCTACAATGTAAAGGCAACCTGCACTCTATTATTCCCATTCTAGAGGTGAGGATAGTGGGCTCAGAGATCTTAGGTGACATCCTACTAGATGGCTACTGGGTAGTGACAGGCACTTTCTCCCTAACTCTCTACCACCCACCTCCTTTTAGACTTTTGAAAAAGTGACAAATTTGTTTCTAAATGTCTCTTGCCTGTAGATGAGAAAATAAAGTGAATGGAATAGAAAACACACTCAATAAGAAGTCAGGAGACATGGTGCTACGATCTTTCCACGGGAGTCCTAAAGAAGAAGATGAGGAAGGTCCTCCCCGACCACCCCCAACAGGCATCCCTTGCCCTGAGCAGTGGAGGGTTCCTTAACCAGAAGAAAGGGGACCATTCACACAGGCCAGAGGTATGGTGCGGCTCTTCCACAGTGGCCTGGGGCCTGTGCTTGTTTCATGCTCTGCTGTTGCTATCTTAAAATTCTTCATAATTTTAACAAGAGGCTCCACATTTTCCTTTTGCATCGAACCCGCAAATTATGTAGCCAGTTGTTCTGGGGAACCGGCTCTCCTGCCCATCCGCTGTCACTCTCCGGCCGCCGCCCCTCCAGAGACGCTCCCCTGCGGCCGGAGCACTCCTTTGATCTGAGACACAGGCTGGTTCCTGGGTCCACACACAACAGCGGGATGATGGTGTCCAGCACCAGATGTGATTACTCAAATCACTTCCTCCTGTGACCAGGACCCGGCTTAATACTTCCCAGGTACCAGGTGTTCCCTGAATCTCGGCATGTGGAAGGGTTTGGGTGGCTCCATTCTTTTCTCTTTCGATAAAACAATTAGGTTATTTAAAATATGAAAAGCTTTGAAATCATGAAAGTACTTTATTTGAAGTTTGGGGAAGAAAGGACTTTGATGGTGAAAGAAAAGACAGCTATTTCCATTTTAAACAAGGGAAGAGAGGGAGAGATTTCTGTGAGAAGGTTATAGCTTGGACTTCATTGTCCAGGGTACTAGATAGAGACCGTGTAGAAACCATCTTTTAATAAATTGGGACCAAGTCCAATGGGTAGAAGCTGAAGAAATAAATCTCTGGACCTGGGGTAATGAGGAGGTTCCAACACCAAGAAATTTCTAGATGGGGATTTGACCGATTCACAAGGGATTGAAGTGCTTATCTCTAGAGACATGGAGCCTGCTGCATACCCATGCCCATTCCATAGCAGGCTAGAGGAGCTTCAAGCATCAAATGGGCACTCAGACCAGATGGCATTTAAGATTTTTAACAATCCGGGCAACATTTGCTTACTAGTTAATTACAATGACTCTGGATACTGAGTTTTTCTGACCCAGTGAGTCTATTAGTCTGTCTTTTTATACATAAAAGCTAAGGTCCCCAGCTTTCCTTTTATATTTCTGCAGGAGACAAGTGAGAAGTCCATATTCTTGTATCTACCATCAAATACATAGGCAGGAGAATACTGACTGGCTCAAATTCTGTCATGATTCCCTGAAGTTGGGGACCTTCTCTGAAATGAACGAATGAACAAAGACAGTGAGAAACACTCAATGTAGAAACAAGCAATGCATATCCTTCTAAGATGAACAAGACCAGAAAGGGTGGACCCACATGGCGGTTCTCCAGGTTATGGGTTCCCCCAACCCTACCCAGTTCCCACGACCCTAACTAGTCCTCCCGACTCACTGAGGCCAAGCCAGCCAGCCTCTGGGGTGTCCTTCCGCCTCAGAGTAGAGCTAACAGCATTAGCAGACACTTGGCTGAGGGCCGGGGCAGAGGATGTTCATGAAACACTAATAGAAACTTCTGTGACCCTTTAATGTCACTGTGTTCCCAGCATTTCCTCAGGCATAAACCACATCCTGGAAATAAGCCAGGCACAGGTACACGAAGACACAGCTGGAAAATGCCTGTGTTTATTCAGTTAAAAGCATGGAGAGCATGGATCTGAGAGTCGTGAGACCTGGGTGCTCCTCCTGGCTCTGCCTTTGAAGATCTAGATGGCTTTGGCCGAGTTCCTTCTCCTTTTGAGGCCTCATTTTTCCCATTTTAAAAAAGGCAGATAATCATCTTACTCAACATGATTGAGAATTGAATGATTTAACATTAATAAAATGCTTTTAAAAGTACCTGAACACCATAAATACTATATAAATAACGAAGACCAAAGCATCACTAGTCTTTACAGAAATTTTTTAAGATAAGCATTCATGTTACCATTTTGCCTGAGGAATCTGAGACTCAGGTACTGAGTGATGTATCTGAGATCCCATACATGGACCCATTCTTCCATATCCACCAGAACTAGATCAGCTATGAGATAACTGGCAAGTCTGATAGTCAGTGCTTCTGTCTTTGTAAACTGACAACCCTGCTTGGATTTCATCTGGCCCTTGGTTTTTATGGGTCCAAGCTAGATGCACAAAAAGTTCACATTCAAACATCTCCGATGCCATCGATGATGTGGAAGGCCATTTGTGGCATCAGCATTTTGCTCAGTGTTAGATACAGTCTCAGAGACTCTGATAAGCCCTGGCTCTGAAACCCAGAACTGCTGGGTCCACATCAGTGATATGAAGCCTGGTTCACCCAGCTCAGCAGCAATTTTGAATATGTTCTGAGTAGCCAAAATGAATGTCTAATCCTGTTAATCCCCTATGTAGGTCAACGGCATCAATAGCTACAGCCTTCCAAGATACTAGCATGTCAGAGATGCTCTCCTCCCCTCTCACCCTCATGGTAGCTGGTCACCAGTTCTGTCTGCAGGCTTGCCTGGCGGCTCTTATGGTAAAGAATCTGTCTGCAATGCGGGAGACCCAGGTTCTATCCCTGGATCAGGAAGATCCCCTGGAGAAGGGAATGGCAACCCACTCCAGTATCCTTGCTTGGCGAATTCCATGAACAGAGGAGCCTGGTGAACTACAGTCCATGGAGTCTCAAAGAGTCAGACACAATTGAGCAATACACACACACACACACGCACAGAATCCTGTCTGTATGGTAAGTCCCATCATACTGCTTGGAATCCCTAAGTGGATAACCATTATCTACAAGATACAGTCTCAATTTATCACTCCAGGCCCTTCCAGTGGGAGGCCCTCCTTAACCTCCTCTCTCAATCTCCCATCCTCCTCCTATAGCTTCCTCCCATTGGCCTCCAAGGCAGGCTACCCTCCAGCCACAGAGAATTTCTTGTGTAACCTGTATCTACCAAGCCCTCCTCAGCTGTCCTGTTCTATATTCAACACTTCCAGGAGAAATGACCCTTCCTTTCCTCCTATTAAGATGCTTTTGGATTCCCCCCCCGTACCCCCCACCACCGTTGCCTTCTCAAGGACCTCATCTTGTCTCTGGTTTCTTCCTTTTTCAGTTTATTTGTTCTTTTCTATGAGACTAAAGATGCTGACTCTCTCTCATTGTAACAAAACCTTCTTACTCATGGCGACCTCCAGCCATCACCCTTCACAGCCAATACTTCCTGCCTCTAATTCTCTACCTCCTACTCACTCCCCTGGAGAAGGAAATGGCAACCCACTCCAGTATTCTTGCCTGGAGAATCCCATGAACAGAGGAGTCTGGTGGGCTACTGTTCATGGGGTCACAAAAAGTCGCATGGCTGAGTGACTAAGCACCTACTTACTCCTCAATCCATATAATCTGACTTCTGATCTCTCCATTCTATTGAAATGACTCCTTCCCATTGTTCTCCAAGCCATCTTTTTCCTAAGCCTAATCACTCCCAAGGAATTTTTTATCTGATGTTTCAAAGATACTGAATTACTCCCCTTCCCTGGTGGCTCAGGTGGTAAAAAAAAATCTGCCTGCAATGCAGGAGATCCAGCTTCAATTCCTGGTTTGGGAAGATCCCCTGGAGAAGGGAATGGCTACACACTCCAGTACTCTTGCCTGGAGAATTCCATGGACAGAGGAGCCTGGAGGGCTATAGTCCAAGGGGTCTCAAAGAGTTGGACACATATGAGCAACTAACACTTTTCACTTCTTTAAAGACTCTTCCTTACCCTGAAGTTGATTTTTATTCTGTCTCTATTTTATTTTAAACTCCCTACCTGTCAGTTCCCCCTCAGACCTCTCTGCTTTCTCTTTAAATTCTTTTTTCTCATGATAACTCTACCAGTCATGATGGGCTAGGTTATGCTGCCCTAAAAAAACAACCATTAAAATCTTAGTGACACTCAATTATTTTTTGTTTGGGCTACATGTCCAATGCAAGGCCTCAGTAGGGAAGATCCAAGAACCATGGGGAGTCAAGAACTATTCCTCAGCATGAGCAAGACTAAATACTAACCAAGGGAATTCCAGCATTTTCCTGGCTAGATTTCAGAATCATTCTGGTGATGTTTTAAGAAAAACAATGTCTACAGCAGTCATCCTATGCCTGGCCTACCATTTGTGGGCAGCAGATAAATTTTCTCTTGAGTTCACAGGAGTTCACATCAAGGGGGTGATATTCTGGATTTTAATTTGATACTGTGATAGAATGAGACCAGGGAGAGTCTTGGGGAGAAGTGTGTTTTGAATGTGGAAGGGATATGAACCTTTGGGGGCTAAGGTCAGAGTGTCACAGCCAGACTCCAGATAGCCCTGACTGGTCCCAGCTGCTTGGCATTTTCATTCTTGTAGAGTACAGCCTCCTCCCTCATTGTGTAGAGCTGGTCTTGGTGACTAACAGGATATTTCAGAAATGATACGAGTGTAGCTTTTGAGGCTAGGTCATAATACACAGCACCTCACTCACCCTGGCGGCAACCAGGTGCCATGTTATAAGGGCATCAAGTAGCTCCATGGAAAGGTCCACACAGCAAAGAACTGAGACCTGTTGTCAACCTCTATGCACATGAGTCATGTTGTAGATTCTCCAGCCCCAATCAGGTCTTCAAATAACTGCAATCCTTGCCAACTTTCTCTCTGCAGTCTCATGAGAAACCCTGAGCCAGAACCTCTAGATGAGAGATCCCCAACTTCCTGACCCCCAAAAACTATGTGAGGTATGGAGGTTCACTATGAAACCTGTATTCTATTTTTGGACATAAAGAAAGCTGAGTGTCAAAGAACAGATGCTTTCAAATTGTGGTGCTGGAGAAGACTCTTGAGAATCCCTAGGACAGCAAGGAGATCAAACTTAAAGGAAATCAACCCTGAATATTCATTGGAAGGACTGATGCTGAAGCTGAAGCTCCAATTCTTTGGTCACCTGATGTGAAGAACTGACTCACTGGAAAAGACCCTGATGTTGGGAAAGACTGAAGGCAGGAGGAGAAGAGGGCAGCAGAGGATGAGATGGTTAGATAGCATCATGAGTTTGGACACGAATTTGAGCAAACTCTGGGACATAGTGAAGGAGACTGAACACTGGCATGCTTCAGTCCATGGAGTTGCAAAGAGTCAGACGTGATTTAGCAACTCAACAACAACATTCTGTTTTTGGCTAATCCATGTTAACTCTTACCTAAACTATTGCAGCTGCTTCTCTAATCTCTTTGCTTTCCCTCAAATCACTTTCCTTTTCCCCAGATTACTTTCCTCATAGAAACTTAAATGAAATGTCAAAACATGAATCTGCTAAAAATCTTTTTTAAGAAGTTCCATTTTTTCTCAGAATAAAGTCCAAACTCCTCAATATGGCCTATAAGGCCTGTGTGATCTGACGTATATATATTTAGCCTTTTAGACTCTACTCTCAAGGCTCTTTCCTTTCTACTCAGAATTCAGACAACCAGATTTCTTTCAATTGCTCAGATTCTTTCCTCTTGACCCTTGGTTGAAGTTCTCACATAAGCTTCTCTCTCGGGAACTTCTCTACTCTCCTTTCTCCCCCTAACCTCTATTCTTCTTCTATTGACCCCCCATCTCTGAGAAGCCTGTCCTAACTTTCTTGCCCGCGTTTAGAAGGTGACCTTCATGTGTGTTCAAGCTATGTCATAGCCCTATCACATTCTGTAATATTAACAGGAAGACTGGGCTTCCCAGGTGGCGCAAGTGGTAAAGAATCTGCCTACTAATGCAGGTGACATAAGAGACACAAGTTCAATCCCTGGGTCGGGAAGATCCCCTGGAGGAGGGCATGGGCAACCCACTCCAATATTCTTGCCTAGAGAATCCCATGAACAGAGGAGCCTGGCAGGCTACAGTCCACAGGGTCACAAGAGTCAGTCACAACTGAAGCAACTTAGCCTGCATGCGTACACTAGAAACCGAGGCCCCTTGGGCCTATTTCTGAGGCTTCTGCAGATGTTTCTCCCATTGAAGACATTCTGTGCCTCTGCATGAAGATGCTCGTCCTTGCAGAACATGTTTGACTCACACCCAGGGCAGCTGGAAACTCTGCAAGATTACCCTCAAGCAACGAGGCCTACCGGCCAGTAAACAAATAACCCAGCTCTGTAATTTTGTTGGGACAATCCTGAGGTGCGTTCTACCTTGTGTCTCAGGGAGTCCCCCGATGGGATTGAACCCTCACTGCCCAGAGAAGTAACCTGCTCATTAATACCCTCCTTAGTCTCTGCTTCCTTTCCCTATGTCATTTCATTTAGTTATTCTCTTACAGCTTCTTGAATTCTTTTCCAAATAATTAGCTGGCATACATAATCTTGTCTCAGAGACTGATTCTGGAATATCCAAACTTAGTCACTTAGTCAGCATTTACCATGAGCTGGACATTAAGTCAAGCTCTTTATTCAGATTGTAAGTTTTAATTCTCTTAGCAACCCAGTGAGATAGCTACTAATCCACAAACTTAGGGTAATAATACTTACTCACAGGATTTTCATGAGGATTAAATGGGATAATTCATGTAAAGAGCTTAACACTTGCTATGTATGATCATGCATGTAATCAGCTTTGCACTGAAAAAGAAAATGAATCTGAAGAGTTGAGCAAGGCCCTTGCATAGTAAGCAATTAGTTACTCATCCAATATCGCACAAATGCAAAGTGATAGTTTTGTTTTTTTACCAAACCTTCCAGATTCTAGATATCGCCATTACTATTCTAAACTAACTGTAATATTCTATTGAACTACTTTTCACAGCAGACTGTAAGCTTCAGGACAATAGGAGTTATTCAATTACATTCAGTTTTATCCCCAGAACCTGGTATTCAGTGGGTAGCAAGACAATTGTGTAAAAATGAGCTGATTCTCCCCTTTGAATATAAAAAACCAAGTCTGTTTTATATTCAGTTTAGAATACTCATTACTCAAAATACTTTTCTGGGGCTTCAGTTAAAATAATCATAAAATTATATATAGAAAGAGAGTGTCTTCCATGAAAAAGCTAATTTTTCTGTTTATTTTTTCCCTCTTCAGGATAATAATGCATTTTCATCATGGGAAGACAGCATATTTAGTGGCAGATCATGCTAGTTTTGAAGTAAAAAAGAATTGGTTCAAATCTAGTATTTCCAACTGTATGACCTTAAAAAATACTTAGCGTCTGTGATTTGTAATTTTCTCACCTATAAAACAGGAATGACCACACCTCCTATATAGTTATCAATTGTTGCATAACAAATTAATCCAGAACTTAGTAGCTAAAGACAACAAATATCTTTTATCTTACACAGTTTCAGAGAGTCAGGAATATAGGAGTAGCTTCACTAGGTGGTATATCAGATATGCAGATGATACCACTCTAATAGAAAGTGAAGAGGAACTAAAGAACCTCTTGATGAGAGTGAAGGAGGAGAGTGACAAAGCTGATTTAAAATTCAACATTCAAAAAACTAGGATCATGGCATCTGGTCCCATCACTTCATGGCAAATAGATGGGGAAATAATGGAAACAGTGACAGATTTTATTTTCTTAGGCTCCAAAATCACTGCAGACGGTGACTGTAGCCTGCTCCTTGGAAGATCTTTGACAAATCTAGACAGCATGTTAAAAAGCAGAGACATTACTTTGCTGACAAAGGTCATATAGTCAAAGCTATGGTTTTTCCAGTGGTCATGTATGGATGTGAGAGTTGGACTATCAAGAAGGCTGAGCACCAAAGAACTGATGCTTTCAAACTGTGGTACTGAAGAAGACTTTTGAGAGTCCCTTGGACAGCAGAGAGATCAAACCAATCAATTCTAAAGGAAATCAAGCCTGAATATTCATTGGAAGGACTGATGCAGAAGCTGAAGCTCCAATATGTGGGCCACCTGATGCGGAGAGCTAACTCATTATAAAAGACCCTGATGCTGGGAAAGATTGAGGGCAGGAGGAGAAGGGGATGACAGAGGATGAGATGGTTGGATGGCATCAGTGGCTCAATGGACATGAGTTTGAGCAAGCTCTGGGAGATGGTGAAGGACAAGGAGGCCTGGCGTGCTGCAGTCCATGGGTTTGCAAAGAGTTGGACACACCTGAGCGACTGAACAACAAAAACATCTATGTGGTTCAAGCTCAAAGCTTTTCATGAGGTTGCTATCAAGTTGTCTACTGGGGCTGCAATTATCTAAAGGCTCGGCTGGGGCTAGAACATCCACTTCTAAGTCCATTCACATGGTGGTTGGAAGGGGTCTCAGGTTCTTACCTTGGGAGCCTCTCATAGCATGGCATCTGATTTCCCCAAGGTGCAGGATCTGAGAGGGAGAAAGAGAGAGGACCGAAGATGGAAGCCACATTGTGTGGTATGTGTGACATACCACAATCTCTGCCATATTCTATTGGTCACACAGACCTATGCTGGCACAGTGTGGGAAGGGGTTACACAAGAATATAAAGAGCAAAAGACAGGGTCTTTGGGGGTCATCTTGGAGGCTAAGTACAACACTACCCATATGCAGCTGTAGTGGAAGGCTTCGTGTATTTAGTACAGAGTTATCTCTCAAAAAATACTCATTCTGTGTTATGCATCCCAGGGAAGATACGTAAGTTCTGGGATCTGGGGGATACAGTGAGAAACCCAGAGTTTAATAGTCACCGCAATACAATTACCACCTAACAAATCTGGTTACTACAGCTCACATCCAGATGAGGACAAAACCAATGACACGGATGACAGCCAACATCTATCTACAAAAGTCCTCAGCATCTCCAACATTTATTTGCACTTAACATTTTGTTTTAACTTTATATCATTGTATATTTCATGTATCTCTACAACTCCATGGCATATTAATTACTATTGCCACACTTTCCAAGTAAGGACAGTGAGTTTTAGGAAGATTATATGATTTGTCAAAGGCACTCAGCAATCAAGCCAGTATTCAAATCCAGGACATCTGATTCTAGCATCTACTCTTTTTTAATCAATTCTTCTGTGTCAGCAGCAAGTCCTTCCCCCCGCCCCGACTGACAGCCCCCTCTCTAAATACATACATGTATGTTTGGAGAATGGAGAAATGGACAGTGTTGGTATTTTTGTCCTTTGCAGCGACTTCTACATAAGCGCCCAGCACTTTCCTCAGGGTTCTCTTGCATGTGACTCTTAAGTGCCCTGGCATGTCTTAGAGCATGTCCACTTTAGCACAGAGCACCTACCCTGCGCTACTGGTAGGACTGCCCTAGGCTGCCGTTTTCATCTTCTGGGTCCAGAGATTAGTGATAGGTGCATTTTGCTTGACCCTTCTCCCCCTCACTACCTGCCACACATGTACACACACGCAGGGAGAAGAAGGTGATTGGAAAAGATTTCTCAGCCCACAGATGCCTTGAAATTAATAACAGTCAAACACTTTCTCTCAGGAGCCTCCTAAGCCATGAGGTGGTGGATGAAAGAGCACTGTGTGTATAAATGCACATGTATGTGTAAGCAGCATGGGCCTCCAGCCAGCACAGCATCTAGACAGAGCTGCAACGGCCAGACCTTAGAGTCCCGAGTGCAGGTAAGGAGAAGGCACGGACCCATAGACTTACCCCAGGTTTCTGGACCTGCTACATTCATGGGTCAGGATGACAGCTCTGGTGCAGCTACAGGGGTAGGATTACCATTGAACCTGCTAAGTGCAGAATAAAAGAAGCAAGGGCAAGAAGGTCTGGGAGCATAGCTAGGCCAAGGGACGAGGAGTGCTGCCTGAAGGGTACTGGCCGCTTTATAAGTATCCCCTCACTCAGCCTCACCTACAAACCACCTGTGGTGGCATGGGAGGGACTATTCTTCTATTTTAATGTGAACTTTTTTTTTAACGTTTTATTTTGTCTCGGGGTATGGCTGATTAACAGTGTTGTATGAGTTTCAGGTGAGCACCGAAGGGACTCAGCTATTCATATATATGTATCCATTCTCTCCACTAACCCCTCTGCCATCCAGGCTGCCACGTAACATGGAGCAGAATTCCCTGTGCTATACAGTAGGACCTTGTCGGTTACCCTTTAAATGTAGCAGTGTGTACGTGTGGGAGGGGCTATTCTTATCTCCATCTGACAGACGAGGAGACTGTGACTCAGAGAGATAAATGACTTGGCAAAGTCTGACAATTAACAGTAACCACAGAGTAATGATTTCTAAGCTATTGATTAACCATTTACTCATAAGAAACTGGCCTTTCAGTTGGGACTTATTAATGAGTCTCTTAAGGTGACTTATCAAAGATGATTATACACAGCCCTTCCTCTGCACTCGAGGTAGATTTGACCTTGCTATTATTGGATGGAGGCAGGGTACAGCACTCTTCTAGCTAATCCTTATCAACTCTTGCCTCAGTGGATTTTTAGTGACCCCAGCCTCCCAACCATGACCACTAGCTTCCTCTCTGACCCCAAAATGATACCACTGAGTGAATCAATACACTCCACCAACACACACACACTCACAGAATTCTCTCTTCCACGTGGCCCACAACTGGTCCATAGGAAATACGACTCCTTTGCTCCAGCAACCTAGGAAAACAGACCAATGCCAAAGCAAGCAAGCTCTCCTGGCTCTGGCCTTGAAGCTCTTAGTCCCTTACTCCCTAGATTTTCCGGGCATGAGGGACACCAATTTCTACACCAACCAAACACAGAGAAAATACTTCTGGGTTCTTCAAGCGGTCCTATTAAAGTCTCATCATTTGTCTTGAGTTGAAAAGAACTTAGCACTGGGAATAGTTCTCTTCAAAAAATTCTCTCAACAAAATCCACCCACTCCTATTCGGAAGTGGTTGAGGGGATTGAATTGAGATAAAATAGCGTGGGCTCTTAATGTCATCCTGGCAGTTTCAAATGCTTGTGCCATATGATCTTGGGTGAATTATCTATTTTCTCTATGCCTCAGTTTCATTATCTGTAAAATGTGGTAAGAGTAGGACTTAGTTACAGATTTCCCATGAGGATTAAATGAGACAATGCATGGAGTTCAGTTCAGTCACTCAGTCATGTCTGACTCTTTGCGACCCCATGGACTGCAGCATACCAGGCCTCCCTGTCCATCACCAACTCCCAGAGCTTACTCAAATTTATGTCCATCATGTCGGTGATGCCATCCAACCATCTCATCCTCTATCGTCCCCTTCTTCTCCTGCCTTCAATCTTTCCCAGCATCAGGGTCTTTTCCAGTGAGTGAGTTCTTCGCATCAGGTGGCCAAAGTATTGGCGCTTCAGCTTCAACATCAGTCCTTCCAATGAACACTCAGGACTGATCTCCTTTAGGATGAACTGGTTGGATCTCCTTGCAGTCCAAGGGACTCTCAAGAGTCTTCACCAACACCACAGTTCAAAAGCATCGATTCTTTGATGCTCAGCTTTCTTTATAGTCCAACTCTCACATCCACACATGACTACTGGAAAAACCATAGCCTTGACTAGACGGACCTTTGTTAGCAAAGCAATGTCTCTGCTTTTTAATATGCTGTCTAGGCTGGTCATAACTTTCCTTCCAAGGAGTAAGCGTCTTTTAATTTCATGGCTGAGGTTACCATCTGCAGTGATTTTGGAGCCCCCCCCAAATAAAGTCTGCCACTGTCTCCACTGTTTCCCTACCTATTTGCCACGAAGTGATGGGACTAGATGCCATGATCTTAGTTTTCTGAATGTTGTGTTTTAAACCAACTTTTTCACTCTCCTCTTTCACTTTTATCAAGAGGCTCTTTAGTTCTTCTTCACTTTCTGCCATAATGGTGGTGTCATCTGCATATCTGAAGTTATTGATATTTCTCCCAGCAATCTTGATTCTAGCTTGTGCTTCTTCCAGCCAAGCATTTCTCATGATGTACTCTGCATATAAGTTAAATAAGCATGGAGAACACCTATCAAATACACTGAAAGTGCCAGGTGTTATTCTTTGTTGTTGTTTAGTTGCTAAGTTGTAACTGATTCTTTGCAACCCTATGGACTATAGCCCACTAGGCTCCTCTATCCATGGGATTTCCCAGGCAAGAATACTGGAGTGGGTTCCCATTTCCTTCTCCAGGGGATCTTCCCAACTCAAGAACTGAACCTGCACCTCCTGCATTGGCAGGCAGATTCTTTACTGCTAAGCCAAAAGGAAAACCCATTATTCTTTATAACTAATAGCACACTTAACAGAATGACTCAATAGGTTCCTCACTGATTTTGGAATCAGAGTTTATAAACTTCCATGAATCTGTGAAAGAATGTATTCATGAGTATGAATCTACCGGAAGAAAAGCCCTAGATAATTTTTATCACTATTTCCATGTAATTTGCTAATGAACAACAACTGATTATCAAAACTGCAGTGATAACATTTCTACAGAAAATGAATAGGGCTGCTACTCCCTCTTTCTCTGGTATGATTGTTCCTTTATCTGCCTGGCTACTAGGAACATTGAAAGTAAGGGTCTAGGATACCCTTTCTTCCTTTTGTGATTGGCAAGCACAAATTCATCAAAATTCAGCTCAAACGTCATCTCCTCCATGAAAGCTGACCCTGACCAATCTCTACAAATAGAATTACATACCTCCCTCTTTTAGATTCTTACCATAATTTGTATAGCTCCCTCTTGTAACTACAAGGCATCTTGCTTCTGCTTATCAATGTAACCCTCTTGAATTGAATCCTTTGCCATTACTCTTAAATATGACTTTGAGTCTTGTCTTCATACTGGTGTTTCACCCACACTGGGTGGCTAGTGTGACCACACACTCTGGTTTGTCTCCCTTCCTCATCCTGATAATGTAATTTTCACCTTCAGACTCATACTTGTATCTGACATTCCAGGGTCTCCTTGTCCCTAACAGAAAATTTGAAACCAAACAGAAGTGGAATCAGAAGCTCAAATAGCATAGAAAAGGGAATTCCTATATTTGGGAGTGATGAGGACAGAGAAGAGAGGAAGAAGACAAAGGGTCTGAGACCTGTGTCTTGTGGGCAGAAGTGTTTTCTGGGCAGAGATGTTCAAGTATAATCTATAATTGTTAAAAGGAGATATGGAGGGTGCTACATTTCAGAAAGTTCACCCTGAATGCCACGAGCTTGGTTTGGAGGGAACACTCAATAGCATCAGCCTAGAAGAGTCAGTTCTTTGATCTGTTTCAACACAGTGGATGTCTCCCATCTCATTAATACACATCTGCTATGGCTAAGGAATGTCTCCAGAAATCAGATATAATAAAGATTCTTCACCTGGTGTGTGCAGGTAGGGAGTCAGGGAGCAATGACGGTGCAGGGAAGAATGAACAGGACATCTGATCCTGGTGAATGTTGGAGGATACGTATGGCTGGGTCTGTGGTCTTTACTCAGGAAGAGGAAAAGGTATCCAGGGAGACAATGCTTTGAAGCAAAAGATATAAGGTGCCAGGAAAAGCAGATGAGCATGAAGATGAGCAGGAGAGAAGGAAGCCAGAAAGATACACAGATGATACTGAACAGTTGTGGCACAAGTAGGAACTCTGCTCCATCAGTCTGTTCATTTGTTCTGAGCTTGCGATTTCCCTGGGTCCTATTCCTGCTGCTTTGCAGACAGGAGGGCGGTCATTGAGTAATGTGCCCCTCCTTCTGGCTGGAATCCTCTGTTCTTGGCCGAAGGTCACTGACAAGTCCAGCCTCTTCTGCCTCTTGCAGGGTGGGATGATCAGTGGAAAGTTTGCTCAATGGCCTGAATAGAGATCTGGATCCTGGCTTCCTAAAAAAAATTTTTTTTTTATTTCTTCTGGCCCAGGATGTTTAAGGGACTGGTACACCAAGGTGAACCTTGGGTATTAGTTTTTGGCTGATACTGCATTTTGTTTCTAAGTTTGGAAATAGGTACAACCAAGACCTGATCTTAATAAATGTAAATTCACTCTCTGGCCTCCAGAGAAAAGGAGTTACAAGAAAGCATTTCATCAGTATGGAATCCTAACTGTGGCCCTAGGTCACTGAGTTTTAATAAATCAATGCAGCCAAATGATGACTTAGGAGACTCTATTTTCAGGAAAACTGACAGGATTATGAGAAAAGCTCCTAATGACTGATATCTCATGCTGGAATCTTAATTACCACAGAATTCATAGGAAGCACCTTATGGCTCTACAGATGATTTGATTAGAAACCACATTTTAAAATCTCTCCTGGATGAGTCAGTGATAGCATCTTTTGGGAGCCAAGTGTGCGTGTAAGCTCTCATGCACACAGTAAATCTCAACACTGCAGAAGAAAAACAAAATTCCCTCAAAAGCTACATTTTTAATTTCTAGCCTTAAAAAATTGTTACTGACTTTTTCTTGACCAGAACTTTTCAGACTAAGATAGACTGAAGTTAATGATAGGTTGGAGTTAAAGTATTACTCTCTACAATTTTTGTCATTATCAATCATTATAGGTAGAGATCATGTAAATCCCATGGCATGACATATGAAGTCCCACAACATAAGAAGCCAGTCTGTTCACTCATGTACACATTTAGCCACTGAGCCCTTGAAGAGCTACATGCCGAATGCTGGAGCAGCAACAGAGTGAGCAAAAACAAAGATGGTATCTTGCTCTCTTATGCCTACAAGTTATTGAAGCAGACACACCTAAGCAAAAAGTTATCCCATGAAATGTAAATGGGAAGATAGGTACAATGAAACCAATAATGCAGGAAACTGACCTATGTTAATCAGAGAAACAAATCCCTTCAAGGGCCAATACATCAGAAACTAAATTCTCCAAGAGTTCACACTCTCCCCTCTCACGTTTCCAGACACCTTTCACACTCATGTTTTCTCTTATCATTACAGTCAAGGTGGGCCACCTGCCATGTCACTTCCCAGGTGTGGCTTTCTCCACCTAGGTTGTTTGACCCCAGGCATCAGCAACCTCCAACTACCCAAATCTTTCTAAGTATCGTCTGAAATGTTACTTTCAGGGAACTTCCAGATCTCCTCGGGAAGGATGCCTTCCCCTCCGAGTTCACAGTGTCTTTGCCCTCCGTCCTGCTCTGTGTATGTGGAACGCTGCTGGAGTCCCAGTGCCCAGAGCAGGGTAAACAGATGTTCAGCACTTATTTTCAAATGAATGGGCAACTATGTCAACAGTTGTGTTTATCTTTTCTTCCCACTTGGGGTAAGATCTCAGTAGGCGTCTTACTCATCTCTGTCCTCACAGCTTGTGACAGTTTAAGGTGCGCAATAGCATTTTTAGGTGCTTTGTTTTTGCAAGATTTACATGAATGAATCACTTATATGAGACTCAATTAAAACCAAGTTTCAGAAAAAGACTCAGACTTAGAGAACAAACTTAACGATTGCCGGGTGGGATAAGGATGGAGGGAAGGGATAGTTAAGGAGCTTGGGATGAACATGTACACACTGCTATATGTAAAATGGATAACCAACAAGGCCATACTGAGTAGCACTCGGAACTCTGATCAATGTTATGTAGCAGCCTGAATGAGAGGGGAGTTTTGGGGAGAATGAATACATGTATATGTGTGGCTGAGTCCCTTCATTATTCACCTGAAACTATCACAACATTGTTAATCAGTTATACCCCAATACAAAATAAAACGTTTAAAAAACAAAGCAAACCAACTTTGGTAGCAGCATCCAATGGCTCTAATTTGGGCCTGGAACTGTTCCTCTGGGGATGAGTGTTCAGCGAAGGGTAGGGCATTTCTGGCCATCTTCATGGGTGGTGAGAACTCTGCTCACGTCTAGTGGCAGAGATCAAGAAGGATATATAGCCTGCAAATCAAAGGAGAGCCCAGCACAACAGAAAAGTTTCTGCCTCAAATCCCACCTGCACCACTGAAGAACTGCTCACTTTAAATGATGTTGAGAGACTTGAAAATATTTTGAAGAAAGTTGTAGACTCTTTGCCTCTGGGGAAATTAAAACAAGAAAATGTTGTCCTGATGGCCTCTCAACCCCACCCAGCCCTGTGATACTAAAATCCTGGGGAATGTAAAATCCAGGCCAAATGGTCCAGACAAGGAGACCCACCCCTCTGCATCATGCAGGGACAGCCTCAGAGATCCCTGCTTCCATGAGAAAGGGGTTAAAGCTGGACAGCGCCCTCTCTGGCCAGGAGAGAGGTTGCTTCTCTCCATGTGTTAATATTTTAACTTCTGGAGAAAAAACTCCCAGGAAATTGTTGTTATTCAGTGGCTCAGTCACGTCCAACTCTTTGAGACCCCATGGAATGCAGCACGCCAGGCTTCCCTGTCCTTCACCACCCCCCTGAGCTTGCTCAAACTCATGTCCATTGAATCAGTGCAGTCACCATCCCCAATTTTGAAGCCTATGTATATATAGTTTTCTATAATACAGTTATATTCTCAATCAGCAATAATTTATTTTGATATTATGTGATATTTCATGTAATAATATAATATACCATTAATGTTAAGAAGAGAGAGAAGTGTTAGTTGCTTGGTCATGTCCAACTCTTTGCAATCCCATAGACTATAGCCCACCAGGTTCCTCTGTCCATGGGATTCCTCAGGCAAGAAAACTGGAGTGGATTGCCGAACCCTTCTCCAGGGCATCTTCCTGATGCAGCAATCGAACCCACACCTCCTGCATTACAGGTGGATTCTTTACCATCTGAGCCACCAGAGAATCCCATCATTAATTATATGATAATAATAATAATTCTATTATAATAAATAATGATTTTGTGCTCTCCTCTAGTCCTGGAGTTCCCTGAGAGTAGAGGCAATATTTTACTTATCCTTGTGTTCCCAGTACCTAAAAACACCTGTCAACTTCCTTATACTTCATATACATTTTTGTTTCATTCCAAAGCTTGTATGATTCAAAAAGTTTATATTCATGCCACAATCTACGGCACAAAATCTTGAGAGTGGTAGGTATCTTGTACTTACTTCTATATTCCCAAAATCCAGCTGAGTTCCATATACTCAGAAGGTGTTCAGCAAATTTTAGTTGAATCAAATCAAACTGAATCAGCGCAAATAAACTGAGTTTTGAAAGGTCTAGTCTGAAAGATATGAATGATCCATGCTGGTATTATTGGAGAAAAGTATATTGAAGAATATATTCCCTGATGGCTTAGATGGTAAAGAAGCCACCTGTGTTGTGGGAGATCTGGGTTCGATCCCTTTGGGAAGATTCCCTGGAGGAGAGCATGGCAACCCCTTCCAGTATTCTTGCCTGGAGAATCCCCATGGACAGAGGAGCCTGGCAGGCTACAGTCCATGGGGTTGCAGAGAGTTGGACACGACTGAGTAACTAAGCACAGAACACATATTAAAGAAAAGAGATTGACTAGTCTGAAGGAATAAAAGCCCTCTAACAAATAATCTCAGAAAAACCATTTAACTACCCCAGAAGGGAATGTGTTTCTTGACAAAGGAAGTACTGAAGCAGAAAGTGGACGCCTTGGCAGAAGAAATTCAAAGACTCAGCCATCAACTTATAACAGCTGGACTCATTGTCTAGAGACATGGAATGGAAACATCCCAGAAGCTGACGGAAACGTCAAGGTTTTTATCTGTTGGAAACGTCAAGGTTTATATATTTTACAAATATAGATTCATTCAAAATTTACGCATGAGTATGGAGTCTAGAAAGATGGTACTGATGATCCTATCTGCAGGAGGTGCAGATATAGTGAACAGACTCGTAGACACAGTGGGGGAAGGAGAGGGTGGGACAAATTGAGAGAATAGCGTGGAAACGTAGATATTACCATATGTAAAACAGAGAGCAAGTTGGAATTTGCTGTGTGACACAGGGAACTCAACCAGCCTAAAGGGGTGGGGTGGGGAGGGGAAGGGGAAGGGGGTTCAGGAAGGAAGGGACATGTGCACCTATGGCTGATTCATGTTGACATAGGGCAGAAACCAACACCATGTTGTAAAGCAATTATCCTCCAATTAAAAAAAAAAGAATATCCTGCCATAGTAATGGATAAAGTGAGAAATAAATTATACTCTGTGCCTTCAAGTCATTCCTAAACCATTTCCCCTCCTAATTACGTAACCAAGGTGTGTTCACTTCAACTCTTGAGTTAGATTTCTATAACTTAAAAGCAGGAGAATTTGAGCTAGTAAAAGCACCTACCATTGCTTTCCCCAACATATCTTTCTTTAAGAAAAGCTTTTGATTGCTTGAATGAAATATAAAGATACTCCATTATTTTGAGGCAAAGGATCCATTAAACATGGTTTCCTTTCCCCTTATCTTAAAACAACTGCTTGGAGGGATAATTTCTAAGTGTGTTTGAGAAAAGCCGACTGCTCTAGATCAGTGGTTTAGAAATGAGACCTTTTTAAACAAACAGATTATTGAATGTCCAGGATACTTGTTCTCAATCAACACGGACCAAGAAGAGCTTCAAAGAAAAAAAGCCAGGGAGGAATCTTCCCTCTCTCTGGCCACCAATGGCCTTGTCTTGCCTCTTTGAAACAGTTATCAGAACTTGACATGGTCTCTCTTGGTCTTCATTCTGAGCAAAGGAATGAGTCAGAGAGCATATAAACTAGCCAGTCTTTTATTCACTCCACCGGGAAAAAGGTAACAGTATCACCAGACTGGTTAGCATCTCACAGTTTTACTCTCTGCCTCTCTGAAGACACAGGTGGCAGCGGCTTCTTTTCCCTGTTTTGACCAATACTCTAAACATCAATAACCATTTTCTGCAACTATGATAACACTAACTCCCTGTTGGTTTAATAATGACAATAGTAATCACAATCACAATCTGGATGTATATGTGCTTTCCATAGGGAGAATATACTATCAGTATTTTCAAAAAAAATTTCTATCGCCCCTTCAGAACTTTTTCTCAATACGTATGTTTACAAAGAAAGCTTGTGAAAAATTACTCATCAATCCCAGCCCCAAACAGTTACAGTTCTCTGATTATTCATGGTTTTCTGTCTCACAGGAAAGTGAAATATAATCAGACTCATCTAGTTAATCTTCTAGCAGCCAAATCTAGAAGAACATGCATTAGAAAGGTCAAAGGCTGACTCATCTAAAACATGATATCAGAGACATCTGAGCACTCTACTTTGGTCTCAAGTTCTTCAACACATTCAGTCTCATTCATCTCTAGCAAAGAGAAGTTGGAAATGGTCCTGATCATTTAGGTTGACAGATCTGAAGGCTTGAAAAAAAAAATCAATTGACCATTTATTCTGTTCTAGACATTGTGTCAAGACTTTTATAAATGTCATCATGTCCACTTTATAGATGAGGACGTTGAGGAGCAAAAAGATAAACTGCCCAAAGCCAGCTAGCTACTAATTATAGGGCCAGAATTTGAACTCCAGAGTCTTGTGCTCCTCACTTAACAGAGCAAGTGCTTCTCCCTGACTTTCTTCACCTGTACTTGTTCTGTCCCTCTTGCAGAGTGGTTCCCACAACAGATTGTCATTATTTACTTAAAACTTTAATGATCCAATGAGTTTCTGAACTCAATTTTATTAAGCTCTCTATTGCTTGGCCATCAGCAGGGGCTCAGTAAACATTTGTAGAGTAGTGGAACGAACACATGAATGAAAGAATAAAGGAAATAAATGAAATAAAAACACCTAACATAAACAATTACTTTCTTCCCTAGCTTCCTATTTGAAGTCTTTCTAAGATCTTTCCTGATTTGGTTTTTACCAGATATATTGGAGACTACACATCATAACCTGTATGATTCAGTGAATCTTTATGGAATGGAATTTTGGGCACATCCTTCACGTGCAACTTGATTTAAGCCAAATCATGCTCAGAAATACTCATGATGTAGAGAAGTGAGCAGGAACATAATTATTCAACTACAGCTGGTGTGGACCAAAGAGATTTGCATTCACAGTCCACTGGAGCAGGAATAGGTATCTGAAGTTTTCATAAAGCAGTTAGTGCTTGAGATGGGCCTTGAAGAATGAGTTTGAACAAACAGGGTTTCAGAAAATCAGTGCTTACCATCAGAGAATTTGTTTCTTTCTCTAGGAGTAGTATGCTTCATACGTGCTCTTCAACAGTTCTCATCAGACAGGGAAAGGACTGAGACAGAGGATGACAGCAAGAACTGTCTATGATGTAAGAAGTGGAGCCAGGGGAACATGGCAAGGAAGAGGCCACAGTGAGGCCCTGTCTCCTGGGGTGGGGTAAGCTGTCCATGGCACCATGACTGTCTTTGAGAACATCACTGATTCATAGGAAATAGTTGACATTCCTTACCACAATACACTTAGCAACTCTCCCTGCAGAGTTCACTTCTTCCTCCTGTCAGCTGTGCATGGAAGTAATTTGTTTATGGTTAACAGAGATCCTATCAGGCAGGGAGGAGACTAGGAACCACATCTTATCATCCAATCTGCCACTGCCTTTCTGTGTTATAACCATGGAACCCAGACACTTAGAGCAAAACAGATGCGTGGGTTGGCCATATAACGCTCCTGTTCCAAACTCCGGTCACCATGGGTAGAGAAGGCACCAAAGGAGATACTCATCTGATTAAGACACAATAGCATGCTAAAACAGAGGCAAGCAGGGGCAGGGAGACTCCAGAGAGCTCACACGCACTTGGAAGTCTGTCTATACCTCTAGAGCCAGGGAAGAAGCTTAAGGATTGGGGCTTGGAGCCAAAAGGTGCTCATGACAAGAGATGAGATGGGTATGTCCCTCCACTCCGTCAGATCCCAGCAGGCAGGTTGTGCTGATTACCATGGTCTTTGGTTTCTTGGCATTTCATGAGTTGCAAGATAGTCTTGGTTGCCTCCTGCATAGTGATGGCCCATGCTCCAATTCCGTTCTCATTAGTTCTTGTCTAGAGTGTTGTAACAGCTCCCTCACTGTTTTCCCTGCCTCTGCTTTTACCTTCCTGAAACCCATTCTACGTATTGCAGACAAATCTATCCATGACAGTCCCCTTGAAATCCATCTCTCACTCTTTGTTGTTGTTCAGTCACAAGTCATGTCCGACTCTTTGCAACCTCATGGATTGCAGCACTCCAGGCTTCCCTGTCCTTCACTATCTCCTGGAGTTTGCTCACATTCATGTCCATCAAGTCAGTGATGCTATCTAACCATCTCATCCTCTGCTGCCCCCATCTCCTTTTGCTATCAATCTTTCCCAGCATCAGGGTCTTTTCCAATGAGTCGGCTCTTTGCATCAGGTGGCCAGAGTATTGGAGCTTCAGTTTCAAGCATCAGTCCTTCCAATGAATATGCAGGATTGATTTCCTTTAGGGTTGACTAGTTTTATTTCCTTGAAGTCCAAGGGACTCTCAAGAGTCTTCTTCAGGACCATCATTCGAAAGCATCCATTCTTTGGCACTCAGCCGTCTTTATGGTCTAACTCTCACATCCATACGTGACTACTGGAAAAACCATAGCTTTGACTATACAGACCTTTGTCAGCAAAATGATATCTCTGCTTTTTAATGCATTGTCTAGGTTTGTCATAGCTTTCCTTCCAGGAAGCAAGCATCCTTTAATTTCATGGCTGCAGTCCCCATCTGCAGTGATTTTGGAGCCCAAGAAAATAAAATGGCATTGTTTCCCCTTCTATTTGCCATGAAGTGATGGGACTGGATGCCATGATCTTAGTTTTTTGAATGTTGAGTTTCAAGCCAGCTTTTTCACTATCCTACTTCACGCTTATTAAGAAGCTCTTTAGCTCCTAGCGGGATCCATAGAATTCTCTGCAATGATGAAAATGCTCTGTATCTGTGCCATCCGATATGGCAGCCAGGTGGCTCAGAGGGTAAAGAATCTGCCTATAATGCAGGAGACCCAGGTTCAATCACTGGGTCAGGAAGATCCCCTGCAGAAGGGAATGAATATCCACTCCAGTATTCTTGCCTGGAGAATTCCATGGACAGAGGAGCCTGGTGGGCTACAGTCCATGAGTCCACAAAGAGTTGGATACAATTGAGCGACTGAGCATAGCACACAGCAACAGCCAAGCCCTTTAGCCTGGCATTGAAAATCCTTTATGATATAGTCCCAACTTACATTATCAATCTCATTTCCTACTACACTTCCTATCTGATTTCCTCACAAACTGGCTAAACTCTTTATTTTAAACCTCTATGCCTGTTTCCAAGTGTTTGCTACACTCAAGCATCCTATTCTTCACCATCTACTTAACACATTTCTATTCGGATTTCAAGATCTAAATTAAATGACACATCCTCTGGGAAGCCTATATCAACTTCTCTTGCCCCATATAATGAATCACTCCCTCCTCTGTGCTCCCAAAGCTCATTGCATCTGCTTCAATTATGGTGATTATACCACATTGTATTATAATTATTTGTTTACTGGGGCCTCTCATCCACTAGTCTGGAAACCACAAAGGGAGGGGACTAATTCTTATTCATCTTGGTAATTCTGTTACCCAAGGAAGTCCACATTGGCAAATGTGTGGTGAACATATGCAAACCTGCAGAATGAATTCATCATCCAGTCAATCAAGTGTTTATCTCAAAGAGCTCCCTGAACTGACAGAGTGGTTAGTAAACTGTTGTAACATCAAAGTGGCTGATGCTAACCCCTGATGTCAGAACAGATCTGTATCCACGAGATGGTGCCTCTAGTTAACATGTCACATGGAACTCTCAAATCCACTTTAAACCTGAAAACACGTGGACCTGAATGCATGGTGCTCAGGGATGAGAGGTTAAGCTGAAGGATGCTGGAAACTGCAGATGCCTAGATAACAAACCAGAATCCAGAGCCCTCTGGGGGCACAATATCTTTGAATAGTTACTCACAGCTGCTTTAATAAGCCAGACACGGAAAGATAAATATTCCATGATCTCACTTATATGTGGAATCTAATAAACAAACAAAGAATCCCTTATTCTTAAGAGTGGGAAGAGGATCTGTTGTAAACACAGTAGTTAACAATATGGTATTGTGCACTTCAAAAATATGTTCAGAGGATACACCTCATGTTAAATGCTCTTACCATTTAAAAAGGACATTTTTGGAGATGATGGTAACTTGACTGTGGTGATGGTATCACAGATGTAGCCCTATGTCTAAACTCATCAAGATGTAAACCTTATCTATGAATCTGTTTCTGTTCTATTTGTTGTTTGTTTCTTCTTCTTCTTTTTTTTTTTTTTTTAGACTCTACATGTAAGTGAAAACATACAGTATTTGTCTTTCTTTGCCTGACTTATTTCACTTAACATACCCTCCAGGGTCATGGTTGCCAGTGGGGATAAGGTTAGAAGATACATGAAATAGGTAAAGGGGATTAAGAGGTACAAACTACCAGTTATGACATAAATAAGACACAGGGCTGTCGTGTACAGCACAGGGAATATAGTCCATAATGTTATAACTGTGTTGCTTATCTGAAACTAATATAATATTGTAAATCAACTATACTTTACTTTAACAAAAAAGATGTATACATTTACTGTGTGCAATTTTTGGTACATCAATTATACCTGAACAAAGCTAAAACCATATAATATGTATAAAATAATTATTTCACAGTGTCAGACTTTTATTTTGGGGGGCTCCAAAATCACTGCAGATGGTGACTGCAGCCATGAAATTAAAAGACGCTTACTCCTTGGAAGGAAAGTTATGACCAACCTAGATAGCATATTCAAAAGCAGAGACATTACTTTGCCAAAAAAGGTCCGTCTAGTCAAGCTATGGTTTTTCCTGTGGTCATGTATGGATGTGAGAGTTGGACTGTGAAGAAAGCTGAGTGCCTAAGAATTGATGTTTTTGAACTGTGGTGTTGGAGAAGACTCTTGAGAGTCCCTTGGACTGCAAGGAGATCCAACCAGTCCATCCTAAAGGTGATCAGTCCTGGGTGTTCATTGGAGGGACTGATGCTGAAGCTGAAACTCCAGTACTTTGGCCACCTAATGCAAAGAGTTGACTCATTGGAAAAGACTCTGATGCTGGGAGGGATTGGGGGCAGGAGGAGAAGGGGATGACAGAGGATGAGATGGCTGGATGGCATCACTGACTTGATGGACGTGAGTCTGAGTGAACTCCGAGAGTTGGTGATGGACAGGGAGGCCTGGCATGCTGCGATTCATGGGGATGCAAAGAGTCGGACATGACTGAGCAACTGAACTAAACTGAACTGAACTATTTCGAATGAAAACAAGATCATATATTTTAAAAAGAGTGGGGGTAAAGGAAGTATCACAGTTTCATCCATAAAGAGAACTATTATTTATTGAGCTCCTGATTTGTACCGTTTTATGTTTTATCTCATGTGACCTTTCTAAAAACCCTGTGACATTGTTATCTGCCTCCTACAGATGAGGAAACCGGAGCTCAGAAAGAGATGATCTTGTATGATCTTCCACATAGTAAATGGTGAAGATGGGATTAAAATTCAAGCCTGCCTCTACAAAGCAATTTTACTAGCTGCTTTATAAATATATATATGAAAACATCACACTTTAAGTTCTGAGCCACCTATTGCTGAAAGACAAGGTATATTCTCCCAAAATGTCAAGGAAAATTTGAGCTGGAACAGCTTACATGATCATCTGTGCACGCACCCCCATTTCACTTGGGAAAACTGTGATCCAGAAAGAGGCAAAACCACTAATCCGATGTCACACGGGATGAATCGTAGAGCAGAGACCAGGTTTCTGGTCTCAGGCCAGAGGCTTTCTAACTTGTTTTCAGATTCACTAAAAACATAAGCTTCTGTCAGTCTCCTCATGATACATCACTGTATTAGCAGACTTTGGAGAAACCAGTAAGCAAATGCCCTACCAGCCTCGGGGGCACTGGTACAACCTTCCAGAAAGCACTTGGGTAGTCTGCATCAGAGGCTTTAAAACTGCTCACAAGAATTGACTGAGTAACTTCTCTCATTTCCTGAAATTCATCTTGAAGAAGTTCTCTGCAACGTAGGCAAAAATGGTCATCTCAGCCTCACTTATAATGGCAAAAACAAAACATAACACCAAAAAGCAAAACAGAAGCAAATATAAATGCCGTAAAATCAGGACTAAAATAGTTCCTACTACATCGCATTGTTAGAAGAAATAACCAATAAAAAAAATACCTTTAACCCCGTGTTCGGCTCAAGGTTAGCACTTAAATTAGATACCACAATTCTTCATATTTTTTACTTCTCCTAGATAATAATGAACCCAAGGACAAAAGCAGTCATTTCACATGATTGAAAGGTTATGCTCAAAATCCTTCAAGCTAGGCTTCACCAGTATATGAACCGAGAATTTCCAGGTGTACAAGCTAGTTTCAGAAAAGGCAGAAGAACCAGAGATCAAATGTCATACATTCACTGGGTCATACAGAAAGTGAGGAAATTTCAGGAAAAAACATCTACTTCTGCTTCATTGACTACGTGAAAGCCTTTAACTATGTGGATCACGGAAAACTGGAAAATTCTTAAAGAGACGGGAATATCGGACTACCTTACCTGTCTCCTGAGGAACCTGCATGAGGGTCAAGAAGCAACAGGGCGTGGAACAGTGGACTGGTTCAAAATTGGGAAAGGAGTATAATAAGGCTGTATATTGTCACCCTGCTTATTTAACTTTCATGCAGAGTACATCATGCAAAAAGCCAGGCTGGATGAATGTCAAGGTGGATGAATTGAGATTGCCAGGGGTCGGGGTTGGTGGAGGGAAACATGGCTGGGACAAATTTCAACAACCTCAGGCATGCAGATGATACCACTTTAATGGCAGAAAGTGAAGAGGAACTAAAAAGCCTCTTGATGAAGGTAAAAGAGGAATGTGACAAAGCTGTCTTCAAAGTCAACATGAAACAAAACAAAACAAAACTCAGATCATGGCATCCAGCCCATCATTTCATGTCAGACAGAAGGGGAAAAAATGGAAGCAGTGACAGATTTTATTTTCTTGGCCTCCAAAATCAGTGCGGATTGTGACTGAAGCCATGAAATTAAAAGACCCTTGCTCCTTGGAAGTGAAGCTATGACAGACCTAGACAGTGTGTTAAAAAGCAGAGCTACCACTTTGTCAACAAAAGTCCATATAGTCAATGGTTTTTCCAGTAGTCATGTACAGGTATGAGAGTTGGACCATAAAGAAGGCTGAGTGCCAAAGAATTAATGCTTTTGAACTACGGTGCTGGAGGAGACTCTTGAGAGTCCCTTGGACAGCAAGGAGATCAAACCAGTCAATCGTAAAGGAAATCAAGCCAGAATATTCATTGGAGGGACTGATGGTGAAGCTGAAACTCCAATACTTTGGCCACCTGATGCAAAGAACTGACTCATTGGAAAAGACCCTGATGCTGCAAAAGACTGAGGGCAGGAGGAGAAGGGGGCAACAGAGGATGAGATGCCTGCAGTCCATGGGGACACAAAGCATCAGATATGACAGAGTGAGAGAGTACACACACACACAAGTGTGTGTATATATAAATATATAAAACCAAATCACTTTGCTCTATACCTAAAACTCACAAATATTTTCAGTCAACTATGAAAAGTGAAAGTGAAGTCGCCCAGTTGTGTCCAACTCTTTGTGACCCTGTGGACTGTAGCCTACCAGCCTCCTCCATCCATGGGATTCTCCAGGCAGGAGTCCTGGAGTGGGTTGCCCTTGCCTTCTCCAGGAGCTCTTCCCAACCCAGGGATCAAACCCGGGTCTCCCGCATTGGAGGCACATGCTTTAACCTCTGAGCCACCAGGGAAGCCCTATATATATAAACAAATAGAAATACCCAGAGATCAGACATAAAGTCAAATGCAGAAAATAAAAATAAGCCAAATCAGAGAAGCCTAGACCAAGGCCTCACTGTTTGCTGTTCCAGTTTCAATTTCGAAGCAGCAAGCACTCAAGGGTGTACCCCATTACCATAAAAAGAAATTTCTTGCTATAACCCTGTTAAACCCCTATTCTCTTCCATAATTTATTTCCTCCACTGTCTTCAGGTCTATTTGAGGTTTGGTGACAGTATGCCTCTTCTTAGCCTAACTCTTCCTGGTACATTAAAATAGGCACTAGCTTTGAAGGGTTAAAAAAATTCCACTTCTTTCCCTAACAGCTGCATTTAATCTCCTTGAGCCTCCTTCTCTTATCTGCAAAACAGGGTTAATACTAACTATCAGGAGATTGTGTGAGGATCAAATAGTACATGTGTGAATGTATTTGCAGAGAGCCTGGCACCCAACAGGGACATCACCAAAGGGAATTCCAACCATCTTGATCCTTGACAGCTTATGCCAAGAAAGGAAAGATACATGATTGTGGGGATGGCACATATGATGGGAAAGCAGAGGCTGAGCATGAGGGGCAGCCAAGACACCAAGTGCCCTGGGCATCCAGGTAAATGAGGCCACAGAGCTGGACCAACTCTTAGTCCTGTAGGGTTCATCGTTTGCAAACAAGGAGCCTCATTTATGACATGAAATAACAATCATGTGTCTCTTTGTATGGTAAATCCAATCAACAACAAGCCATCATTTTTTCCCATACAAATAGGCCAGATGGCTCCTCTAATGAATTAATATTCTCCAATCAACAAACTCATAAGCTCAAAAAGCAATGTGAAAAAAGAAGGGGAAGGTCAGAGAGGATGGTGTGAATGAGCAAAGGGTGTTCTATTTCTCAAAGTTTCAAAAACTGGAATTCCTTTTTTGGGGGGCCAAACAAAATTTGTGAGAATAAACCAAACATTTTTAATTTTAAAAATGCAGGGTTTGGGGCTGGATGACTCGTGCAGCACAGAGGACTTTTAAGGCAGTGAAAATGCTCTGTATGATACTATAATGGTGTCTATACGTTGTGCATTTGTTCAAACTCATAGAATGTATAACAGCCAGAACCAGTCCGAATGTAAACTATGGACTTTGGGTGATTATGATATATCAGTGTAGGATCATCAGCTGTAACAGATGTACCGCTCTGGTGGGATACGCTGATAATGGGGGAAGCTGTATGTGTTGAGCGGGGAAAAGGGAGCACTTGGGAAATCTCGGTACCTTCGTCTCAGTTTTGCTACAAATCTAAAACTGCTTTTAAAAAGTTAAACCCTTAAAGATGTATTTATTTTAAAATGCATACTTATGAAAATGCATTTATGTCATTTTAGGTTCTATTCAATAAGGATTAAAGTCCGTTTACAATAAGGGCCAGGCATATGGAAATTCACTAAAGAATAAGCAGTAAAGCAGAACCAAAAACATGAGAAAAAAGAAGACTGGGAATTTTAAGGGAAAATGTAATTTTCCTTGATGTGGTGGAGCACCATGTTGGGCTCTGAGTTTCCCAGCAGTGGGAAAAACAAGAATATAAAACTCTGTAGCTCTTTTTATCTGAGGAGCAAAAACTATAAAAACTGCTTAAAGAAGATAAACGTGTTTGTCTTTGGGGATTGCTGTAGCTTTGCTTTGTTGGGTTTTTCTTTTCCCTTTTCCCCTGCGGCTGCATTTTTTAAACAAACATCTTACTTAGGAATTCATGTGAGTAAGATTGAATAACAGAGGACAGTCTCTCATCCTTGGAGTGTGAGCTTTGGGGGAAGGGACCATGTTATCCTGCATCTTTAGATTTCTGGAGTCCAGAGGGGTTGGATGGGTCTGAGTAAGACAACAGGTGACAGCTGGGTGAGTGATCAGTATGTCATAGACTCCTGACTGTGGTCTTACAGCAAATACAAAAGCAAATTGCACACAACCAGTGCTGATGGTAGCAATGTTTGATGTGGTCTTAAAGATCAAATCAGGAAAGGTAAGGGATGTGACCCTAGTTAACAACCTTCCATGCACCTAATTTTGAATGAATAAAATGTAGTATACAGTCACGGCAGCACTGCTATTCAGCCTGAACACGCCAGTATGAGCCACCAACTTGCTTCCAGCCAGAATCCATCATGAGTGAGTGATTAATGTTAAACATTTCGAATATATCCTGCAGACGGGAAGGGGCATATCATTCTTTGCTTGAATTCTCTCTTCTGAATTCATTAAAAAATTTTAAATCAACCCATATATATGGAATTTAGAAAGATGGTAACAATAACCCTTTATGCAAGATAGCAAAAGAGACACAGATGTATAGAACAGTCTTTTGGACTCTGTAGGAGAGGGA
Organism: Redunca redunca; assembly: GCA_006410935.1. NCBI lineage: Eukaryota > Metazoa > Chordata > Mammalia > Artiodactyla > Bovidae > Redunca > Redunca redunca. Next base: position 35,199 of record SJYQ01009076.1, on the reverse strand, counting down.
GAGGGTGGGACGATTTGGGAGAATGGCATTGAAACATGTATAATATCATATATGAAACGAATCGCCAGTCTAGGTTCGATGCAGGATATGGGATGCTTGGGGCTGGTGCACTGGGACGACCCAGAGGGATGGTACAGGGAGGGAGGGGNATGGTTTGGTGTGAACAGCTCTCGCAAGCCAGCATGAAGTGAACAGATTGCATGGTGGCTGGGAGAAACATATGTAATTGGAAACAGTAGCCACTTACAATGGGGGCACATTTTCCATCTTGATCACAGTGGCTCCAGTTTGGAAAAAAAGAGTTGATTAACTTAATGTCTTTTTGGCTATGATGAACCCAATACTAAGAAAGTTTGGGTAGTGTCTCTGGAGGGTGCTGGGCATGGCTGTTCTGCTGCTATGAATCGAGGCTGTCAGGGCCTCAGAACTAATCCCATTCTCTGGAGACTGGGAGGCAGTGGCAGAATCAGGAGCCCAAGTGGCCAGCTGAATACTGGAATACCTGGGGTCATGGTGGCAGAGGCAGATGGTTTGGGCAAATGGCACAGGCGTGAAAGACCAGGTAACTTAGAAATCCAAGGTGCAGGTGGTTTTTTTGGAGACCGCCCCCCTCCCCCCATAGAAAGAGGACATATGAAAGTCTGCAGCACACATAGAGCCAGGGTTTTTGTCCAGGGCTAGATCAAAGAATGTGGGTCTTGAGGGTAAGTAGTTTGGGCAAGACACTTCTCAGAATGACAGCGAAATAAAAATAGTTGCTGAAGGCGGTTACAAGACAGAAGAACACAGCACTGACCTTGCCTTAGGACTGGACCTCAGCCTCAGAGCCAACTTTGTAGACAATGTGGCTTCAGTATTTATAAACATTTACTGTGTAACTTTCAGGTCCTGCAATATACTTGGGACACAGGGATCAATGAGACATGGGTGAACCTCCTTGATTCCTTGCCTATAACCCCAGCTCTTCTTCAGCTCCATCAACTCTTCTCTGGGAAGGCTTCCTCTGCCCTCCCTAACTATATCAAATTCTCCTGCTGTTCAGTGTGCCGTGGAATTGCCATTCCAAGCACCTTTACGTTTCAGCTTTTCATGTACTGGACAGTGATCTTTTTAACTCCCTTACTAGACTATATCATGACACTGGGGACAATTTATGAGGTGTTTTTTTTTTTTTTTTCTTGAAGATTTTGTGTCTCTCGGGGAGGAAGCACATGTGAATATTTGCTTAAACTATGGATTAGTGAAGGGCTTCCCAGGTGGCGCTAGTGGTAAAGAGTCTGCCTGCCAAATGCAAGAGAAGTAAAAGATGGAGGTTCGATCCCTGGGTTGGGAAGATCCCCTGGAGAAGAAAATGGCAACCCACTTTAGTATTCTTGCCTAGAGAATCCCACGGACAGAGGAGCCTAGCATGCTACAGTCCGTAGGGTCACAAAGAGTCTTAGCACACATGTATGGATGACTTCCCTGGTGGCTCAGACGGTAAAGTGTCTGTCTACAATGCAGGAGACCCGGTTCGAGCCCTGGGTTGGGAAGATCCCTTGGAGAAGGAAATGGCAACCCACTCCAGTACTATTGCCTGGAAAATCCCATGGACAGAGGAGCCTGGTAGGCTAGAGTCTATGGGATCGCAAAGAGTCAGACTTGACTGAGCAACTTCACTATGCATGAGTGAAAGCAGAAAAAATGATTCCTTTTCTCAAGGTTCTCATAATCCTGGAAATAAGCAGAATGACAATGCCACGGTCAAAGGAAGGGCTGGGTTCATTGCCCAACTTAAACTGGGAAGTCAAGGAAGGTTTCCTGGAGGAGGTGACCCTTGGGCTAAGGTATGAAACTTGAGGGGAAGTAGGACCAGCAAAAGCAGCAGGAAGAGCTGGGAAAACTTGGTGCAGCTCCTGAAGGTGGGCCGAAGCTGCTTCACTGCTTGCTGTCCAGTGCCCCTTGTTTCAGGGAAATGGCAGGCAGAATGGAACCAGTGTTGGGTGTCCCCTGACTCAGCAAAGGAGGACACAGGACGGAGGACAGAGAACCCTGCCCAGGACAGGGAACCAGGCACCGTGGAAATCGCAGAGTGCTTCTCGGGGGAAACATTGTCCTTCTCTGTTAGAGTGACTCAGCCCGAGGCCTGATTGCCTCGGTGTCCCGGCGCCTGTCTGAGCTCTCTGAGTCCCCAGAGCCTGACTCTGCTCTGTTCTTTCCCACAGTGGCCTGTCCTGGGCCTGGTGCCATGTTCACTGAGTGGCAGGAAGGCTGGCTGCCCAGCCCGACATCCTTGGCAAGGAGAGCTAGGCTTGTAGGGGCTGCCCACCGATAGCCAGGCTTTCTCTGATACCAAGGTGCTATCTCCCGGAGTCAACTTCCTCCAGTGATTAACACTCACCCCACACAAATGGTCCGTGTGAAGGAGCCATTCTTTCCTCTGCCCATTGCCATCGCCTGGCTCAGCTCTCTTGGCAGTTTGAGTTGTTGGCATGACAAGGCTGTGAGCCACCACATACACTGGACTGAATCAAAGGAGGCTTGATGCCATCTGGCCCAACACCCTTATTTGACAGATGAAAAGACTGAGGCCCGGAGAGAGAGACTAGCTCAAGATCCCACATAAAATTACCAGCAGCAAGGAGAGAACCTGGGCCTTTTGAGGCTCTCCCTTCAGGTGCTGAGTCATCAGGGAAAACAGTGCATGGCAGAAGCAGACCACCATCTGAAACCCCAGTTTTAGCAAAAGAAATCATCAGGTTGGGTCTTTGTGCAATAATCAGGCTGTTGGAGCCTTACAATGGGAGACCCAGCTAAGCGACTTTGGCCAAGCTGATCTGCTTCTCTGAATCTGTAATGGAGGGATGAAAATGACCACACTTCTTACACTGCCCCTGCCCTTGAGAAGTTCACAGGTCACTGGAAAGACTGGTGCCCCAAACCAATCATTTCCTAAGATGAGTTCAATTTCCACAAATACGTACAAAGCACACAATTAGTCCAGGGTGTAAGAGCTTCCGGGTGTGCCCAGGTGGGCTTCCCAGAGGAGGTGACAGGTTAGAAGGGTTTTTTAACAGCTCATGTGGGCATAATGGATGGTCATTAAAGGCAGAAGAAACAGTGTGTGTTCAAACGCATGTTGTAAGAGCTCCCTGCCATGTGTCACAACTCAAGTATCAAGTGCAAAGAAGTGGACAGGGACTGCAATTATGGGGTTGAAGCCAAGAGCTACAGCCCAGGTGAGTGGGGGCAGGAGGAGGTTGGTCAGATCCGAGATGAAATCAATCACTCTGGTTCATCAAGTCTACCATCAAAATAATCAAGTAGACAGCAAGTGAAATATTCCTCTCTGAAATTTGCTGTGAAACTTACACACTTGATTAATTTTCAGCACACCTTATATCTCACTAAAGTTTTCAATTTGAATTGTACTGCTCATATAATTTAAGTTTGGTAGTTTTAAAAGAGCCACAAGTTACAGAGAGTTAATAACTACTTTTATGTTTGCATATATTTAAGGAGTACTAAATCAAGTTTTGTAAAAATTCATTCAGAGATTGGAATATTGGGAACCAGATTGAAGTCAAAAAGACAGATAGAAGAATGGTGTGATTGTCCAGGTAAAAAATCACCCCTGAGACAGAATACAGGTTTTAAAATGTGGACTCCTGTGTCACAGTTTCTGTGGATGACTTCAGTTTCTAACTCTTGTTATTTAACTTGGATAAGTAAAATCATTTCCTCTTCTGTAATGCAGATAATAACACAGTGGAAGTACCTCATTGGATGACTATAAAGGTTAATGATTATCCAGATGGAGTACTTAGCACAGAATGTGGCCAAAGCATATGTGCAAGAACAAAAGAAAAATTCACAGCAAATACCAGCAAAAGACAAGGATAGGACCAAGAGCAAGGTAACCAAGACCTTTTACATGTTGATACATAACTGTGATGTGACAGGAGAGAAAGGAAACTGGAGGAGGGAAATCTCTGGGAATCTAAGATTCTGAGAGCTCCAGAGTGCAGCCAGCAGAGTCCTGTGGTCAGTTTCTTTGCTTTCCTTTCATTGTTCTGATGCTCACCCTGCTCTGCAGAAATGAGAGGGAGGAATGGTAGCACTCACAGACCACGGCTAGTGAGAAAGGATGCCTTCACGTCTGCAGTGGGGCCTCACTTCAGAGCACCATGCACTGACTGCTACAGAGTTTCAGGGCTTCCTTGGTGGCTCAGCGGTAAAGAATCCACCTGCCAATGCAGGAAACGCAGGTTCGATCCCTGGGCTGGGAAGACGCCCTAGAGTAGGAAATGGCAACCCACTGTAGTATTCTTACCTGGAAAATGCTATAGACAGAGGAGCTTGGCAGGCTACATTCCATGGGGTCGAAGAAGAGTTGGACATGACTGAGCAACTATACAACAACAAAGAGAGTTTCAGTTAAAATACTGAGAGTGAAGGCAAGCAGAAGGCACATTGCAATATAAGGTTTGTCTAAAAGTGAGCACTGCTTACGGCACTGCCTGGTCAAAGTGTGTGAAAGTCGCTCAGTCGTATCCGACTCTTTGCAAACCCGTGGACTATACAGTCCATGGAATTCTCCAGGCCAGAACACTGGAGTAGGTAGCCTTTCCCTTCTCCAGGGGATCTTCCCAACCCAGGGGTCAAACCCAGGTCTCCAGCATTGCAGGCAGATTCTTTACCAGCTGAGCCACCAGGAAAGCTGGTTAAAGTAGGAGATGTGTCTAAATAACTATCCCTACAAGTCCTCAGATGGCCTAGGCTAGGGCTAGATACCTGCCTTCCAGTTTCCATCCCCAGTTCTCCCTCTGCTGTGTACAAGGAATTAAAGATGATTAAAATTTTAAATGATAAATATGGAAGTTCCTATCTGAGTCATATTTTAACAGATATGGAAAAATACTCCAGGGTTCCCTTTACTCTTATGCTTTTAAAACCTCCATTTTTATCATAAGTTCTATTTCCTTTAACTGCATTAGATTTGAGGACAAGTTGTAGTCTTCTAACTCAAATGAAGAAGAAATGTAAACTGCTTGAACTTTGATATTCCTTTGTATTAGAGAGATACGGCACCTTCGGTCAACTTAGACACAATTGGTCAGCAGCTCTGTCCTCTGGCCAACTTAAACACAACTTTCCAGAGAACTGAAGAAGTGTAGTCCCACGGAAACTGAAAATCTCTAAATAGAAAGTCAGATAGAGAAAGAGACCTGGATTCATTGACTGAATATACTGAATGAATATTTACTGAGCTTTTTTGTCATACCTGTGATCGGTGCTGGAGATACAACAGTAAGCTAAAATCAGAGTTTATGACCTCAGGGAACTGTTCTCCTAGTGCTAGTGCTTAGTTGCTCAGTCATGCCCAACTCTTTGCAACCCCATGGACTGCAGCCCGTCAGACTCCTCTGTCCATGGCGATTCTCCAGGCAAGAATACTGGAGTGGGTTGCCATGCCCTCCTCCGGGGGATCATCCCAACCCAGAGATTGAACCTAGGTCTTCTGCTTTGCAGGCAGACTCTTTACCAGCTGAGCCACCTGGGAAGCCCTGGGACGGCAGAAATGAATCAAATTCAATTAACAGCAACATGTGTGTTTAACATTGCAAGTGGGATAAGTAAAAGTATGTGTTTACCGAGGGCTTCCCTGGTGGCTCAGCTGTGAAGAATCTGCCTGCCAAAGCAGGTGATTCCTCGGTCAGGAAGATCCCCTGGGGTAGAAAAATGGCAACCCACTCCAGTATTCTTATTGGGAAAAATTCCATTCACAGAGGAGCCTGGTGGGCTATAGCCTATGAGGTCTCAAAGAGTCAGACGCAACTTAGTGGCTAAACAACAACACGTGCGTGGATAGGAGTGCTTACTAGAGACAGTTTATCTACTCTGGGGGTTGCCCCAAGAGAATCACAGTTCTGCCACTTTCTACTCATGTGGCCTTGTCAGGGAACTTAAATTTCCTGTGCCTCAGTTTCCTCATCTGTAACTCGAGGTTCTGCATTTCAGGGCTGTGGTGAGGATCACAGGAGATAAAGTGTGACTGTGTCTGCTCTGAGTCTAGGGTTAAAGCACTAAATTTTTCTGTTTGTTTGAAAATTACAATGATAGAATTCTTTTGGAGAAGGAGAAATAGTTGATTGTCTTACAAGGTTTTATCAAGTATAGTATCGCCAATCAAGTTAGTGGGTACATGCAAGGTAATTTTGGAAAAGTAAATAGGATTTAAAAATATATATTGTTTCCATTTGCTATACATTTGAAGGGTTTCCCAGGTGGCACTGTGGTTAAAAAAAAAAAAAAAATCCAGCCGTGAATGCAGGAGACTCAAGTTCAGTCCCTGGGTCAGGAAGATCCTCTAAAGTGGTAAATGATAACCTGCTCCAGTAGTCTTGCCTGGAAAATTCCATGGACAGAAGAGTGTGGGGGGGTTACAGTCCATACTCGTGCATACCCTTGAAACTAACACAGCATTGTAAATCAACACTATACTTCATTAAAAAAAATTAACTTCAAAAAATATGTTTTTTTAAGAAAAGGATAAAATAGTAAATAACTTGCTGGTTAATCAAAATTGTAATAGGAAAGTCAGGTCGTACTATTGGTTTTATGTGCTAATCTACTTGGCCATTTAATTCAGGGAAAGTTCTGAGCACAGTATAGATTGAACTCAGACTTCTTCTACACTTTATCTTTGCATCATACAGCAATTATTGAGCTTCTACCACGTGCTAGGCACTGCTCTCGATATGAAGCATTCAAGTTATTGTTCAGTTGCCAAACTGTGTCCAGCTCTTTGCCACCCCATAGACTGCAGCACACCAGGGTTCAAACATTCAAGAAGTGATCCAAATATTGGCCCTGTATTAATATGCTTACAACACAGTGAGGAATATAACCCGATCATGTGTTACAGGAAGTACCTGATCAACTTTTATTCCTTTTTCAAAACAGTTCAGCTGCCACCATCTCTAGGAAGTTTCCCTTCATCTGAAGAGTGAGTAACTCATTTCTAATTGCATTTAGTAATGCACATGATATATTATCTTGAAATTATTTATTACATATCCTTCTCTCTAACAAAGCAAGCGCTTCCATCAAGCAAGGACCATCTCTTTACATCTTAGTTTGCAACAAAGGGACTACATATGTAAAAATGAAAGGATTTTTCTTAAATGTTGTAAGTATGCTAATTGTGTGTCATGTAAAAAAAAAAAAGAAAGCAGCAAGAAGATCCATTTGGTATAGTGCATGTTAGGGATGAAGCGGGAACAAGGCGTGACAGAGAGGCTGATGAATCCTAGAGGTAAAACATAAAGATATATGGACTACAAAAGCAAAGGGCCTTATCTTCACATTGCTGCCATTGGAAGACACGGGGAAAATTGTAAACATTTAGATTAACCAAAAGGGAGATGGGAAAATCAAGATGAAACTGGTATATACATGTAAGTTCAGCAGAATGGCTATTTCAAAATAACTTGATATTTTTACAATCAGTATCACCAAAATTTCTCAAGGGGAGTTGTGTTCTTGATTTTGTATTTCTACAACAGTCAGTATAGTGCCTGTTTCCTAGTAGCTACTTCATACATCATATTTAATCAGACTTAAAGGTGATGATATAGTGGGAAAAAATGATTAAAATAAGGTAGGGGAAAAATACAGTGACTACAACTGAGGACAAATTATTTGAGGAGTAAATACAGGCTTCGATTATAAATTGTACACATCCCCTGGAGGAGGAAATGACAACTCATTCCAATATTCTTGCCGGAAAAATCCCCTGGGCAGAGGAGCCTGCCGGGCTATGGTCCACGGGGCTGCAGAGTCAGACACGGCTGAGCGACTGAACACACGCACATCTTCCTCTCCTTCTGTCTCAAAACTCCACCTGGGCAAGTTAGTAGCAGCAGTGCTGGTCGCTCAGTCGTGTTCGACTCTTTGAAACCCCATGAACCGCGGCCTGCCAGGGTTCTCTGTCCATGGAATTCTCCAGGCAAGAATACTAGAGTGGGTTGCTATTCCCTTCTCCAGAGGATCTTGCCGACCCACAGATCAAACCCGGGTCTCCTGCATTGCATGCAGATTTTTTACCGTCTGAGCTACAGGGAAGTCCTTGTACAAGATTAGGGATTGAGAAATAAAGACAGAAACCCACAAGGATAAATACAGGAGAAAGCAGAAATAGTTCTTTTGGAAGATGGAAAGCAGATGGGACTGAATTAGCAGTCCCAGTTAAGCTGAATTATAAGCCAGCAATAGAGAAAGCTGCAGAATGCCCAGGCTTGGTAGCATTAGGTACCTCTGTAAAGAGAGTTCAATACAGAGGACTGGTTGAAAGTATATTTGAAAATCAGTGAGATCCCCTTCCTTTCACCATGCAGAATATTCACCTGGCAGAAAATTGGAGCCTTTTTTCTTTGATGAGACTAAACAGCACATTTTAAGATTAGAGAACGCTGTACAGAGTTGAAAACTGGGTGCCATACTGAGAAGGGGTTATTGACTACAAATGTACATACCACATGTTGTTATTCAGACTTTTCCCTCATATAGCTTCTGGGGTGCAACAATTAGACTTATATTCTCCAGGAAGGAGGTTGGAGGGAAATTCGCTGGGGAATCTGATCATTTTGAGAGGAAGAAACCTACAAATAGTAACACTAGGGAATGAGATAGCCCAAACAGAAAAACACATGCTGAATTTCATTGAACATCCTCCCATGTACACAGAGCTTTTTAGTGTCCCACACTTAAATATGAGTTACTTGGGGAAAGCAACTAACATGAAGTGCAAAGATCAAATTAATAAGCAAACAAGAAATGTAGCCTAAGCAGGGACATGAAAATTTCAGGAAACTATCATCAATTTTTTTCTAAGAGATGAAAGAAGAATTTGCACCAATGAAATAAGAACAATATATAAGAAATGAGAACAAAAATCACATAGGAAAAAATTTTAAATGAGAGTATAAACCAAAAACAATTAAATGAGGGTATTAAAGGTAAATCTGAAGAATTGTCCAGAAAGAAAAATAAACAAAAGAAGAGGAAAATAGATGTCATTCCATAAGGTGTAACATCTGATAAAAAAGAAACTCAGAAAAAAACAAGATATAAAACAGGATAGACATAATTAAAGAAATAAATCAAGAAAAAATTTCAGAATTGAGGGATGAAGTTCTCAGGTTGAGTGCATTCAGCATAATAGCTAAAAGTATATCTATATTAAAACACATTATCACAAAATCTTAGATTGCTGAGAACAAAAAGAATCTTTAAAACCTTTCAGCAAGGGAAAAGAACCAACAACCAGCAAAGTAGCAGACTTTTCTAAGCATATCTGACAGCGAGAATAAAATTGAGCAATATATTCAAAATTGAATTGAATTAAAGAAAGTGGGGAAAACCACTAGACCATTCAGGTATGACCTAAATCAAATCCCTTATGACTATACAGTGGAAGTGAGAAATAGATTTAAGGGACTAGATCTGATAGACAGAGTACCTGATGAACTATGGACGGAGGTTCGTGACATTGTACAGGAGACAGGGATCAAGTCCATCCCCATGGAAAAGAAATGCAAAAATGCAAAATGCCTTTCTGAGTCAGTCAGTCAGTCATTTCAGTCGCTCAGTTGTGTCTGACTCTTCCACCCCATGAATGGCAGCACGCCAGGCCTCCCTGTCCATCACCAACTCCTGGAGTTCACTCAGACTCACATCCATCAGGTCAGTGATGCCATCCAGCCAT
>SJYQ01009076.1:0-13743 GCA_006410935.1 Redunca redunca | reverse complement strand
CCATTGTATCTAAAGATTTATAAACATCTTATTGTTATTCTTCATTGCTATTCTAAGTTATTTAAATTAGTTTTTAGAGTCAGTTGTTTTTCACGTCTGTGGTCTCATTTGTTTTTCTTAATACATACAAATTTCATATTAGAATGACAGTCTCTTTCTTATTTCTCTTATTGATTGCTAAATTCTGGTAATCATCATTGCACTTATTTTTAATCAGGCCCATACTTCACTTTAAATTTTGTTTTTGATGATTTTGATCCCCAGAAGTCCTTTTTAATGTCTAGAATAATATTTTATTTTATGAGTTATTCTTTTGTTTTTAGGATTAAATAGGCTCCAAAAGCAGAAAATCACCTATGCCACCATTATCTCTAGTTTTTTAAATTACATTTTTCTATTAAAGTGGAATTCCAAATCAATTAATACCTTTAGGAAATAACTTTTTGAAATAATCTTTTTGAAAAATTTATTTTTCTAATAATTTGAATTATAAAATATATTTTAAAGTTACATTGTTTAGTGTAAATCAATCTGTTTTTAAACTTTATATTATTCTCATAGGACTTGAAACTGACTATGACACAAAAAGACAAGGATATGGCTTGAAGGAAGTTTGAAACAATTTCTACATTGATTGTAATATTTCTCTGCTCACCCTATATGATTATGACTCTTATTTGTATGTCTCTGCATTAGACTATTGCTGAGCTCTGGCTCCATAAATTTCATTACCTAACATGTATCTGAAACCCTGATGACACTAAAGAAGGAGAAAAATATGTTTAAATATAGCATCTTATTTTGGAAAATTGCTTTTCTCTATTTTCTATGACAATAAAAGGTATTACCAAAAGATTATTGCACATGCTACTTCATTCCATTTTTCCAAGGTACAATTGATTCTTAATTCATTTTAATTTAGATTTTGAATATACTTTATATTCATTCCTTCTACCATATCCACACACACAGCTGCTATTTTAAAACCTGCTTCATCAACTAAGTGATGACCTTTTTATTTTCATGGCCTAGTCCCAGCTCCATCCTCTGATCAACACATTGGTTCCAAAGTGATATTTTTAGATGCTCTAATCAGTGTCTATAAATACATAATAACATTTAAATATCTGTATGTGACTGTCTGCATGTTCCACATCACCTACAAAATAAAATATATGTATACAGGTATCAGTTTCTAGAATCTTCATGAGTTATATCTTTTGTAGATCTTCAACAATAAAAAACTGCTATTGATCTTAAGAACAGTATTCTTTTTTTTTTTGCCCTATTGCCTTTATCAGAAGAAGTCCCCAGTTGATTGCCAACTTAGCAAATTCATAGTTGTTGCTTAAGTCTCTGAAAAATGTAACTCCTCTAAACAAACTCATTTATTCTTTCTCTTATGCTGGCTCTATACTTTTTAGAAATATCTGTTAAAGAATTCTTTTATTGTATTTTGAATTTTTAATTTTTTTTCTTAGGAATGCATACTTGCTGAGAACAAGAATAATGAATGTTTATCTTTAAATCTCTAACTCCTATGATAGTCCCTACTCATAGGAGGTACTCTACATATACATTTTTAAATGAATAGCTTGTGGATATTTAAATCAAATTACAATTTCCCCCAAGTAATGAGTATCAGTGGAAAGAGCTAAAGTTTCATAATGCTGTATTGTTTCCTCATGTTTCACTCTCAAACTCACTGACTCTAGAAGTCAAGTAATTCTGCTCAGTTACAAACCATGGTAACTATAACTCTCCCAAGATTGAAGCATAATGGGATTTAATGACTGCGTGATACATTATCAGCTAATTTGTTCCATCATGAGCTATTAAAAAAGACAAACATTCTGAAATGAAAGTATGTGCCCACACAGAATTTGTACATAAATGTTTATAGCAGCATGATTCATAGCAGTCAAAACTGGGAAAGTTTCCTAGTTTTTGCAGAACTGTTTTTCAAAACACAAAGATTTAATTTTTATAAATTCAAATTTACCTTTTTTTGTTTTTTTAAAAAGTCTATGCTTTCTTTGTGTTTTTCTAAGAACACTTTTAGTCAGCTTTGTGTGTGGTATGTGATAGAAGTTGGTATGCTTTAATTATTTTTCTCTCTGAAAATTCAGTTTTCCAAAAAACTTTCTTTGCTCCACTGAATTATCTTAATTACATACTCTGAAAATAGGGACAGTTTTAGATTTTAGTTTCAAATTTTTATTTTTTTGTCTTGTTGCAGTGGCCAAAATTTGAGTATAATGTAGAACAACAGTTGTGAGAGTGGTCATCTTCATGAAGAAAGTTATATATTTCACAATTATGCATGATTTAGCTATATCAGACAGAGGATATTCCATACAGTTTCTACTTTGATGGGGTGACAGGAATGGGAGTGAGGAATTATTGATTAGTGCTGCATTTTGTCAATACTTTTAATGACTCTATTGAAATGATCTTTTTTATTTTCTTTCTTCTATAATAATGAATTTTACTAGCCTTTGCTCCCAGTTTCTGGGAGTTAACTTCCAAATTCTTGGAATTTCCCAGAGTGATCTGGAACCTCCCCAGAGCTCAGTGTACGCATTTCTCCATTTGGTTGCTTTTAGTTTGAGAGAAGGAAATGGCAACCCACTCCAGTGCTCTTGCCTGGAGTCCCAGTGATGACAGAACCTTGTGGGCTGCCGTCTATGGGGTCGCAGAGAGTCAGACACAGCTGAGGTGACTTAAGCAGCAGCAGAAAACATGACTGAAGTGACTTAGCAGCAGCAGCAGTTTGTATCCAGCAGCAGTTAGCAAAAGCTAAACAAGACATAATCTGGCACTCTCCTGAGTTCTGTAAGTAATTCTAGTGATTTACCAGACCTGAGGGAGGGTGGTGGTTACTACCAAATTTGTAGATAGTTAGAAGTGAGGGTAGCCTGGGACCTCAACTTGCAGCTGCTATTTGAAATGAGTGAAGTCTTGTAGAGAACTGTGTCCTTAGCTGTGAGATTCTTGTAGCTCTGGGATTCCCCTGTAACATTTTAATATGGCAAGTTACCTTGTTTGATTTTCAACTGCCAATTCACTCTTTTGTTTTTGTTTCTGAAATAAATCTACTCCATGAGGTATTACTACTTTCAATATATTTTTTGTACTGCATTTACTAAAATTTTGTTTTCTAAGATGCTCTTCAAATTCTGTTACTTTTTTTCATTTCCCTTCCTTTTCACTTGTTAATTTATTGCCAGGAGCCAGCATGGGGAATCCCGCATGTGGCAAAGGTCATGAGGAAAGGGGCCTGACAAACGCAAAAGGCGGGATCAGGTCTCAGGGGTCCTCCTGGACTTTCTTGAGCATCTACCCCCAAAACCAGAATCTGTCTGCCTTACTATATTATGCCTTTCACCAACTCCTCTGACATTAACAGGGGGCTGTCCCCCCACCAGCTTTTTCTGGAAAAAGTTAATTTAGAGCTTTTAGATAATAAGTCTCCTGAGCATAATAAGAGTGTTTCAATCCAAAAACCCCTCTGATGGGTTTCTAGCCTGCCTGACAGGTTTGTCTGGACTCTTACAGCTGCATACATGATTGTGGCCTCCCGACCGTGAGAGAGGCACAGGAAGCTTACAACATCCTAGGAATGTAGGGCCTTCAGAGGAGTCAAATCATTAGAATAGAACTGATTAAGGGTTTCATTGTTGAGCCAATACTTGCTGCCAAGTTTTCATATCTTTTATTTGTTGATATAGTTGGTATGTAGAGAAAACAGGTAGTAGCCCTGGCATTAGCAACATTAGATCTTTGAGTTAAGTACTTTCTTTGTTATAACCCACTGCACCTTTGTTCTACAGGAATGTAACTCTATTTAGTACTTTGAGGGTGATGCAGGTTAAAGAAAAAACACTTCAAGGGAAAATGAGTTTTCTGGTTGATAGACATTTATGTAGGAAGAGAGCCATAAAAATGTTAACAGGCCTCTTGGCCAGAAGATAATGTAAATCACCTGAGACCTTTTGTATATGGGAGAGTATGCAAAAAGAAAGCCTGGTCTCAATAAGGGTCAGGACTGCTGCCCCTGCATATTCCATCATTTCTTTATGTACAACTTGGGGTATATAAGCTGCCTTTGAAAATAAAGTTGTGGGTCTGGCACCGATGCTTGGCTCCCCCATGTTCTTTTCTTATTCTCCTTTTTCAGGCTGAATTCCCATCTGGAGCATAAAGGCTCGCTGCATCTACGAATTTTTCCTGGGCTTCTAAGACCCAAACAGGGAGGTGCTTTGTGTCTCCACTCCTTCGGGAGACTGGGAGGGTGCCTGTGGTCTAACGTAGACAGTGCAAGTTCCTTGTCTCAGAACTTTATTGACTTCTTGTGTAAACCAAGGAATCACAGCCCCCTTTTTTCTACTACATTATTCTCTTCTAATCTCTCTTTAAATTTCTAATTAATCTCTCTTCGTTGACTCCGTCCTGGCTTCAAATTCCCTGGATCCACCAGGGCTGGACCCTGGCAATTTATACTAATAAATATTCAAGTTTCCTGAATATTTGCTTTGTCATATTCAATCTGTGATTAAACCCAGCCACTGTTTGTTTTCAGTTTATTATATATCAGTCCTAAAATTTCAGTTTGATTTATATTTATACTTTAATATTTTTTGGTGATATTTATTGTTATTTAAGTTAAATATGTTGTCATTTACATCATGAAGCATAGTTTAATAGTTGTTTTAGTATTTTTTTTCTTAAAATATCAGCATCTAAGTTACGTTGGTGTTGGCATGAACTTGTTTCAATGAAAACAGCTTATATTTCTTAGTTCTTTGAATGCTGAGTGAAGTTGGGATGTTTCTTGAATGTTGACTATTATATTGTGAAACTCTAGGTTCTGTTTTATTTTTCACATAAACAGTAATGTTTTCACTTTGAATAAGCACCCTGATTAGATTCAGACTATTAGCTCTCTTACCTTGTGTATGTGCAGGCTGAAATGTTAGCATTATTCCTTAGGGACTACTATGCAGCTTTAGCTTTTGTCCCACAAATCATAGTTCACCAATCTGCCAGAGATTTAAGAAAAGTTCAAACATAGAATTAAGAAGATGCATACTCTCATCTCTCTCTTGAGTAATGCCTTCTTCACTCTCTTGCACAGATTCCTTCTCCTGATGCCTCTAGCCAGAGAGATGGCAAGTTTTCAGAGTTTTAGTCACTTGTAACTTGCTGACTTGAGGCTCTGAATAATCATTAGAGAAAAAACATGAAAAGATGAAAAGTTCCAAGTTTCAGCTCCTTCCAACAATCTGCCTATATTTGTTTACTATTCTGAATTCTTACATGACTGTTTTCTATATTTTATTTTTAGCATATAGTTGTTATCAGTGGATGTGCTTGACTGTAGTGGATTTTGACATACCAGAGGCAGAAACCCTAAGCCATGAGTTGATTGATTAAGAATCCATTAACTGGACTGAAAATTTAGTAGATGTATAATGCAATAAGCAAAAACTTCTCAAAGCCAATGAATGTTTTAATTAATGAAACTTTAACAACCTAGACAGCATATTAAAAAGCAGAGACATTACTTTGTTAACAAAGGTCCATCTAGTCAAAGCCATGTTTTCTCCAGTAGTCATGTATGGATGTGAGAGTTGGACTGTAAAGAAGGCTGAGTGCCAAAGAATTGATGCTTTTGAACTGTGGTATGGAGAAGACTCTTGAGAATCCCTTGGACTGCAAGGAGATCCAACCAGTCCATCCTAAAGGAAATCAGTCCTGAATATTTATTGGAAGAACTGATGCTGAAGCTGAAACTCCAGTACTTTGGTCACTTGATGTGAAGAACTGACTCACTAGAAAAGACCCTGGTTCTGGGAAAGATTGAAGGCAGGAGGAGAAAGGGATGACAGATGATGAGAAGGTTGGGTGGCATCACCGACTCAATGGACATGAGTTTGAGTAGGCTCTGCAAGTTGGTGATGGACAGGGAAGCCTGGCGCTGCAGTCCATGGGGTCACAAAGAGTCAGACATGACGGAGCGACTGAACTAAAACAATATAAACTCAGTGTCTCTAGATGGTACACTTATGGATATTACACCCAAATTTTCTTGATTACTATTAATATAGTCACCTCACTTGAAAACCCAATGTCTAATAAATATATACTTGTTATTCCAGTGAGAATATCAAGCATATGTTGTAATGAATTAAGCTGATAGAATTTTAAATAGTAATTCCTTTATGGTACATTCTATTTTACTTTAGTAATCATGCCAGTAAGCATATTTATGGACCAGTATATAAAGCCAAAATTAATTTTTGTATTTAACAGACAGTTAAGTTATATTTGAGGTTTATATATACAGTTTGTTTGTTGCTTTATCTATTAACTGCTATAGAATAGAGTCTATAAATGTAGTTCATGTGACCTATAAATATATGGGAACTTCTTGGAATGTATTCCCTTGAGAGTGAAAAATTATGAAAATCTCTGTGCTTCTTACAAGTATTGTGGCCTATAAAACTGCTTTGCTTTTGTATATGTTTAATTTATTCTCAATACAGTAAGAGAAAGTGACTACATTTTGAAGTAGAATGTGTTAACCAAGTCTCCATCCATGTGGCTATCAAAAAATAAAAATAGTAAAGAAAGAATTACCCAGTAAGTGTAAATACTGGTAATGTGACAGCATTGTTTTCTTTTTCTAATTGTAAGTAATCAATTTGGGGCATTCATTTATTGCTCCCATAGCAATCCATATATCAGGCTTTATTCTAGATGCTACAGATAAAAAGACACAAGCTTATTTCACAGAAACATCTAAAAATATTCAAATTAAAATTTAGCAATTTATAGATGTTACTAAANTTATTCTTTTATCCTGTGAGACAAAAAGACATTAGAAGATGGAAATTCAAAATTTAAGCTATCTTTTTTAAAAAAATTTTGGAACAATTATGAAAAATTAGAATGAACATGCTGTTTCTGTTTTATATTAAGTATATGCTTTTAAAAAATACATGATATTAGGTTACCTAATGTGGTTTGAGGTATTAGGATATACTTGTTTGTAAATGATAGAAAGCTAATTAAAATCAGCCTAAAAAAGTAAAGAATATTTTGACTCTCATAACCAACATGTCCTCTGAGCTTGGGATGCAGAAAGATCTATGAGGTCAAATGAAAATGTCAGACCATCTAAATCCCCCCTCTCTGTCTTTTTCTCCACTTCCTCTCTGCTCCTCTCCCCTATTTCTCTACAATTAGCTTCAATGTCAGCTTCTACACTTAATTTTCCATGTGATGGTCTCTGATAACCAAAAGCCCACAAAATTTTATGTAAACATCAACAATGAATAAATTTCCTTTCAGTCCCAAAGTTCATCTAGCAAATTTCACAGGTGGACTCTGAATGATCATGAATGATGCAACCACTGTGATTGAGCGATATCCTAATATAAATGATGCAGTGTCAGCCAACTTTTACCCTTAGTATATTTGGAGCATGCTGTGAGACACCAAGACATGAAAAACTCAAGGGGTAGGGAATCACTGGATCTCCTGAGGGTGGGTGGGTGGTAAATCTCTAAAAGTCAGGCAAATAATCAAATGAGAATTGGCAATTTGTGTGGGAAATTGAGATGAATTATTTGCTGAGACCTTAATTCCTTTTGATTTTTTAAAGAGTATTTGTTGATTAGACCATTTCCTCTGTATTTATCAATGTCAGTGCCACTGTAGTAGAGGACATGTATAAATTCTAGAAGTTAATTTTTATCTCAATAATGTTGGCAAAAATAAGCAAGAGATAATTTATCTTTCTCTACTTTTACTTCTAAGGTTGATTAAAATGTAAGGATTGGTACATGGCTTATGTCCTAGTACTTGCATGATAGAAACACTATTTCTCAGGAAGCCATTATGGGTAGTCACTGTATTATTTCCTTGATCAACTTTATTGAGAAATAATTTACATAAATGCACTATTTAAAGTGTACAGATGAGTTTTGACAGTTGAATACATTTGTGAAATCAATGGCACATTCAAAGTAAAGTTATATTCACCAACCCCTGAAATTCCTTATATTTCCTTTCATTACTCTCTTTACTCACTGATCTGATTTGTCAACATGTAAGTCAGTGTTCCCCAGAGAAATCAATAAAACCAATAGAATATACACTTATATGTGTGTCTGTGTTTGTGTGTGTGTATATATGTATATGCATGTGTCTATGCATGTGTATGGGCTTCCCCTATGCCTCAGGGATAAAGAAGCCACCTTCAATGCAGGAGTTGCAGGAGATGCATTGGTTAGTTCAATCTCTGAGTCCAGAAGATCCTCTGGAGGCAGGGTATGGCAACCCACTTCAGTATTCTTGCCTGGAGAATCCCCATGGACAGGGAGCCTGGAGGGCTCCATAAGGTTGCAAAGAATTGGACATGACTGAGCAACTTAGCACACATATATGTGTGTGTACATATATGTGTGTATGTATATATACACACACATATGTACATATATGTGTGTATGACATGGAGTATTTCCTGCCATATCAGCAAAGGTGGATGTAATAGCCCAGCAATTTGGAGCCTCTAAATGTAAACTGCTGAGTTCAGAAGGTGCCCAAAAGGGAGAACAATGCCTGTGATCTAGCAGCTGTCAGAGTGAGTGAGGGAAGGTCGCTTAGTCATGTCTGATTCTCCAAGGCCTCATGGACTATACAGTCCATGGAATTCTCCAGGCCAGAATACTGGAGTTGGTTGCCATGCCCTCCTCCAGGGGATTTTCCCAATCCAGTGATCGAACCCAGGTCTCCTGCATTGCAGGTGGATTCTTTACCCATTCAGCCACCAGGGAAACCCAGTTATGCCTATAAGTGACCTAAATGTTTACTTTTCACAGGAGAGGACTAAAGATTGTCTAACCTTCTCCTTTCCTGCTAACTCATGTGGCAGGATTTAAATTTACCTTGCCTGATTCTTTCTTCCCACAAGTGCTTTAAATAAATATGTCTGCATTTTTTTTTTCCACTTGGAGCTCAATAAGTTTAATCTTGGGTCTGATTAAATGGGCACATTTAAGCATTTTAGGTAACTGAGAGTATAATCTGACAGCTTACATTTTCCCTTGATATTTCAGCTCATTTTGTTTGTGGTGGGAAGATAAAATTCTACTCTGAGGCCCAATATAACTTAATGGAATTTTGCATAGTGTTTGGAGTTAAATTTCCACCGTATTATGAAGTTTTATGTGATTTTTCTTTGACTGCTTTCGAAAATATATCTTTCTGGAATCTTATTTTTGGTAATGATTTGTAGAGAATTTAGGTAAGTCTCAATTTCTGATCAGTGAAGAAAAGTAGTATATTGCTATCAAATCTTAAGAAAGTGAACTACCTTCTACCTTAATAATTACTTCTTATTACATGATTTTAAATTTTTGTGGACAAACACACAGGAAGTTGTAAATGTTCGTTATTTTATATTTCAATTTAAAAATGAGAATCTGGGTGAGAAAGAGTGCATAGTTTTAAAAATTTCAAGACTAAGACTATCCAGAGAAATATTTCAACCAATTACTATAGATATTATATTTTTTTACAAGAATACCTTGCATCATTTTATCAGTTCTAGAGACAACCATGAACAACAAGGTATGAACAGATGAGTTATGTCCTGACATCTAATGGTAGTAAGTGATAGGACATTAAATAGTCTTTTACATGTCAATTGTCTCACTGTGACTTAATTGTAATGTGCTCAGAAAATTCAACACAGACACCAAAAGGAAACATTAAAACCATACAGAGATCTAGGCACATAGTGGAAGATTTACACAAATCATCGGATTTATTTTTTATTTTTTAATATAAATTTATTTTAATTGGTGGCTTTACAATATTGTATTGGTTTTGCCATACATCAATATGAATCCGCCAAAGCTGTACATGTATTCCCCATCATGAACCCCCCTCCCACCTCCTTCCCCATACCATCCTTCTGGATCATCCCAGTGCACCAGCCCTGAGCATCCTGTATCATGCATCAAACCTAGACTGGCAATTTGTTTCACATATGATATTATACATGTTTTGATGCCATTCTCCCAAATCATCCCACCCTCTCCCTCTCCCACAGAGTCCAAAAGACTGTTCTATACATCTGTGTCTCTTTTGCTATCTCGCATACAGGGTTATCATTATCATCTTTCTAAATTCCATATATATACGTTAGTATATTATATTGGTGTTTTTCTTTCTGGCTTACTTCAGTCTGTATAATAGGCTCCAGTTTCATCCACCTCACTAGAACGGATTCAAATGTATTCTTTTTAATGGCTGAGTAATACTCCATTGTGTATATGTACCACTGCTTTCTTATCCATTTGTCTGCTGGTGGACATCTAGGTTGCTTCCATGTCCTGGCTATTATAAACAGTGCTGCGATGAACACTGGGGTACACGTGTCTCTTTCAATTTTGGTTTCCTCGGTGTGTATGCCCAGCAGTGGGATTGCTGGGTCATATGGCAGTTCTATTTCCAGGTTTTTAAGGAATCTCCACACTGTTCTCCATAGTGGCTGTACTAGTTTGCATTCCCACCAACAGTGTAAGAGGGTTCCCTTTTCTCCATCCCTCTCCAGCATTTATTGCTTGTAGACTTTTGGATTGCTGCCATTCTGACTGGCGTGAAATGGTACCTCACTGTGGTTTTGATGTGCATTTCTCTGATAATGAGTGATGTTGAGAATCTTTTCATGTTTTTGTTAGCCATCTGTATGTCTTCTTTGGAGAAATGTCTTTAGTTATTTGGCCCATTTTTTGATTGGGTCATTTATTTTTCTGGAATTGAGCTGCAGGAGTTGCTTGTATATTTTTGAGATTAGTTGTTGGTCAGTTGCTTCATTTGCTATTATTTTCTCCCATTCTGAAGGCTGTCTTTTCACCTTGCTTATAATTTCCTTTGTTGTGCAGAAGCTTTTAATTTTCATTAGATCCCATTTGTTTATTTTTGCTTGTATTTCCAATATTCTGTCAGGTGGGTCATAGAGGATCCTGCTGTGATTTATGTCGGAGAGTGTTTTGCCTATGTTCTCCTCTAGGAGTTTTATAGTTTCTGGTCTTACATTTAGATTTTTAATATATTTTCAGTTTATTTATGTGTATGGTGTTAGAAAGTGTTCTAGTTTCATTCTTTTACAAGTGGATGACCAGTTTTCTCAGAACCACTTGTTAGACTGTCTTTTCTCAATTGTATATTTTTGCCTCCTTTGTCAAAGAGAAGGTGTCCATAGGTGCGTGGATTTATCTCTGGAGTTTCTATTTTGTTCCATTGATCTACATTTCTGTCTTTGTGCCATTACCGTACTGTCTTGATGACTGTGGCTTTGTAGTACAGCCTGAAGTCAGGCAGATTGATTGCTCCACTTCCATTCTTGTTTCTCATGATTGCTTTGGCTATTTGAGGTTTTTTTGTATTTCCATACAAATTGTTAAATTATTTGTTCTAGCTGTGTGAAAAATACTGTTGATAGCTGGATAAGGATTGCATTTAATCTATATATTGCTTTGGATAATATACTCATTTTCACTATATTGATTCTTCTGATCCATGAACATGGTATATTTCTCCATCTATTAGTGTCCTCTTTGATTTATTTCACCAGTGTTTTATACTTTTCTATATATAGGTCTTTTGTTTCTTTAGGTAGATATATTCCTAGTATTTTATTCTTTTCATTGCAATGGTGAATGGAATTGTTTCCTTAATTTCTCTCTCTATTTTCTCATTATTAGTGTATAGGAATGCAAGGGATTTCTGGGTGTTGACAAAACCACAGCAAATATTATCCTCAATGGTGAAAAATTGAAAGCATTTCCCCTAAAGTCAGGAACAAGACAAGGGTGCCCACTCTCACCACTACTGTTCAACATAGTTTTGGGAGTTTGGGCCACAGCAATCAGAGCAGAAAAAGAAATAAAAGGAATCCAAATTGGAAAAGAAGAAGTAAAACTCTCACTGTTTGCAGATGACATGATCCACTATATAGAAAACCCTAAAGAATCCACCAGAAAATTACTAGAGCTAATTGATGAATATAGTAAATTTGCAGGATATAAAATCAACACATAGAAATCATAGGATTTAATATTGAAGACATTACATGGCACTTTTAGAGGTCATTCAGTAGAAAACAAAACCAGGACCATTGACTTACAAGATCCAGTAATTCTGAATATATAGTAAATATGAACTATGTGCATAGGAAAAGAATACAAAATAGTGAATACACTTGTTGAAAATTTAGGTTATTAATTTATTTCCTAAAAAAAATTACATACCTGTGGTTGACTTTCTTCTGACTCCATATTTCTTCCTCCTTTAGAGGCCTCACTTTTCTTAGGATCGTATAACATTTTACTATTTTGTTATTTGTTTTAAAGACAGATTCCACTTTTAAGCATCTGCCAGGCATTAAGATTATATGTTTGCTCTTGGGGATGTGTGCTAACTGAAAAAAAAGATCAAGTATCCTTTCACACAGTGATAAAAAATCAAGTGATTTGTTACTAAAATTTTTATAACATTGTAATAACTTTCCTTCAGATTTTTAGTTATTTCATGGCCTTTCTAAAATATGATACTAAGTTATGATTTTCATAGCCTGCTTAATATACTGCCCACTTAAGTTACTAGGTGTAGATAGCAATCTGTTCAAATTATCTGTGGTTGTCTTAAAATACATAATTTCTGAACCCATTAACAACTGAATCATTTTAATTTACTCTGCATTGCCCCTCAATGGACATTAATTTGTGCAAACTCTGGGAGACAGTGAACAACAGGGAAGCCTGCCATGCTGCAGTCCGTGGATTGCAAAGAAATCGACACAACATAGCGACTGAACAACAAAACTGCCTCTCAAATATTGTGCTGTAGTGGTTACTGGAGGTTGTCTACACAGCACCGATTCTTCTGTTTCCCACATTAGAAAATGATTTAGTTCAGATATCTCACCTTCTACTCTTCAGCCTTTTGCCTCAGGGGAAATTCTAACCCAGTTTCAGCAGGGTTTCATTTGCTCAATAATATTTTCATTTACTTTGACAGAAATTGGTTCAGAGATGGGCATATAGTCAAGTTCTGACCAATGAGATGCAAAAGAATCTTCAAAAAAGAGAAGTTTTCTATTCTTCCTCTGGATAGTGTCAAACATATTACCATTTCTGAAACTACTGTACCTATCTTGATATGAAGCTAGGACTTAAGATAGCAAAATGGAAAGAAAGAATGAAACTGGGTCCTAGATAAAACTGTTGATCAGCTAAATCATATAATCTGGCATACATCACTGAGCTTCCCTGGTGCTTCAGATGGTAAAGAATCTGCCTGCAATGCAGGAGAACTGGGTTCAATCCCTGGGAGCCATCATTACATGTACAATTATAATATATGATGATGAAAAACCATTTGGAGTTGGGTTTTCTTTTTCTTTTTCTTTTTTTTGTAGATACAAATATCAAAATATATGACCATCTGTTATGCATTTGTGCATTTGTAAAATCAGAGAAATAACATTGGAGCCAGTATTATCTTTATCATAGTAAACTCTCCTGGATTCCATGCTTATTTAATTTTAAGCAGACAAGCTATTAATATGAGGAAATTATCATGAAAGTTGAGTAATACACAAAAATAAAGTTTAAGTCTTATTTAAAAGGCTTACAGGGGAAAAAAAACACTCTTTGAGGAGATCTG
>SJYQ01009073.1:124335-143597 GCA_006410935.1 Redunca redunca | reverse complement strand
AGAAAATCTTAGTTTATATATATATATATATATATATATATATTTATGAAGAACTTGGACAGGATTTTAAAAGTTTCATTGGACAGTCTAGAGAATCTAGACAGTGCTATCCCACAGAACTCTCTGCAGTGACAAAAATAGATATATTTTAACATTCTCACTGTACACTAAGCACCTCCTAGCCCCATGGAATCTTGAGTACTTGACATGTGATTACTGCAACTGAATGACTGAATTTTTATTTTATTTCTATTAATTTAAATTAAAGTAGCCACACATGGCTATTGGCTACTATGTTAGACAGAACAGCTTTAGAAGGAATTTGTGAAAACTGGCTGGGGTGCTCTTGAGTAATTGATGAGGAAAGGAAGCCATAATTACAAACCAAGGTAAAAGCCGGTGATGCCTACCTAATCTCTGAAGCCCATTCAGTCCTATACTCTCCTCTTTCAGTGCAAAACTCATGTAGTAGGCCTCCCACATGATATGTTGTTACTGCTAAGTTGCTTCAGTTGCGTCCGTCGCTGTGCGATCCCATAGACGGCAGCCCACCAGACTCCTCCAATCATGGGATTCTCCAGGCAAGAATACTGGAGTGGGTTGCCATTTCCTTCTCCAGTGCAGGAAAGTGAAAAGTGAAAGTGAAGTCACTCAGTCGTACCCGACTCTTCGCTACCCCATGGACTGCAGCCTACCAAGCTCCTCCGTCCATGGGATTTTCCAGGCAAGAGTACTGGAGTGGGGTGCCATTGCCTTCACTGCCACTTGATATGAAGTAAGTAAAGGAACAAGTGATTCAGAAAATTGGAATCATGAAAAATCATGCATCTAAGAGGTGGCAAAGTGAAGCCATTTGCACCAGGAAATCTACAGCTAATGAATTTCATCATTTTCTTACCTATGTACATGTCCAATAGGAAAAACTCCATTCTTTGTTGAGTAGATCATTAAGGAACGTGAATTAACTCTATACTCATAAAGTGAACGTGAAGTCACCCAGTTGTGTCCGACTCTGCAACCCCATGGAGTATAGGCTGCCAGGCTCCTCCTCCATCCATGGGATTTTCCAGGCAAGAGAACTGGAGTGGGTTGCCATTTCCTTCTCCAGGGGATCTTCCTGATCTAGATATCAAACCTGGGTCTGCTGCACTGTGGGGAGACTCTTTACCTTCTGAGCCACCAGGGAAGTTCATAAAGGGGTAAGTAAATGAGAAAGATGGCAAGTAGAATGCATAGCATTTGGCAATTAATTAAATTAAGCAGCTTTGCAGAGATTGGTTCAAAACTGGCCACAGAGGAAAATTGGGTGTCATTTACAGAATACCTAGGGAAAGAAATTGGTTTGAAGGACAAGACGATGGCATTGTAGTCTTGGAATTTACTTGAAGGGTATAATTACGTTGGCTAAGTTTCAATCAGTTCAGTTTCAGTCACTCAGACGTTTCCAACTCTTTGCAACCCCATGGACATCCGTACATGATTAATAGAAAAACCATATTCTTTGACTAGATGGACCTTTGTTGGAAAAGTAATGTCTCTGCTTTTTAATATACTGTCTAGGTACATCATAGCTTTTCTTCCAAGGAGCAAGAGTCTTTTAATTTCATGGCTGCAATCACCATCTGCAGTGATTTTGGAGCCCCCCAAAATAAATTCAGCCACTGTTTCCACTGTTACCCCATCTATTTGCCATGAAGTGATGGGACTGGATGCCATGTTGTTTTCTGAATGTTAAGCTTCAAGCCAACTTTTTAACTCTCCTCTTTCACTTTCATCAAGAGGCTCATTAGTTCTTCAGTTTCTGCCATAAGGGTGGTGTCATCTGCATGTCTGAGGTTATTGATATTTCTCCCAGCAATATTGATTCCATCTGTGCTTCTTCCAGCCCAGCATTTCTAATGTTGTACTCTGCATATAAGTTAAATAAGCAGGGTGACAATATACAGCCTTGACGTACTCCTTTTCCTATTTGGAACCAGTCTGTTGTTCCATGTCCAATTCTAACTGTTGCTTCTTGACCTGCATGCCGATTTCTCAGGAGGCAAGTCAGATGGTATGGTATTCCCATTTTTTTAAAGAATTTCCCCACAATTTGTTGTGATCCACACAGTCAAAGGCTTTGATGTAGTCAATAAAGCAGTAGTAGTTTTTCTGGAATTCTCTCGCCTTCTCGATGATCCAACAGATGTTGGCCATTTGATCTCTTGTTCCTCTGTCTTTTCTAAATCCATCTTGAACATTTGGAAGTTATTGGTTCATGTACTGTTTAAGTTTCACTTTGAGAATTTTGAGCATTATTTTGTTAGCATGTGAGATGAGTGCAATTGTGTGGTAGTTTGAGCATTCTTTGGCATTGCCTTTACTTGGAATTAGAATGAAAACTGACCTTTTCCAGTCCTGTTACCACTTCTGTTTTACAAATTTGCTGGCATATTGAGTGCAACACTTTCACAGCATCATTTTTTTGGATTTGAAGTGGCTCAACTAGAATTCTATCGCCTCCACTAGCTTTGTCTTTAGTGACACTTCCTAAGGCACTCTTGACTTCACATTCCAGGATGTCTGGCTCTAGGTGGGTGATCACACCGTTATGATTACCTGGGTCATGAAAATCTTTTTTCTATAGTTCTTCTGTGTATTCTTGGCACCTCTTTTTAATATCTTCTGCTTCTGTTAGGTCCAGACCATTTCTGTCCTTTATCAAGCCCATCTTTGCATGAAATATTCCCTTGGTATCTCTAATTTTCTTAAAGAGATCTCTAGTCTTTCCCATTCTATTATTTTCCTCTATTTCTTTGCATTGATCACTGAGGAAGGCTTTCTTGTCTCTCCCTGCTGCTCTTTGGAAGTCTGCCTTCAAATGGGAATATCTTTCCTTTTCTCCTTTGCTTTTCACTTCTCTTTGTTTCACAGCTATTTGTAAGGCCTCCCCAGAGAGCCATTTTGCTTTTTTGCATTTCTTTTCCATGGGGATGATCTTGATCCCTGTCTCCTGTACAGTGTCATGAACCTCTGTCCTTAGTTCATCAGGCACTCTATATATCAGATCTAATCCCTTAAATCTATTTCTCACTTCCACTGTATAATCATAAGGGGCTTGATTTAGGTCATACCTGAATGGTCTAGTGGTTTTCCCTACTTTCTTCAATTTAAGTCTGAATTTGGCAATAAGGAATTCATGATCTGACCCACAGTCAGCTCCTGGTCTTGTTTTTGCTGACTGTGTAGTGCTTCTCCAATTTTTGGCTACAATGAATATAATCAATCTGATTTCCACATTGACCATCTGTTGATGCCCCTGTGTAGAATTTTCTCTTGTGTTGTTGGAAGAAGTTGTTTGCTATGACCAGTGCATTCTCTTGGCAAAATTCTGTTAGTCTTTTACCTGCTTCATTTTGTACTCCAAGGTCAAATTTGTAGCACTTTAGGATTACCATTGTTCTGTCTTATTTCACAATTATGAGGTACACAAGGTGAAATAAATCCATTAGTTTTCATAGGCAGAACAATACCGGAAATTAAAGTATTAGTGGCTCAGTTGTTTCCAACTCTTTGTGACCACATGCATTCTAGCCCACCAGCTTCCTCTGTCCATGGTAATCTCCAGGAAAGAATACTGGAGTTGGTTGCCATTTCCTTCTCCAGGGAATCTTCCTGACCCAGGAATCTAACTCATGTTTCCCACATTACAGACAGATTCTTTTACCATCTGAGCCATCAGAGAAACCTGATAATACCTTAAACATTCAAATGAGAACTTTTATTGTTTACAGGAATCGTCAGAAATCAATTATGTACATTAATGGGCTGATAGAGCATTCAAGAACTCTTCCCAAATATATATGTATATGTATATGTGTATATATATGTATGTGCATATATATATTTATATATATATATGAATTATATACTGAGCCTGTATATAGGAACCTCTCAATATCATTTTTTGACATCTGACACCATATATTTCATTTATTTATAGAGAATGTAGGAGTGTAAATCTCTTCCCTTTTTCGTGGCTCTTTGGCTGATTTAATGATTGTATTGGCATAAAACAGATTAACAAGAAAAATTTAATTTTATATGTATGGAAGCCTCATAGAAAATATGAGACTGAAAGAAGTGACTGAGATATGCAAACTTTATATGTTTTAAACAAAGGAACAATAAATTTGTGAAGAACTTACAAGACAAAGTAGTTTGGGTGTGGGGTAATAAATTAGTGAGGATGTAGCAGGGTTTATTTATGTAGCTTCCTTGCCCCTAAATTCCCTATCTCTTGTGATAAGGATGGGTCTCTTCTTTCTGTTACAGGAGGATATCTTTTCCATGGGAAATTTATTTTCTCCTTTCAGGGGAATAAAGAAGGTTCAGAGTGTCCTTCTTGCACTGACTGTTTCTCAAACAACTTTAATTCAAAATAATTCATATGCTAAACTGGTAACTTTGAGGGTGCCNCATATGCTAAACTGGTAACTTTGAGGGTGCCATATTTTACTTACCTTCAAAAAAAAAAAAAGGATGACAGCTTTTCATGGAAATAATATATAAAATAATGCATGTCAAGCTATCTTTAGTAATATATCTTAGCTCTGTAAAATGATTTTGCATTGTTAGCAATCCCATTTTGGCTCAGTGGCATTAATGGATATATTGAAGTAGACTTGAAAAGGATGTTTGAGAGAATGTTATATATATTTATATCTGTTAAGTTTCTGTGAAATTTTGATAGAATCAAATTGAGGCTTGTTGATGGTGCTTTGATCAGAGGTTATGTTGTTTATTTCATTCTTACCAAGGGATAAATTCTGGGTCAAGGCAATGTTCAGAACTGATTCATTTAGCACTTCAGATAATAAGCTCAAGCTGTTTATATTGCAGTAGAAGTACTATGAGAAATGAAAAATATATGGGTAGAAACAAATACACAAAATTATGAGGAAACTAAAGTCTGTTTCTCTAACTGAATTTGTTTTTGGCAAAATAACTAGAATCAGTAAAATGCTGAAATAATATGAATTACTACTATAAAAATAAATAGTGTAATGTAATTACAAAAATGTTCTCATGAATTTTGGTAACTACAAAGAAATCTGTAAAGATTGACACATGGGTTTTTATGTGAACAAAGCTAGTGGAGGTGATGGAATTCCAGTTGAGCTGCTTCAAATCCTGAAAGATGATGCTGTGAAAGTGCCCCGTTCAATATGCCAGCAAATTTGGAAAACTCAGCAGTAGCCATACGACTGCAAAAAGTCAGTTTTCATTCCAATCCCAAGGAAAGGCAATGCAAAAGAATGCTCAAACTACAGCACAACTGCACCCATCTCACATGGTAGTAAAGTAATGCTCAAAATTCTCCAAGCCAGGCTTCAGCAATACGTGAACTGTGAACTTCCTGATGTTCAAGCTGGTTTTAGAAAAGGCAGAGGAACCAGAGATCAAATTGCCAACATCTGCTGGATCATGGAAAAAGCAAGAGAGTTCCAGAAAAACATTTATTTCTACTTTGTTGACTATGCCAAAGCCTTTGACTGTGTGGATCACAATAAACTGTGGAAAATTCTGAGAGAGATGGGAATACCAGACCACCTGACCTGCCTCTTGAGAAACCTATATGCAGGTCAGGAAGCAACAGTTAGAACTGGACATGGAACAGACTGGTTCCAAATAGGAAAAGGAGTACGTCAAGGCTGTATATTGTCACCCTGCTTATTTAACTTATATGCAGAATACATCATGAGAAACACTAGGCTGTAAGAAGCACAAACTGGAATCAAGATTGCCGGGATAAATATCAATAACCTCAGATATGCAGATGACATCACCCTTATGGCAGAAAGTGAAGAGGAACTAAAAAGCCCCCTTGATGAAAGTGAAAGAGGAGAGTGAAAAAGTTGGCTTAAAGCTCAACATTCAGAAAACTAAGAACATGGGATCTGGTCCTATCACTTCATGGGAAATAGATGGGGAAACAGTGGAAACAGTGTCAGACTTTGTTTTCTTGGGCTCCAAAATCACTGCAGATGGTGATTGCAGCCATGAAATTAAAAGACACTTATTCCTTGGAAGGAAAGTTATGACCAACCTAGAGAGCATATTCAAAAGCAGAGACATTACTTTGCCAACGAAGGTCCATCTAGTCAAGGCTATGGTTTTTCCTATGGTCATGATGGATATGAGAGTTGGACTGAAGAATGCTAAGTGCTGAAGAACTGATGCTTTTTAACTGTGGTGTTGGAAAAGACTCCTGAGAGTCCCTTGGACTGCAAAGAGATCCAACCAGTCCATTCTACAGGAGATCTGTCCTGGGTGTTCATTGGAAAGAATGATGCTAAAGCTGAAATTCCAATACTTTGGCCACCTCGTGGGAAGAGTTGACTCATTGAAAAAGATTCTGATGCTGGGAGGGATTGGGAGCAGGAGGAGAAGGGGATGACAGAGTATGAGATGGCTGGATGGCATCACCAACTTGACGGACATGAGTTTGAGTGAACTCCAGGAGTTGGTGGTGGACAGGGAGGCCTGGTGTGCTGCAACTCATGGGGTCACAAAGAGTCGGACACGACTGAGCAACTGAACTGAACTGAAAGTTCATAAATCGGTAGCTAGATACGCATGAGTGTGATTGCTTATTTTAAACATGATGTTTAGTTTTTAAGGACTGTCTTACAGTCACTTTGGAAAGCAAACTGTCTTCCAAAGTGACTATACCAATCTGACATGTCAGTTTACTAAAAATGTGCATTCTATTTTTAGATTCTTCTATGGATATCAATTAGATCAAATTGATCCACAGGGCTGTCCAGGTCGTCCATATCCTTACTAATTGTCTGCCTACCAGATCTATCACTTACTGAAAGAGGAGTATTGATATTTTTAATCATATAGTTGATTTATCTATTTCTCCATACATGTCTATCAGATTTTAACAAATTTATTTTGATGTTCTTCTGTTAGTTGCATAAATATTGAGGTCTATTATCTCTTTTCTGATATTTGGCTACATATCATTATGTAGCATCACTTTTATCCCCAGTAATTTTCCTTGTTCTGAAGCCCATTTTGAAAGTAACATAGCAGATGCAGCATTTTGTGGACTTGTGGTAGCATAGTCTGTTTTTCTTTATCCTTTTACTTTTAACCTAGTCTTTATATTAAAAGTGGTTTCTTGAAGACAACAGAGATGTGAGTCCAGTTTACTAATCTACTTCAGCACTTTAATTTAGTTGTATTTATACTATTCTCATTTAAAATAGTTTGTTTATAGTGTTGGATTATTATCTGCCAGGTTTGTAACTTTTATTTATTGCAGTTGTGACTTGCATCTTTTTTTCTCTACATTTTTTGCCTTCTCTTAATATAACAGATTTTATATGATTATGTTTTATTTTCTCACTTATTGCATAACTTATAGTTTAAAAAGAATTGATGCTTTTGAACTGTGGTGTTGGAGAAGACTGTTGAGAGTCCCTTGGCCTGCAAGGAGATCCAACTAGTCCATCCTAAAGGATATCAGTCCTGGGTGTTCATTGGAAGGACTGATGTTGAAGCTGAAACTCCGATACTTTGGCCACCTGATGTGAAGACATAACTCATTTGAAAAGACCCTGATTCTGGGAAGGATTGAGGGCAAGAGGAGAAGGGGACAAAAGAGGATGAGATGGTTGGATAGCATCACTGACTCAATGGATGTGGCTTTGGGTAGATTCTAGCAGTCGGTGATGAACAGGGAGGCCTGGTGTGCTGTGATTCATGGGGTCGCAAAGAGTCAGACATGACTGAGTGACAGAACTGATGGACTGCTGCACCTGACCTCGGACACAGGGTAGCTCCTCTCGGCCGTTCCTACACCGTCGCAGCCTGGCACTCTAGGCCGCTGCCCCTGACATTGAACATGGGGTAGCTCCTCTCAGCTGCGCTTAGTGCGCTGGCTCTCGCAGCTGCCTGCGTGATTATCCTAGAATTTACAGTACATTTAAACTAATCTACATATATTCTCAAATAATACTGTTCCACTTCATGAATAGTACAGGGTTTTTTTTTTAATATGATTTTTAATAGGAAGTTAAACCTCAACTACAATAGCTGGTTTTAATTAAGTACTTACTATGTTCTAAGATATTATAGTATAGGTAATTTTAAAAAAACACATTCTATGCCTTATGATATTTCTTTAATCACTACACTTATTTGTGTGCTATTATCACTCAGTACCATATTACTGTTATTACTTTAGATGAACAGTTATTGGTCATTTTATTTTAAACAGTCTTAGTAAGTTGATTCAAAGGACATAAGACAGTCTTTCCAACAAATGGTGTTAAAACAATTGTCTATCCATATCGCAGGAATAAAACTGCAATAGAAAACTGACCCTTAAAATAACACTCATCTATTAAAAATTCATTGGCAATGGAGTATAGAGCTATGTGTAATAGATGTATCTATAAAATTTTTAGGAGAAAATCCAGTGACTTTATTTTGCTAAAAAATTTCTAGCAGGACACATATAAACAAACAGTAAAGGAAAAAGACATTGATAAATTTGACTTGATAAAAATTTTAATTTCTGTTTTTCAAAAGATACTGTTAAGGGAGAAAATATCACAACATGGCAGAAAATATTTGCAAAACAGTATCTTATAATGGGCTTTATCCAGAGTACATAAAGAGCCTCTATAATTTTATGAGATGACAGGTTACCCAAGTGAAACAAATGGGCAAAAATTTTGACCAGACACTTCACAAGAGAAGATCATTTAATGGCACATAAACGGATAAGCACATAAACAGATGCTAAACATCATACCATTAGGGAGATCAAGTTTTATTCAAAATAAAAACATATGTGTACTAAAGTGGTAGAAGTGAAAAGACTAAAAACACCAAGTTCTGACTAGAATGCAGGGCAACTAGATACTTCATTATTTGCTGGTGAAGATGGAAAAAAGACTCATTTTGGAACTTATTGTAAATTTAACCATGTACTTACCATATTTTCTACCAATCCAATTCTTTAATATTTTATCATGAGGTTGTGTCCACACAAATGCCCATATGTGATGTCTGTATCTGCTTTATTTTTAACACCTAACAATTGAAAATGATCAAATGTCCACTAACTGGTGAATGAGTTAAAATTTGATATGTACTTAGAAATACTTCTTAATAAATACAGAGAAACATGGATAAATATCAAAAACATCATGTAAGATAAAGGCAGACACACAAAAATAGAAACTGAATAGTGTGCAATTCTATTTTATATGAAATTCTAGAATAGTAAAAATATAGAACGCAAAACAATTATAGTGGTTGTTGGGCTGGAGGTGAGAAGCAGATTTTTGGCAAATGAGCACTTGTGAAACTAATTGAAATCCAGACTTCAGAGTAGTCTATATTTTTATTTTTGTGGTAATTGTATCTGTATGTTGTTGTGGTTGTTCACTCGTTGAGTCGTGTCTGACTCTTTGCAACCCCATGGATTGCAGCACAACGGGCTTCTCTGTCCTTCACCATCACACAGAGCTTGCTCAAACTCATGTCCATTGAGTTGGTTGTGCCATCCATCCATGCCATCCTCTGTTGTTCCCTTCTCCTCCTGCCTTTAATATTTCCCAGCATCTTGGTCTTTTCCAATGAGTTCATTTTCTCATCAGGTGGTCAAACCTTTGGAGCTTCAGTTTCAGCATCATTCCTTCCAGTGAACATTCAGGGTTGATTTCCGTCAAGATAGACTGGGTTGATCTCCTTGCAGTCCAAGATACTTTCAAGAGTCTTTTCCAACACCACAGTTCAAAAGAATCAATTCTTTAGCACTCAGCCTTCTTTATTATGCAACTCGTAACTACTGGAAGAACAATAGCTTTGACTATATGGACCTTTGTCAGCAAAGTAATGTCTCTGCTTTTGAATATGCTATCTAGGTTTGTCAGTACTTTTCTTCCAAGGACCTAATGTCTTTTCATTTCATGGCTGCAGTCACCATCTGCAGTGATTTGGAGCCCCAAAATAGAAAGTCTGTCACTGTTTCCACTGTTTCCCCATCTATTTGCCATGAAGTGATGGGACCATTTAAGCTAGCTTTTTCACTCTCCTCTTTCACCACCATCAAGAGGCTCTTTAGTTCCTCTTGATTTTCTGCCATAAGGGTGGTTTCATCTATATGTCTGAGGTTATTGATATATCTCCCGGCAATCTTGAGTCCAGCTTGTGCTTCATCCAGCCTGGCAATTTGCATCTTTTATTCTGCATATACTTAAATAATTAGATGACAATAGGTAGCCTTGATGTACTCCTTTCCCAGTTAGGAACCAGTCTGTTGTTCCATGTTCAGTTCTGACTCTTGCTTCTTGATCTGCATACAGGTTTCTCAGGAGGCAGGTCACGTGGTCTGGTATTCCTATCTCTTTAAGAATTTTTCACAGTTCATTGCCATCCACACAGTCAAAGTCTTTAGTGTAGTCAATGAAACAGAATTAGATTTTTTTCTGGAATATCTGTATACATTTGTCAAAACTAATTTTAATAAGGATGAATTTTATCATAAGTAAATTATATTAATATATCTGATTAAAAAATCTTCAGTAGGATAGATGGAATAAGCATCAAACAATCCAATTCTTGACCAAATATCATAACTTCTCATAGTAAAGCCCTATTTAATTCAGTATTTCTTACCCTATATTGCCAAGAGAAATATCAACAATCTCAGATATGCAGATGATACCACCTTAATGGCAGAAAACAAAGACAAACTAAAGAGCCTGTAGGTGACAGCTTAAAACTCAGCAATCAAAATCTAAAATCATGGCATCCAGTCTCAATACTTCATAGCAAATAGAAGGGGAAAAATTGGAAGCAGTGACAGATTTTATTTTCTTGGGCTCCAAATCATTGCTGCAGGTGGTGAATACAGCCTTGAAATTAAAAGGCAGTTTCTCCTTGGAAGAGAATCGATGACAAACATAGACAAAGACATCGCTTTGCCAACAAAGCTCTGAATAGTCAAAACTATGGTTTTTCCAGTAGTCATGTATGGATGTGAGAGTTGGACCATAAGGAAGCCTGAGTGCCAAATAATTGATGCTTTTGAACTGTACTACTGAAGAAGATCCTTGAGGGTTCATTGGACAGTGAGCAGATCAACCCTGTCAATCCTAAAGGAAATCAGTCCTTCATATTTACTAGATGGACTGATGCTGAAGCTCCAATAGTTTGGCCACCTGATGTGAAGACCTGACACATTGGAAAAGACCCTGATGCTTGAAAAGGTTAAGGGCAGGGAGAGAAGGGGGTGACACAGGATGAGATATTGGATGACATCACTGACTTGGACATGAGAGTGAACAAACTCTGGGAGATGGTAAAGGAAGCCTGGTGTATGGCAGTCCTTGGGGTTTCAAAGAATCAGACCCAACTTAGCTACTTAACAACAAGTTTGTCTTTCAGCAAAAATTTATAAAGCATGTCAAAAGGCAAGCTAAAACACAGTCTGAACCAGTGTCATTAGAACCAGACTGAGATATTTATGATATTGCATCATACACCTTAATGGAAAAAGGTAGTAGCATGCAGTATCTCTTTGATACTGTCAGCGTATAAAAACTGTGACAAAAATTTAAAAGGAGATATTATAAATTAAAAAAAAACAGTAAAAGAAGAGTGCATTTAATGTGTTCCTAGCAGACTTAACACAACCAAAGAAATAAAGAATAACCTTGAAAATAGGACACTAAATTTACTCAAACTGAAATGCAAAAGAAAAAGTTAGGATAAGCTTAAATAAAAAAAAGAGAAACAGTGATGGCCAAGACTGCAAGACCAAGTAAAAAGTACAGTACTTGTGTAATTTAATAGCAGAAGGCAAAGAGAAGGAAGACAAACAGTTAAAATACTTAAATATTTTTTCCATAAACCACAGATACCACATGCTTAGAGAACAGAAATAGTATAAATAACAAAAAATACATGCCTAGTCATTTTATATTAAAATTGCAGAAAACCAAAGAGAAACTGAAAATTTTGAAGGCAGCAGGGTGGGGGGGACATAATAAGGGATTGAGAATTATGGCAAACCGCTCATCAGAAACCACATAAATAAGAATAGAATGCAGTGAAATCATTAGTGTTGGAAAAAAGAAGTAGAAAAAACAAAGTATGGAGAACAGTGTGGAGATTCCTTAAGACCTGGAAATAGAACTGCCTTATGACCCAGCAATCCCACTGCTGGGCATACACATTGTGGAAACCAAAATTGAAAGAGACACATGTACCCCAATGTTCATCACAGCACTGTTTATAATAGCCAGGACATGGAAACAACCTAGATGTCCATCAGCAGATGAATGCATAAGAAAGCTGTGGTACATATACACAATGGAGTATTACTCAGCCATTAAAAAGAATACATTTGAATCAGTTCTAATGAGGTGGATGAAACTGGAGCCGATTATACAGAGTGAAGTAAGCCAGAAAGAAAAACACCAATATAGTGTACTAACACATATATATGGAATTTAGAAAGATGGTAATGATAACCCTGTATGTGAGAAAGCAAAAGAGACACAGATGTTTAGAACGGACTTTTGGACTCTGGGAGAGGGCGAGGGTGGGATGATTTGGGAGAATGGCATTGAAACATGTATACTATCCTGTAAGATATGAATCGCCAGTCTATGTTTGATACAGGATGCTTGGGGCTGGTGCACTGGGATGACCCAGAGAGATGATATGGGGTGGGAGATGGGAGGGGGGGGTTCAGGATGGGGAATTCATGTACACTCGTGGCTGATTCATGTTAATGTTTAGCAAAACCAATACAGTGTTGTAAAGTAAACTAAAGTTAAAATAAAAATTAAAAAAATATATATATAAAATAAAAAAAAACAAAGTAGACTTCTGAATCTAAAGAAATTACTTCCAATAATGAAAGTGAAATAAACATTTTCTCAAAAACTGAGGAGACTGATTGCTTACAGACTTGTAGTGTAAGAAGTTTTGAAAAAAGTTCTTATAAAGAAGTAAAATAACATGGCAGAAAGTTGCTTCTACATAAAGGAAATGAGTCAGAAAAGAAATAAATGAATATCAGTATATGGATAGTGTTCTACAAGCAAAAGATCTATTTTTATAAATGAAGACTATGAAAGATAGAGGTGGTATCTATAGGAACATCTGAGATTTAAAAGAAAAAAAAAAGTTGGAAATGAGACCATGATTAAGTGACACATGGAGATGCTTAGGTCAACTTGATTGATGTCAACTTATAGAAAGCAATTTTTGTCATGTGAACATAAAATGTATTTCCACCATGTCCTCTATTGAACTGTGTGGGGGACTGAAGGTAATTGTTTCCTTGTTGATGCACCTACAGAACAGTGTAAGCTCATCTCTTTGCCAGATAGAGCTTAAAATAACAAATATAACATTCATAGTATTTGACTAAATATATGTAGTTTATAAATTAATATTTAATTCTCAAATGAAATATATTTTATGCTTAGAACTTCCTTTCTAGTCAAGGCTATGGTTTTTCCTGTGGTCATTTATGGATGTGAGAGTTGGACTGTGAAGAAGGCTGAGTGCCAAAGAATTGATGCTTTTGAACTGTGGTGTTGGAGAAAACTCTTGACAGTCCCTTGGACTGCAAGGAGATCAACCTTGGGATTTCTTTGGAAGGAATGATGCTAAACCTGAAACTCCAGTACTTTGGCCACCTCATGCGAAGAGTTGACTCATTGGAAAAGACTCTGATGCTGGGAGGGATTGGGGGCAGGAGGAGAAGGGGACGACCGAGGATGAGATGGCTGGATGGCATCACTGACTCAATGGATGTGAATCTGAGAGAACTCTGGGAGGTGGTGATGAACAGGGAGGCCTGGCGTGCTGCGATTCATGGGGTCGCAAAGAGTCGGACACGACTGAGCGACTGAACTTGAACTCGAACTAGAACTTCCTTGTTCCTCAGATAGTAAAGAATCTGCTTGCATTGCAGGAGACCCGGGTTCTATCCCTGGGTTGACAAGATTCTCTGGAAAAGGGAATGGCAATCTGCTTCAGTATTCTTGCCTGGAGAATCCAATGGACTGAGGAGACTTGTGGGCTACAATCCATGGAGTCACAAAGAGTCGGATATGACTGAGCAACTAACACTATTATTATTACTACTTAGAATGAACAGTACGATGAGATACATAATACCCATTTTTAGGGCCAAATCAAAAAGGATAAAACTTCTAGTAGTGGTGAAGACGTGGGACAACTGGAACTCTCATACTCTGCTGGTGAAGGTGAAGTCACTCAGTCGTGTCCGACTCTGCGACCCCGTGGACTGTAACCTACTAGGCTTCTCCATCCGTGGGATTCTCCAGGCAAGAATACTGGAGTGGGTTGCCATTTCCTTCTCCAGGGGATCTTCCCGACCCAGGGGTCGAACCCAGGTCTCCCTCATTGGAGGCAGACACTTTAACCTCTGAGCCACCAGGGAAAGGGGATATGATTTGAGGGAAGGTTTGCAATTTCTTATCAGTTTGAAAGTACTCTTGTCATACAATCCAGCAGTTTTCTTCCTAGGTATTTACTAG
The DNA here is from genome assembly GCA_006410935.1 of Redunca redunca. Lineage (NCBI taxonomy): Eukaryota > Metazoa > Chordata > Mammalia > Artiodactyla > Bovidae > Redunca > Redunca redunca. The sequence goes on along the minus strand of SJYQ01009073.1, from coordinate 129,009 downwards.
AGAGATGACTACTGATACACTCAACAATACAGATGTGTGTTAAAGATGTGCTGAGAGAGAGAGAGGTCAGACACAAAAAGGCTACATACTGTATCATTTATTTATACAGATGCTACAAAAACAAATCTGAACTCTAGTGACAGAAGACATATGACAAATCTGAGCATCTGTGACTGGAGGGAGCACATGGCAACTTTGAGAATGATGGATATTCTGTGTTTTGACTGGAAGAATGGTTAAATAGGTATATACATTTGTTATAATTCAATGAACTGTACAGACATTGCATTTAATTTATTGATTTAAGTAATATGTCAGTAAGATTAGTTTTGAAAAATATATGTTAACTATGGGGGGGCCAAGAATTAATCTTAAAACTAGCGGCATTTCTGGATTTTCTTTTTACCCCCCTTTTAACCTGAAGATGGACATAATTAGAATCTACTTCATTATTTTAAGAGATATTTATCATCTAAAGGAGGGCAATCTCATTTATACAGGTGATAGGGAAGCTAGCTATATTTCTATATAATAAGTATATGGATGTGATTAAAAAAGAAGAGAGAGATCCAATATTCCCAGGTTTGTAGTCAGGAGGAATATGCTCACCAGATTGGATCAAAAGATTCAGAATATGATATTATACATGTTTCAATCGCCAGTCTAGGTTCAGTGCAGGATACAGGATGCTTGGGGCTGGTGCACTGGGATGACCCAGAGGGATGGTACGGGGAGGGACGTGAGAGGGGGGTTCAGGATTGGGAACATGTGTACACCCATGGTGGATTCATGTTGATGTATGGCAAAACCAATACAATATTGTAAAGTAAAAGAATAACAATAATAAAATAAAAATTAAAAAAAAAAGATTCAGAATAAAATCCAGGTACATTTTTCATTATGTACTAAACTGATTTACCTGCTCTGACGCACTAAGGTTTGCTTTTTTATATTTTGTTATAGGTCTGTGTCCAACTAGCAATATGCAAATTAAGCCACTGTATAAAGGGACTTTATGTTTCCTGCAGAAATCAGTACATGATTATTAGAATCATTTGTAAGGATGAAATATTTGGACATATTAACTGCCTATGCTTTGTCACAAGCCAGAAAAGTCATGGCTTTCAGGAGTAGTCAAACATACACTATTCTGTTAATACAATATATCCCTCACTTGTAGAGAAAATTTATTTTTTCACAGATATGAATTTTCTGAGTAACACAAGGAATGATCAGTTCAGTATGAAAGAGGGACATTTTAAATCGGTAACCATGAGATTAAACTGATTAAGAAAGCGATAAATACTGTGATCTCAGTATTATTCAGTAGAATTTGATGCCTTTAGCTTGACTTTAAATATACAGCGTGTGTGCTGTGTTTAGTTGCTCAGTCATGTCCAACTCTTTGCGACCCCATGGACTGTAGATCGCCATGCTCCTCTGTCCCTGGGGATTCTCTAGGCAAGGAATACTGGAGTGGGTTGCCATGCTCTCCTCTAGGGGATCTTCCCAACCCAGGGATTGAACCCAGGACTCCTACACTGCAGGCAGATTCTTTACCATCCGAGCCAACAGAGCAGCCCAACATACAGGTAATTTCAGCCAAATGAGAGATTCTGATTGAATTTTGGATTGCTTTGGTTTCAAACAAATAATTAAAGTAACCACATTAAAAAGAATGTCATGTAAACTTTTCTGGAGAGATTTTGGGCTGATAAGCTGTATGTGTGTGTGTGTGTGTGTGTGTGTGTGTGTGAGTGAATAGCACAGTCTCTGAGGTTAAGCTGCCTGGTTTGGATCAGGACTTATGAACTGGTCAAACTTTGACATTATTTAAGCTTTCTGTATTTCTTCTTCCATGAAATTGGGATGGTGATAACTAGTGTACATTTTATTAACTTGTTATGTAGATTAAGTGAGTTAATGTATATAATATGCTAAGAACAGTGCCTAGCACATGAACACAGCTTATGTTAAGTGAAAGCATAGAATGCTTTCACCTAATGATACCATATTCTTTCTTATAAGGAAGATAATGTACCATCTTCACCATCTCAAGGCCTGTTTTGTTCTTGTTTATATTGAACAGTAACACAACTTTCTGATAAAAATGTTCTAGTGGTACTGGTAAGAAAGATATAATAGAGGAAAATGAAAAATCTTGGTGGGTGAAACAGAACTGTGTAATATATTAGATTAAAGAAACACTAGTGTAGAATTTTTTTCTCTATTGTTCATTGACATATGCCAGGCATCTCATATAGAGCCATCAATCTATTTTTCTTGAGACACTTTTTAAGTTATCATAGTATCATAAAATATCAATAAGATCATAAAGGTGAACTTGCAAAACATTTGCAAGCTAAACACTGTTTTGAAACTCGAATAAGTGAAGTAAAGAGAATACTCTGGCTCTAAAGAATTATCTGTTGAAAACAATCTTGTGCATTCAAATTTCCAATCTTGAGCTATTGTGAGTCTTAATTTTATAAAATATTTAAGTGTCTGGAATGAATACAAGTCAATATGGCAAAACAGATTTTACATATAACCTATCCAGTTCAAGTTTTTTCATCCAATTGGCCTCCCATTTGAGACTGTTTGAATTAGTCCAGTATATAGGGGAAAAAAAACAAAACAGAGGCTAGAATGAAGAAACAGAGCTGGAAGGAACAATATCTAAAGGATAGTGAAATGATTTTTGCTGTGCTACAATGGAAGATGAACTAAAATTTGATCAATAAGCAATCTCAAAGTCCACTTATTAAAAAACTCATAGCTGCACTTAAAAAAAGGAAGCAAAAATAAAAACCCACTTAATTTCAAAATCACTAGGGTAATTTACTTCTTGAACTATAAAATAACAGTAATAATTCAAATTGGTTCATTCATTCAGAGGAATAAATATAACTGAAAATAAAACAATATAATGACACATATGAAAATAGTTGCCCCTTCCTAGTAGAAGGAATAAAAACCTATTAACCAAAAATTGCAATGGAATTGCCTATTGGATGACATTAACTTAAATTAAAATAATTTTTCCTAAAATGACTGCTATTACTTATTCCTGCAGAAAACTGGATCTATTACAAATGTTGAAGGCAGCTATATCAGAGTAAACTGCTTTTCCTTCAGGTTAAAATAATTTCATGAGAAAGATTACTCAAGATTCATAGTTACCTCAAAACTCAAGTCCTAGCACAGAATCTCCATAAATAAATTTTAACCTCATTAGGTTTATAAATAGTAGAGGATTAAACTAGCAATGTGTATGTAATGAAAATTAAACTCTTTGATATGTAGTTATGAAAAGGAGATAGTGAAATTAAATATGAAAGAAAAAAGTGTTATCGGTAAAGATGTTTTTAAAATTACCATTCCCCCAAATTTGTATATATGTGGTATGGGTATGCATGCTGCTGAGTCGCGTCAGTTGTGTCCTATTCTGTGTGACCCCATAGATGGCAGCCCACCAGGCTCCTCCATCCCTGGGCCTCTCCAGGCAAGAACACTGAAGTGTGGGTTGCCATTTCCTTCTCCAGTGCATTAAAGTGAAAAGAGAAAGTGAAGTTGCTCAGTCATGCTGACTCTTAGCGGCTGCATGGACTGTCCGTGGGATTTTCCAGGCAAAAGTACAGGAGTAGGTTGCTATTTCTTTCTCCAATGGGTATGCATATGTTTGCACAAATGTAAACATATATGTATGTATATGCATACATTATACATATATATATAATATATATAGTCAGGTGGAATGTTAAGGATTTTAAGAGTATAAAGAAATAAGAAGGAAGGCGGTCATTATTGTTTCTCAGGCTTAGATCATTGTCATTTTTTATTGGGTCACTGTTTTAATCTGTAGCTTGTTCAGGGGACTAAGCATCCACAATTTGCCCTGGACATTATGATGTAACCAAATTTTCCTTTAACTAAAAGTTTAGATAATAAAAGCCAGGGTATATTTGGCAATATTTCATATAGATCTGATGAGTTTTAAGAAAGAGAGTGTTCATTTAAATATGTACTTTACTGGTGGTTGAACATTGTGTTGATTTTTATAACAGCCTTTAATTTTTTTAAATTGTATTTATTTTAATTGGAGGCTAATTACTTTACAGTATTCTAATGGTTTTGCCATACATCAACATGAATCCTCCACAGGTGTACACGTGTTCCCAATCCTGAACCCCCCACCCACCTCCCTCCCAATACCATCCCTCTGGGTCATCCCGGTGCACCAGCCCCAAGCATCCTGTATCCTGCATCAAACCTAGATTGGCGATTCGTTTCTTATATGATAGTATACATGTTTCAATGCCATTCTCCCAAATCATCCCACCCTCGCCCTCTCCCACAGAGTCCAAAAGACTGTTCTATACATCTGTGTCTTTTTTGCTGTCTCACATATAGGGTTTTACCATCTTTCTAAATTCCATATATATGCGTTAGTATACTGTATTGGTGTTTTTCTTTCTGGCTTACTTCACTCTGCATAATAGGCTCCAGTTTCATCCACCTCATTAGAACTGATTCAAATGTATTCTTTTTAATGGCTGAGTAATACTCCATTGTGTATATGTACCACAGCTTTCTTATCCATTCATCTGCTGATGAACATCTAGGTTGCTTCCATGTCCTGGCTATTATAAACAGTGCTGTGATGAACACTGG
>SJYQ01009073.1:64354-81658 GCA_006410935.1 Redunca redunca | reverse complement strand
AATAGTGAATGTAGTTAGTAGTCAATATTTAATTTTTACTATCTTGCAAACATTATATTAAGTAGTTTAACTGCTTTCTTTCATAGAATTCTAAGTAAAAGTTCCATGAAATATATTGTATGTTTTATTGTTTGTCTTCTGGGTTTAGAAACATACCCAAGAGGTGAAGGAACTTTTCCAAGGTCATGCAGCTGACATCTGAATTGAGGCAGTAGAACTACAATTATGTGCTGTCAACTGCCAGAGAACATCCATGAATGTCACATGGAAAAGACACGATAGGTACCTTACAAAAAGCTTCACAGAAAACATGAGCCGTGGGTTAGCCCTTGAATAACTACATACAGATGTGTACAGACGATTTCATACAGATAAGAAGGAAAACAGAAAAATTCCAAGGGAGGAAGAGGAGATGAACAAAATAGAATGACTATAATATGTGCTGAAGCAAATGATCTAATACAATAGTGAGATACTCTAAGGATTACATCAATAATCAAGCTGACTACACTTAAGGAGGCCCCTGATGCTGTCCATCAATTATATAAAATTCCCATGTCTATTTTCTCTTTCACTTTGTGATTTATTATTTCATTATTTCAGCACTTCTTTCACACCTTCAGTAACTCTTCTTCAGTCCTCGCTATCAGCTTATGATATCACTTTTTCTTTTTAATTGAGAAAACAGAAGGAAATAGAAGAAAGTCTCCACTAGTCCCCGCATTGCATCCACTTACTTGGATTCACAGCCCTGTTCTCTATCTTCTCTCCTATTATTATAAGTTAATGACAGTCGCCCATCCACTGCATTCTAGATGCCCTCCCCTCTTACTTACTCACGTGCATTGTTCCAACACCTCTGTTCACCCCTTCAATCATCAATCCTTTTTTCTCTCTTGGGTTATTCCTAGCATGCGAACAAACTGTTTATTCTTCCTTAAAAACAAAACATATAAACAAAATACCTCTTGAGAAAACACTTCTCCTTGTAGATATGTCCACTTCCCTTCTTGTTGAAGGGATTGTCTATGTCTTGAAAGAATTGTCTATGCTCATGTCTTAAACCTCTCCCCATCTCCATTTTGTCCTAAACCCACTTGAGTTAATGTCATTCTTCATAATACCAGCACTACTGTTCTTGCCAGAGTCGAACCCAGGTCTCCCACATTACAGGCAGATTCTTTACCATCTGAGCCACCAGCAAAGCCCTTTTAAGACATTATGCTGTCCTAATTTTCTCTTACCTCTGTGGTTAGTCTTTCTCTTTGTTATTTACTAGTGCTTGTTTTACCCTCCCTAACCTCTACAGGTAGGAATGTCCTGAAAACATGTCCTTGGAGATGGCCTGTTTTCTCTCACTCACTCCCCTGGCAGTTTCCTTAGTCTCTTCATATTAAATATCCTCTCAACCTCCAATCTAGACTTCTCCTCTGACATCCAGAACTGAATATCTAATAGTGATATCTTCAGTCGAATATGTAATACTCATCTAAAACCAAACATGTCCCAAACTAAGCACCTGATAATTGCCCAAAAGCTGCCTCCTTTCACGAAGTCTATCATCTTAGGAAATGATGTTAAACCTTGGAGTCTCATTTGAGCTCCCTTTCTTGCAAGCAATGTCTGACACATCAGCAGTTTCCAAACATTAGCTCTTCTCATCATTTACATTACTGCCGTCTTAGTCAAAGTTACCAATATTTTCACCTGAATTATTTTAATAATCTGCTAAGTGCTTTTTGTTTGTTTTGCTTTGTTTTGATTTTTGCATTTCCTTTGGTTTACCCTATAGTGTCTAATTAAATATAACATTCAGTTCAGTTCAGTTCAGTTGCTCAGTCATGTCCGACTCTTTGCGACCCCATGAATCGCAGCACGCCAGGCCTCCCTGTCCATCACCAACTCCGGAGTTCACTCAAACTCATGTCCATCGGTGATGCCATCCAGCCATCTCATCCTCTGTCGTCCCCTTCTCCTCCTGCCCCCAATCCCTCCCAGCATCAAAGTCTTTTCAAATGAGTCAACCCTTCGCATGAGGTGGCCAAAGTACTGGAGTTTCAGCTTTAGCATCATTCCTTCCAAAGAAATCCCAAGGCTGGGATTCAGAGTGGACTGGTTGGATCTCCTTGCAGTCTAAGGGACTCTCAAGAGTCCTCTCCAACACCACAGTTCAAAAGCATCAATTCTTCAGTGCTCAGCCTTCTTCACAGTCCAACTCTCACATCCACACATGACTACTGGAAAAACCATAGCCTTGACTAGACAGAACTTAGTCGGCAAATTAAATATAACAGTCAAAATGATCCTATTAAAATTTAAGCAACTTTTTGCTGCTACTTTGTTTATATCTCTTCAATGCTTTGTATCTCCATCAGTGAAAAAATCAAAGTCCTTTCAATGTCCTATCTAGCTCCCCATTACTTCTCCCACATCCTGTGTTAGTATTTATGTACTTTCTCAGTTGCAGGTACAGTGAACACTGGAACACATGAATAATACTCTGACTTCAGGGCTTTAGAACTTTGTATTCCCTCTGTCTGAAATGTTTGTTCCCTGAATATGCTTATGGTTTGTGTCCTTACCTTCAGGTCTTTACTCAAATGTCACTTTTTTTCTGGGATCTTCCCTGGCCACATTATATAAAATTATACATCTATGAAACCATCTATCTTCTTTCTCTGCTTTATTTTTTTTTTAATACTACTGGCTACTTAATATAGAGCATGTTTTGCTTATTTATTTTCTTTATTATTTGCTTCAAACACTGGAGCATAAGTTCATTGAGTGCAGACATCTTTTCATATTTTATTCACAGCTATATCCCCAGTTCTTAGAAGAGATTTTGCTGTATGGTAGGCAGTCAATAAATATTTGTTGAGCATATTTATAAATTGAATGATATATATTCTGGTGGTATATAGAGAATGTGACAGGGGAAAAGCTTGACTTTGGTTTTGTAATCATGAAGAGAGCTGTTACAGGTTTTCAGAGGGAAACTGACATGATGACAGAGGTATGGATCTGCATTGGGCTAAGCTGGCATTTTTGTCATCTTTTCTTCCAGCAGAACAGTTAGCCTGGAGCAGAATAAGAAAAAAAAAAAGAAAAGAAAATTAGAAATAGTTCCATGTTGAGAATACTATAATGTACTCTATAAAAAAAAATCAGAAAAAACTGAAGTAGCTGGAATTTAGTGGTAGCTAAGAGAGAGCTGATGTAGTTAAATTTAAATTTGAAGTGTCCTTTTTTTTTTTTTTTAAGCTTCAATTTATTGAGAAACTATTGGGTACATTTGACTATACTTGGTGCTTATAAGCTGTCAGCTTTTAGTCCTCCTTTCCAGTTCTCCAATTAGGCTGTAAAAGTAAGTAAGTGGCACTATTCCCATTTTAGAATTAAGGAAACTCAGGGGAGAAGATACATTTGTTTGGACTAAACTACTGGAAATGGCTTTCTTCCATAAGTTCCTCTAACCTTGCTGCCAGATTTCTCCTCCCAGTCTTTGGATGATTGGTTTATCTGCATCTTCTGGGTATTTTCAACTAGTACAAAGGTCACATTTCCAAGTAGTAATGGTGTAACCTAGTTTTGGGGTAAAAGTAGGTGCTCATCTTATTCGCCAGTGTGGTAGACATCCATGTTTCCATTTTTAGTGAGGGGCATTTTGGAAACTTTGTCACTGAACAGTTGCCAGCATGGACCAAGGACTCCTAGCTGACATCTTTCTGTCTCCCTCCCCAGTTCAGGATTCTGCTTCAGACAATAAAACACCGAAAAACTTGCTTCTGGGGCTTCCTGCCTCAGCAGACAGAGTAGAACCTAACTGAGAGGACTTGAACCCAGCTACCTTTTACTCTGTCCACTTGGAAGCTGAGGCTCCTTTCCACACGAAGGGGCTTCTTTACCCACTGATACTTCTCTCCATCCAGTCCTTTACAGACTTTTCTAGGATACTTCCTACTTCAGATATCTCTAATCATCAAGGAAATCAAGTCACAGTTCCCCAAGTAACTTTCATATTTTTTAATTAATTTATTTTTTATTGAAGGATAATTGCTTTACAGAATTTTGCTGTTTTCTCTCAAACCTTAGCATGCATTATTTCAGGTTACAGATTCACAGTCAATAAATATCTATATAAGAGAGAGGTACTGATCTCTATAAAGTAGTCACAACCTCTGAAAAGAAATCTCTTGGGATCCCTGTACTTTGGCTTGATAAGTGCAAAGTATTTTCTCCTTTACCCAAGAAGTAGGAAATCCCACCACCTACCTAGTGACTTTGAATTCCCTTACATCATTGACTCTTATTCAGCTTTCTAATCTCCTCTTATAGAGGCAGGAGGTAGGTGATAGAGATTTAGAATCACAGTATCAGCTCTGATATCTTTCCAGCAGTTTTTTTTTTTTTTTTTTTGATTCACCTATCACTTGCTGGCTTAGTTTGGAGACTTGCTGAAATTCCAGAAGTTATTTTTCTTATCCTATTATCATTTATCTGTTACCAGTAGTGTATACATTGGAAAGTCAGAATCTGTACAGGGATCTCTGACGCCAAAGTGGTGCCCTTCCTGATATTCCTTACTTGTGTTCCTTGAGAGGGCAGAGGACAATGAAATATGTGTAGAGAAGTGACTGGAAAATGGTAAGAAGATTGAGATTCTAAGGACAAGCATACATATGGAAGACTGCCATGTACCTTGTTCAATGAATGTAAACTTGAGGACCAATTAATGTGTACTGTACTATTAATGAGTAGTCAGCTAGAATGGGTATGTCTGCATTTAAGGCACCTAGAAGTTCATGACAAATGCATCTTAAGACCAGATGATTTAAGTGGACTCTGGAATAGAAAGGAAAATGAATGTGAGTCCTACAGTGGTATGGTTTTAGGGAACCCAAAATTGATATTCATTGTGGTGGGAGGGGGGACAAGTGGGAAGAAAGGAATGATTAAGTGGGTGTCTGAGACAGATGGTGTGGACTTCAAATAAAGAAACCCACAGGGTGGTGGATAAATAATGATGAGAGTAGCATAAGGGAGTAAGGAAAAATTGGACAACGCCATCCCAAGAATTCGGGAGGTATAGGATGAAATAAGACCTTTAAATGTTTACTCCCTTTGAAAATAAATAAAATTGTGCAAGATCAAATAACACTCGGAGGAACATTTTTTCAGTGTTTTTTTTTTTTTATAACCTCTCATTATAGTCAAGAAGATCAGATAAGAAAAGATAAAACTGAGCAACATATCAGAATCAAGTATTTTTTTAATTGTTTTTCTATCCTAACATAAATACTCAATCAGAAACAAATAAACAAAAAAAGCTGAATTTGTATGAGAAGCTGTCATATACCTGGAATTTAAGTAATAAACAAAATTTTATTGGTAGAAGAATTAACAATTTGGATATGTGGGGAAATGTTCATTTTACAGTAAACTTTTTGTCATATACAATTCCAAAATAACATAATAACTTTAAAAAGAAAAGACATTTAGTGTCTTTCATAAACAGTTTCAGTCATCTGAGAGTCAGTTCAGCTGTGAGTGATTTTTAACAAGTAAATTGCTTCAACTGTGTGTTTAATAGACTGTATCACAAAACTGCAGCCCCAAAACAGGAGGCTGGGAGACAGGAGGTAAACGTGAGATGTGTATGTTACAGCCGTAGGCTGGCCATAGGACATACTTTTTGGGAGAAACTGACTGGGGCTACTAACCCATCATATTTTCATATTTATTCTTGATAATAGGGGTGATAGACATAGATAGGGCCTACCTAGTACAGCATATTCATTTTTTATATATGCAAGAAATATTTGTGTCTTACGAAGAACACTATTACAGAAAGAAAGTTAAGGAACACAGGGTACCTATTTTCACTATGCTTAAAAATGGCAACCTAAACTACCGGTAGATTATTCTTTTTACCTTTATGAAATTATAATGATGAAAGTTTTAGTTTGGTGCCATCTTAATATGTGAATAGACTTCACACTGCCCATACTGTATTTATAGTCACCCTTTCGTACAGTTATTGTGATCATTATTGTAACTTATATTTCCCACTCACGTGTTTTATTATACTCAGTATACAAAACATCAGATGACTTAGTATCATCACTTTCAGAGGCTATCTGAGTTTCCCAAGGCTGTTCATGAAAAAGGTCCATACTATGTCACAGCCACAGTCTTTGAATAAAGTAAGTGTTCCACTCATCATCTCACTGCTGTTGTCCATTTGACACCCAGACTGTGGCAACCATGTGATCACTGGGGCAGTTTCCTTTTGCCATTGAGTACCTGGAGAGGCTGTCCATTGTTTGGGACAGAACACACCAAACTAATTCAGTTAACTCATTTACTAAATACATATTAGAGCTGACCACATGCCAGAAACCAGCGCCAGATCCTAGGATTGCAAATGAGTTAGACATATTCCCTGCCACTGGATTTTACTTTCTAGTTGAGGAAAGCAAAATCATACTCAAGACACCTTGTATGTTAGAAAATGTAGCATGATCAATTGATCTGCTTCTTTAACACACACATATAGCATTTTTAAAAGCTGTATTTTTCAAGGGCTGATAGAGGAATTCTAGTACTAAGGGAGCTTTTGATGATTAAGCAGCTTTGAGGAATTAGTTTAAATGTCTGAAAGTTTCAAAAGAAGAGGCAACTTTTGAATGAGCTTTTTGGGAGTGGTCAAGATGACAGCATTCAAAGTAAAGCAAAGGCTTTTTTTTTTCCCTTTCTCCTTTCCTGTTCTTTCCTTTCTCTTCCTGAACATTTGGCCCAAAAGCCATTAGGTACAGCTGAACATAGGAGAACTGTGGTCAGACAGTCAGTCAGAAGCCATGCAAGATGAGAAGGGGGTCCTAGTCAGCACTGGGTATCAGGACCTGTAGGGTACAGGACAAGCAACCACATGAGCATCAGAGCCCAAACAGGGTGAAAAGAAAGGCATCATAGCAAAGAGCACTTTTATGTGATATCAAGAGCTGTGTAAGTCTAGATGGCAATCCCCGGGAAGGTGGCCTGGAATAGCATCTCAGAATGTGAACAGCACTAAGAAAACATCATCCCCATAGGAGGGCACATACACACTGGAGGAGCCCCATCAGGCAAGCATCACATACCAGAAACCTGACAAGCAAGAGGAGTTCTATGCCTGGTGGAGCCAGAGTGCTTCCCTGTAGCCTCAGGGCCACCCCTACATTCAGTCCCTGGCCTAGCACCATCAGCCCCTAGCATCCTGGCCCCACTTCATCTCTGCCACCCTCCCAAGGTCTGCCCAGACTGCCAGCCTCACACAGCTCTTCTCCAAGGGACAGAGGGCACTGCCATTTGCTCCAGACTGTGCCCTTAGGAGCTCATCACTTGTTCCACATACTCATCCCCTAACCACCAGCTTGGGGATTTAGGAGCTCACATCAGATGGACAGGAGGAAGGGAACTCCTGATTGGCTGGTGGACGAAGGGGTGGAACTTCAGCCTCAACCTGGACCGACAGGGCTGGCTGAGGTTTCCTTTTGGAGGCAGAGAGGCACTCCGGCTGGTTTCCAGGACAAGCATTTGGCAAGCTCAGCCCTTGAAATCATTGGGACACTGTACCCTGATGCTCCTGTCCCAGGCTCACTCTCTGCCTGGGTGAGATGGCACCCCTCACCCACCAGCCTGTTTTGTCCTGGCCTTTTTTGGGATTGTGGGGTCATTTTTCCTCACCTCTGCTCAATACATATGCACCCACAGGCTTCAGTTCCTTCCTGGTCTACTCCAGCTTCCTGAGAGTGGCTCTGGCAGCCACTTGTGAGGAGGGGCTTGCACCTCCTTCTTCCTAGTGGACTCTGCACAGACACCGTCTCTCACATGGTTATATGTATTGTCACACACAAAGAGAAAAGCATGCAATAACAAAATCACACGCAATCTTGACCACCTAGCTAATCCAGATATGTCATAGAAACATTCTTCCAGAGATGTTTAGTCTCATATATTTATTATGTGCCCTCTAGAGATGCTTATGGCAATGCAAGTCACCAATCATCATAACCTAATGGTTAAAAAAAAAAAAAAAAAAAAACCCTGAACATTCAGAAACTAAGATCACAGCATCTGGTCCCATCACTTCATGGCAAATAGATGGGAAAACAGGAGAAACAGTGACAGATTTTATTTTGGGGGGCTCCAAAATCACTGCAGCCATGGAATNCCCTCACCCACCAGCCTGTTTTGTCCTGGCCTTTTTTGGGATTGTGGGGTCATTTTTCCTCACCTCTGCTCAATACATATGCACCCACAGGCTTCAGTTCCTTCCTGGTCTACTCCAGCTTCCTGAGAGTGGCTCTGGCAGCCACTTGTGAGGAGGGGCTTGCACCTCCTTCTTCCTAGTGGACTCTGCACAGACACCGTCTCTCACATGGTTATATGTATTGTCACACACAAAGAGAAAAGCATGCAATAACAAAATCACACGCAATCTTGACCACCTAGCTAATCCAGATATGTCATAGAAACATTCTTCCAGAGATGTTTAGTCTCATATATTTATTATGTGCCCTCTAGAGATGCTTATGGCAATGCAAGTCACCAATCATCATAACCTAATGGTTAAAAAAAAAAAAANAAAAAAAAAAAAAAAAAAAAAACCCTGAACATTCAGAAACTAAGATCACAGCATCTGGTCCCATCACTTCATGGCAAATAGATGGGAAAACAGGAGAAACAGTGACAGATTTTATTTTGGGGGGCTCCAAAATCACTGCAGCCATGAAATTAAAAGACACTTGCACCTTGGAAGAAAACTTGTGACCAACCTAGACAGCATATTAAAAAGCAGAGGCATTGCTTTGCCAGCAAAGGTCCATCTAGTCAAAGCTATGTTTTTTCCAGTAGTCATGTATGGATGTGAGAGTTGGACCATAAAGAAGGCTGAGTGCTGAAGAATTGTTTGAACTGTGGTATTGGAGAAGACTCTTAAGCATCCCTTGGACTGCAAGGAGATCCAACCAGTCCATCATAATGGAAATCAATCCTGAATATTCACTGGAAGGACTGATGCTGAAGCTGAAATTGTAATACTTTGGCTACCTGATGTGAAAAGACCCTAATGCTGGGAAAGATTGAAGGCAGGAGGAGAAGGTGACGACAGAGGATGAGATAGTTGGATGGCATCACCGACTCAATAGACGTGAGTGTGAGTAAACTCTGGGAGTTGGTGATGGACAGGGAGGCCTGGTGTACTGCCTGGTGTACAGTAGCAAAGAGTCAGACACGACTTAGTGACTGAACTGAACTGAAGGTGATGGGGGGCTGCTGGGTGGCAGGGTAGTCCAGAACTGCAGGCCAGAGCAGGATAGGATGACAGGAAGCTGGCCACATAGGTTTGGGGCAGCACCCTATGCTGAATTTCAGAAATCATGTGTAGTGGGGAGAAGATGGCAGAGGGGATGGGAGATTGGTTTCATACAGTGGGATTGATTGAGCAAATCAGGATACTTGCTGTCAAAAAGGAAGATAAAAATATGGAAAGGAAGTTTTAGAATGAACCCTGTGGAATTAAAATGGAGCTGGGAATATCAATATTGACTTATAGGTTCTATTATAGAAAGAATAACAGATTAAAAATATTTTAAAGATAGTGTATCCATGCATTATATATGTTTGAGTATGTGTACACACAGACACCACACACACAGATATTCCTATACTTCTGTCCACTGAGAGGGCTTGGAAACAATGACATCCCAGTAACAGTGAGCAGTCCTGCACTTGTATCTTGAATTTCTTAATAAACCTACTGGAATCAGATCCTTAGAGAAATGCCTGATTGTTATCTTGGGTCAGCAGACATATGAGTGACTTTAGACCATCTTGTACATGAGAGCATAATGAATGATGGAAGATATAGAAGCCAGTGTACAGGGGCTCCAACAAACCAAATTTGGGACATATGGAGCATCAAAATAAATAATGATATGAATGAATTGCAGACCAATGAAAAAATAAGATTCCATTAGTCTATATTGCTATGAATAAATGAATAAGAAACATTTTGGTGAGCAATGGGACATCTAAACAGCTTTAACAGTCTTCTGAACAAAGATAGTTAATTACAAAGCTAAAATAGAGGACACTGTCTTAAGTGACAAAAGTGAACACTGTCAGCAATACAATGAATCAAAATCTTGCCCCACCTGATAGGGTGTAGCATCTTATTCTGCTAGAGATGCATAATTTGAATCTAATCATGAGAGATATTAAACAAATCTGCACTGAAGGACATTCAATAACAACATCAGCAACAAAAACTGGTCTGTAAACTTGCAAATGTCAAGGTCATGGAAGTCAAGGACTGGTAGAGTTTGAAGAGCCTAATGAGACATGACAGTCACAGGCAACTCATGAATTTGAACTTGAGCCTTTTGCTGTAAAGGCATTACTAGAACAATTAGTGAAATCTGACTAGTCTGAGGATTAAATGGTAGTAATGGATCAATTCTAATTTAATTAATTTTATTTAATTGTTTATGAACTACATATCCTTATTTCCAGAAAATTCTTAAGTATTGAGGTTGATGGCTCATTATGTTAGTAACTGAATTTCTTTTGTGCTATTGTGTTCTTTTTAATTATATTTTATTGGAGTATAGCTGCTTTACAATGTTAGTTTCTGCTGTACAGCAAAGTGAACCAGCTATAAGCATACATGTATCTGCCCCTCCCCATTTGCATTTCTTTTCCATTCAGGGCCACCATAGAGCACTGAATATTATTCAGTAGGTTCTCATTGGTTACTCATAGAGTTTTTGAGACTGTAATTTTTTGAAGTCTGAATTGAAGATGGGTTATTTGTTCAAAATTATTTCAGAAGCTGATAAAAGTATGACTGTAGCATCTTAAGTGTTAGGGATTAGTTTCCTTAAGGTGAAGATTGTTTTACAGCAGGTTTATTAGTGAGTATTCTTGGGATTAGTATCGTTGGGCAGGAAGAGAAAGAAGCAGGATTGTGCAGATGGAAAATCCCAGTAGTTTTGCTAATAAATGTTAAATATATGGTTCTCTGAAATAATAATGATATTTTTAAAGTCCTGATTTATATTGTTTGTACTTTCCCATAGTGAAAATACTCTTATTGTGGCAGATTTTAAGGTATACACAGCATCACTGAATGTGATGCACAGATCATCTCTACTGTGCTGGTACCAACCAGCTCCAGCACATCATTGAGTTGAGCTGTGATGTCTGAATAGAAGCTTCAGGCAATCCTATAGGGGAGAGTCTGAAGATAGAATGCACTTTTAAAATGGTCCCAGATTGGTACAAGTGGGCCAGATCACTGACCCATGGATTGATCCACCACTGAATACAGGTGCCTTAGGAAGAAGGCATGTCACTGAGAAAATTATCTCTCTTCCCTCCACACAGTCTTGAAAGCCAGCTTGGCAACTGGGGCTGTTTTCTGGCAGCACTCAAGTGGTTTAGATGTTTGTTTATTTGTTTCCTCCCCTGGATGAAGAATCTAGGGAGCACATCATAATACCCATTATGTTCAGTGATGAATCCTCATACCTGGTTTTTAACCAAACTCAACCAACCTCATATCTGGTTCTTAACCAGATTCATAAGAAATTGCTTCCCAGGTGAGCCAGTGGTAAAGAATCCACCTGCCAATACGGGAGACACAAGAGGTGCAGCTTCCACCCAATCTCCTGGAATAGGAAATGGCAACCCACTCCAGTGTTCTTGCCTGGAAAACTCCATGGAAAGAGAAGTCTGGCAGTCCATGGGGTCATAAAGAGACAGAGACAACTGAGTGCACACACACACATGTGTGTATGTATCTTTAAAAATCTCTTCTCATTGTCAACTCTATCTGCTCACACCATATCAGGCATTCCAGTCCATTTTATTTAAAACTCTTCTTTAGTCATTAAATGAAGTTTAAAACAAAACAACCATGAAAGATAAGTGTTAACTTCTGATGAATCTTTATAAATATAATGGATAATCTGGAATTTATAGAAAAAACAAGTTTGTTTCTCTTTGGACGTAGCTTTTTCCAATGATCTTTATGTCCATAGTGTTTCATTAAGTTACCACCTTTAGTAGGCGGAATGGTGTTATTCCCCTGTCCGTCTGTATGTATAACTATGTCCAAATTCCCAGAACCTGTGAATATCATCTTATATAGCAAAAAGGACTTTGTGGATGTAGTAAGTATATATTGAGATGGGGAGATTATCCTGGATTGTGTGTGGTCCCAGGGTAAGAGGGTGCAGGAGGAGTCAGAGTGAGAGAGAATGCCATGTGATAATGGAAGCAGAGACTAGAGGGATGCACTTTGACAGTGGAGGGAGGTTTACAAGTCAAAGACTGCAAGAGCCTTTCCAGGCTAGAAAAGGCAAGGTGGTGGGTTCTCCCCTCAGAGCCTGCAGAAGAAGCCAGCACTTCTGACACCTTGACTTCAGCCTAATAAAACTTAATTTCAGATTTCCAGCTTCCAGAACTCTAAAAGGATACATTTGTGCGGTTTTAAGCCACTGTATTTGTGTAATTTGTTACAGTAGCCAAAAGACAATGAAAATATTAACCTACCCTAAGGAGTCCCAGTGGTGTTCTTCTAGGTCTGGCATGCAAAATCTGTTTAAGGTTTATAAGGACTTGAGATGCTGGTTATAGCTGATACACAATTTTCATGGTATAGAAGCAGTCCTTCAGGTTAACCTTTGTACCAACTAGTTTTCTTTGGTTTCAAGGATGAGAAGCCATTTCTAACTGAAACAAAAGGTAAATATATTTATAGTATATGAGGTAACACACTCCATGGGAAGAGGAAGAAGTGAATGTCTGAATGTGTAGGAACCCAAGTGTATCCAGAGGTCTGGGGAGCAGGAGCAAAACTTCTAGAATGAAGTCACCTAACTCTTGGGCAATCCAAGAATCAGATTCCAAAAACAGTTTTTTGTATTGTCCGACTTGAGTCAGAGAAAAGCTGTAGTTTTATTTGCTAATTTTTTAAATTAACTTTTATTGGAGTATAGTTGCTTTACAATGTTGTGTTACTTTCTACTGTACAGAAAGTGGATCAGCCACATAAGTACATATATCTGCCCCTCTTTCGGACTTCCTTTCCATTCAAGTTGCCACAGTTCATTAAGTAGAGTGCCCTGTGCTATACAGTATGTTTTCATTAGTTACCTATTTTATACATATTATGAATAGTGTATATAGCCAAGACACGGGAGCAACATAGACGTCTATCAACAGAGGAATAGGTAAAGAAGATGTGGTATATACACAATGGAATATTACTCAGCCATAAAAAAGAACAAAATTGGGTCATGTATAGAGATGTGGATTAACCTAGAGAGTGTCATACAGAGTGAAGTAAGTCAGGAAGGAAAAGATGTATTTTTAACTGATAGGTCCCCAAGAATATGATCAATGAGGAGAATGTATAGGATATCATTCTGGATAGCTATCCACTGGGTTAATGGTAGCCATATATTTGATTGACTCAAGTCTATACCTACTGCCTGGAATAATTATTAACAGCCCAGTGTGGACAGTAAATCTCATAGTTATTATAACTCTACTGCCCCTGCCAGAGAGGCAGCATAGCATATTGGCTAATGACACAGATTTTTTTCTCTCATCTATAATATGGAAATAATAATAATGCCTATATTTTAAGATTGTGAGGAGGTTTGAATGAGCTAAATATGCAAAAATAGATATGCTAAAGTATGGGAACAATATCTGGGTATTGTTAAATTTTCCTTGTGGCGTCATTTTATATTTTATAAAAACATGAAGAAGGAAATGGCAACCCAGTCCAGTATTCTTGCCTGGAAAATCCCACGAATGGAGAGGCCTGGTAGGCTACAGTCCATGGTGTCGCAAAGAATTGGACATGACTGAGCGACTTCACTTTCACTTCACTTTCTGCTTTATTGATTGCACCAAAGCCTTTGACTGTGTAGATCACAACAAACTGTAGAAAATTCTTAATGAGATGGGAATACCAGAATACCTTACCTGCCTCCTGAGAAATCTGTATGCAGGTCAAGAAGCAACAGTTACTTCTGTTGCTTGGCTGTAACATGGACATGGAACAATAGACTGGTTCCACTGGGAAAGGAGTATATCAAGGCTGTATATTGTCATCCTCCTCATGTAACTTATATGCAGAGTACATAATGTGAAATGCAGGGTTGAATGAAGCACAAACTGGAATCAAGATTGCTGGGAGAAATATCAATAACCTCAGATATGTCGATGACACCACACTTATGGCAGAAAGTGAAGAGGAACTGAAGAGCCTCAGTGAAAGTGAAAGAGGAGAGTGAAAAAGCTGGCTTAAAACTCAACATTCAAAAATCTAAGATCATGGATCTTAGTCCGAAGATCCTATCAGTTCATGGCAAATAGGTCAGGAAACAATGGAAACAGTGACTTTATTTTCTTGGGCTCCAAAATCACTGCAGATGGTGACCGCAGCCATGAAATTTGCTTGCTCCTTGAAAGAAAAGCTATGACCAACGTAGAGAGCATATTAAAAAGCAGAGACTTACTTTTCTGACAAAGGAACATCTAGTCAAAACTATGGTTTTTCCAGTAGTCATGTATGGATGTGGAAGTCGGACCATAAAGAAAGCTGAACACGGAAGAATTGATACTTTTGAACTGTGGTGTTGGAGAAGACTCTTGACAGTCCCTTGGACTGCAAGGAGATCCAACCAGTCTATCCTAAAGGAAAATAGTCCTGAATATTCATTGGAAGGACTGATGTTGAAGCTGAAACTCCAATACTTTGGCCACCTGATGTGAAGAGCTGACTCATTTGAAAAGACCCTGCTGCTGGGAAAGATTGAAGGCAGGAGGAGAAGGGGACAACAGAGGATGAGATGCTTGGATGGCATCACCGACTCGATGGATGTAAGTTTGAGCAAGCTCTGGGAGTTGGTGATGTACAGGGAAGCCTGGCATGCTGCAGTCCATGGGGTCGCAAAGTGTCAGACACAGCTGAGGGATTGAACTGAACTGATTATTAGATTTTCCTTGGGATGTCATTTCTATATTACCCCCCATTGATTAAATAATAAAATGACCTTGTAATAAATTCTGACATAAAAATATCCACCACTGAAGATTAAAAGGAAGAAAAGTTTGATTTAACAGATGACAGTTGCAGAACAATTTGTGTAGTTTTGTTGGAAAATCTTTGGATTCAGAAGGCTTTATTCAACTCTAAAATTGAACAAGCAGTAGTTGCACCTTGGGTATTTTACTTCAACTTTCTTAGCCTCTCTTTTCTCAATTGTTCAGTTGTTGATAAAAAATACTTTAAATCATATAGTATCTGGTTACCCTTCTTAGACACTCAGCCATGTTAATTTCCTTCTCCTGGATGAAAGAAGTGACTACTAAGGTTAGAAATTCTTTGCAGAATGAACAACTACATAGAGGGCTTGGAAGGAGTCTTCTAAACATTCCTTCCCATGCAGAGGAACTCCAACCACTCCTTAAAAAATTCTCAATCACAGAATAGGATGAGAAGGGTTAACACTATACCTGCTATTTGAGGAACTTGTTCTCAATCCCACTTGCCTCCTACAATTCCCCTATAACTTGAAACATACTAATGTATAATATCTATGTTGTCATTTTCATGCTTTCAGTCTATAAAATGGTTCCACAAGCTATATTTCAAAGGAATTTCAAAACAGCACACAAGTTGCCAAGTCAGATAACAATCCCATTTCACAGATGGGAGATGCAAAATTCAAAGAGGTTAATTTACTTGACAGATAATATAGTGTATAATTGGAAGATATGAGAAGGCTATGAAGCTATTTTCTTGACTCCAAAGTGTCTGTCTATTTTGAACATTCTAAGGTCCTTGACTTTGAAATAGAAGCTTGTGTCTTATTAAGGCAAGCACCAGTGAAGTAGGAACACATAAGTGCTAAACTGTTTCTCAGCTTCATAGCTTGTTTTATCAGCTATTTTGAGATTATTCCACTTGAGAGTTTTGTACTTCTGGCCTGCTGTGAATTGCTAATTATATAATCCATTTGTGGAAATGATAGTAAATTGTGGGTGATGATAACTTTGCTAGATGTTTCTTATTAATTACTTGCCCTCACTTTCCATCTGATACTTCATTGTTTTAGTAGACGTGATATTTGTGTTTAATATCCCATGAAATATACAAATGCATACATATACACACAGTGTTAAGCAAATGAGTTTTTACTTAACCTCTAATTTGAGTATCAACTATGAATCTGGATTCCTAAAAGTTGTATTTTATATAACTTAAAAGAATTATTTGGGTCAGTTTCAAATGACCATTCCCAATTAAAAATCTTCTTTGAACTTAAATTAGATAGGCCTAATTGCTACAAGTTCACAATGTATGATTTTCTTAGCTTGTCATCTTCAGGAAGGGAATTTAAGATACCTTGAAACTGTGCAGACTCAGTTTTAGACTCACTGATAGACTGAATGATTGAAGGGTAGCTAAATGATACCTCAGTATCTGCAAAACTTTTATCACATACTAGTATCCATGTTAAGGGGATGTGGAGTGGGGCAGTTATAATCATTGTCTGAGCTAGGATGCACAGCCCAAGCCTAGAGCACAACATCTGTGGGGCCACACAGAAAGCAGATACCAATCTGTAGCGTGAAAAAGGCTGAGAAATATGGGAAATATGGGGTGTAGGGAGTATTATTAAGTAACAAATTCAGAGAACTAAATCTTAGGAAAGTCTAAGCTTTCATGCAGTTCTGTGAGCATGTTGGAAAGGATTTAATGGAGTAGACACACATAAAACTTGAAAACTTGTCTGAAGTATTCCTTTCCAGTCAAAGGATGTTTTTAATCAAAACCAGTAAAAATGTTTGGCTTTTATTAGATTTCCTTGATGCCATAACTTACATATTTTATTCTCTATGTAAGGTGACTTTTCCGATACAAACTTTTTAGGCTTGAGATTGAGAATAAAGCTGAAACTTTTGGGAAATTCTAAGCAATTGTGAAAATGGGATTTTATTTTGTTCTTTCTACCTCTCATTTTTTATTATTGACTATAATATAACATCACGTACTTTTCTGGCTGCATATCTATTATCATACGGAAATATTTTTAGTCTTGGGGAAATAAGGAGATTCTTCTTGTCATATTACTTCCAATACACTTGAATACAAAGTCTCTACTTATTAAAAAGATATTTATCATGAGTTCTTATGAAAACTTGAGCTGATATTATTTGATTTTAATTTGGTTGTAATAA
>SJYQ01009073.1:34824-51116 GCA_006410935.1 Redunca redunca | reverse complement strand
AAACTTTACCCAAACTCAAAGATACTATACCAAAACTTTAAGAAAAATTGTTTCTTAAAGATCACTTGTAGTATAGCATCTGAAACAGTATTAGTGAACTTTCTATACTCTGCTATACTTAATTCTGTTACTCATGCAACACTTGGTAACATTATTTATTGTTTATTGGGGAAATATCTGTTCACTGAATTATGTTTGTTTTCCAGATTGAACCCCTTACCTTTTACACAGTTAGACAGTTTTACAAGTGCAAAAAAATTTAATTGGTTAATATCACAGTTGACCATATCAGATAACTTACATAGCTGTTAAGCTCTTTATGAAATTCTCAAGTTCCAAGTGAAGGATATGAAATTGTACTTTTTTCAATCTCTTGACTTTTTATCATAGACAAAAGTCTACTTCTGTCAATTGTCTTCCTTAATAAAAATGGAATCATTTTTGTTAATTTTCAAGAAAATGTCATGCAAAAGCTCAAAATGGTAGGTTCTTAGTTGTTCCCTCGGATAACAATAGCATTCCAAGAACCAAGCAGCTAGTTAATTTGCAACTCAGATGATCTCAAAATAGCTTTTTTTAGACAACCATTAAATGTTGGGATATTGAGGGTGCTTTAGACATTGTAGTCCTCGTTTGAGGCATTGAGGCATTTAGTCCTGGTTCTCCAGAGAATTGGAACCCAGAGAAGGGGTGTGTGTGTGTGTGTGTGTGTGTGTGTGTGTAGAGAGAGGGTGGAGGGGAGGGAGGGAAATATTTACTACAGGAACTGACCTAATCAGATATAGAAGCTGAGAAGTCCCACTGTCTGCTGTACCCAAGCTAGAGAAGCAGGAATGTGTGTGGTATAATTCACTATGACTAAAATTTGAAAATGGGTGTTGGCCAGAAAAGTGGGGGGATGGATAGTGAGTCATGGAGGCTGATGGTGTAAATTCCTATCTGAGTCCAAAAGCGCAAGAAGAGGAGTCTTGCCCAAGGGAAAGATATCTTAGCACACCTCATTTCAGTTCAGTCACTCAGTCGTGTTTGACTCTCTGCGACCTCATGAACGACAGCACGCCAGGCCTCCCTGTGCATCACCAACTCCTGGAATCACCCAAATCCCTGTCCATTGAGTTGGTGATGCCATCCGACGATCTCATCCTCTGTCATTCTGTCTCCTCTTGCCCTCAATATGTCCCAGCATCAGGGTCTTTTCAAATGAGTTAGCTCTTCGCATCAGGTGGAGTATTGGAGTTTCAGCTTCAACATCACTCCTTCCAAAAACACCCAGGACTGATCTACTTTAGGATGGACTAGTTGGATCTCTATGTAGTCCAAGAGACTCTCAAGAGTCTTTTCCAACACCACAGTTCAAAAGCATCAGTTCTTTGGCACTCAGCTTTCTTTATAGTCCAACTCTCACATTCGTACATGACAACTGGAAAAACCATAGCCTTGACTAGACAGCACTTTGTTGACAAAGTAATGTCTCTGCTTTTTAATATGCTGTCTAGGGGTCATAACTTCCCTTCCAAGATGTAAGTGTCTTTTAATTTCATGGCTGCAATCACCATCTGCAGTGATTTTGGAGCCCAGAAAAATAAAGTCAGCCACTGTTTCCACTGTTTCCCCATCTATTTCCCATGATGTGTTGGGACTATGCCATGATCTTAGTTTTCTGAATGTTGAGCTTTAAGCAAACATTTTGACTCTCCTCTTTCACTTCCATCAAGAGGCTCTTTAGTTCTTCTTTGCTTTCTGCCATAAGGGTGGTGTCATCTGCATATCTGAGGTTATTGATATTTCTCCTGGCAATCTTGATTCCAGCTTGTGCTTCTTCCAGCCCAGTGTTTCTCATGATGTATCTGAATATAAGCTACATAAGCAGGGTGACAATATACAGCCTTGACATACTCCTTTTCCTATTTGGAACCAGTCTGTTGTTTCTTGTCCAGTTATAACTGTTGCTTCCTGACCTGCATACAGGTTTCTCAAGAGGCAGGTCAGGTGGTCTGGTATGCCTATCTCTTTCAGAATTTTCCACAGTTTATTGTGATCCACAGAGTCAAAGGCTTTGTCATAGTCAATAGAGCAAAAATAGATGTCTTTCTGGAACTCTCTTGCTTTTTCCATGATCCAGCAGACACTGGCAATTTGATCTCTGGTTCCTCTGACTTTTCTAAAACCAGCTTGAACATCTGGAAGTTCACAGTTCACGTACAGCTGAAGCCTGGCTTGGAGAATTTTGAGTATTACTTTACTAGCATGTGAGATGAGTGCAATTGTGTGGTAATCTGAGCATTCTTTGGCATTGCCTTTCTTTGGGATTGGAATGAAAACGGACCTTTTCCAGTCCTGTGGCCACTGCTGAGTTTTCCAAATTTGCTGGCATATTGAGTGCAGCACTTTCACAGCATCATCTTTCAGGATTTGAAACAGCTCAACTGGAATTCCATCACCTCCACTAGCTTTGTTCGAAGTGATGCTTCCTAAGGCCCACTTGACCTCACATTCCAGGATGTCTGCCTCTAGGTGAGTGATCACACCATCATGATTATCTGGGTCATGAAGATCTTTTTTGTACAGTTCTTCTGTGCATTCTTGCTACCTCTTCTTAATATCTTCTGCTTCTGTTAGTTTCCTAGCATTTCTGTCCTTTAATGAGGCCATCTTTGCATGAATGTTCCCTTGGTATCTCTAATTTTCTTGGAGAGATCTCTAGTCTTTCCCATTCTATTGTTTCCCTCTATTTGTCTGCATTGGTCACTGAGGAAGTCTTTCTTATCTCTCCTCTTTGGAACTATGCATTCAAATGTGTATATATATCCTTTTCTCCTTTGTTTTTTGCTTCCCTTCTTTACACAGCTATTTGTAAGGCCTCCTCAAACAGCCATTTTGCTTTTTTTGCATTTCTTTTTCTTGGGGATGGTCTTGATTCCTATCTCCTGTACAGTGTCATGAACCTTCATCCATATGCATCAGGCACTCTAACAGATCTAGTCCCTTAAGTCTGTTTCTCACTTCCACTGTATAGTCATGGGATTTGATTTAGGTCATACCTGAATGGTCTAGTCATTTTCACCACTTTCTTCAATTTCAGTCTGAATTTGGCAATAAGGAGTTCATGATCTGAGCCACAGTCAGCCCCCGGTCTTGTTTTTGCTGATTGTATAGAGCTTCTCCATCTTTGGCTGCAAAGAACATAATCAATCTGATTTCGGTGTTTACCATCTGGTGATGTCCATGTGTAGAGTCTTCTCTTGTGTTGTTGGAAGAGGGTGTTTGCTGTGATCAGTGCATTCTCTTGGCACAACTCTATTAGCCTTTGCTCTGCTTCATTCTGCATTCCAAGGCCAAATTTGCCTGTTACTCCAGGTGTTTCTTGACTTCCTACTTTTGCATTCCAGTCCCCTATAATGGAAAGGACTTCTTTTTTGTGTGTGTTAGTTCTAGAAGGTCTTGTAGGTCTTTATAGAACTGTTCAGCTTCAGCTTCTTCAGTGTTACTGGTCAGGGCATAGAGTTGGATTACCATGATATTGAATGGTTTGCCTTGTAAATGAACAGAGATCATTCTGTCATTTTTGAGATTGCATCCAAGTACTGCATTTCCGACTCTTGTTGACCATGATGGCTACTCCATTTCTTCTAAGGGATTCATGCCTACAGTAGTAGATATAATGGTCATCTGAGTTAAATTCACCCATTCCAGTCCATCTTAGTTCTCTGATTCCTAGAATATCAACGTTCACTCTTGCCATCTCCTGTTTGACCACTTCCAATTTGCCTTGATTCGTGGACCTAACATTCCAGATTCCTGTGCAATATTGCTTTTTACTGCATCAAACCTTGCTTCTGTCACCAGTCCCATCCACAACTGGGTGTTGTTTTTGCTTTGGCTCCATCCCTTCATTCTTTCTGGAGTTATTTCTTCACTCATCTCCAGTAGCATATTTGGCACCTTATAACCTGGGGAGTTCCTCTTTCAGTATCCTATCATTGTGCCTTTTCATACTGTTCATATTGTTCTTAAGGCAAGAATACTGTAGTGGTTTTTCATTCCCTCCTCCAGTGGACTACAGTCTGTCAGACCTCTCCACCATGGCCCATCCATCTTGGGTGGCCCCACACAGCATGGCTTAGTTCCATGAGTTAGACAAGGCTGTGGTCTGTGTGATCAGATTGTCTAGTTGTCTGTGATTGTGGTTTCAGTATGTTTGCCCTCTGATGCCCTCTCTTGGTGCCTACCTTCTTACTTGGGTTTCTCTTACCTTGGACGTGGGATGTCTCTCCATGGCTGCTCCAGCAAAGCGCAGCCACTGCTCCTTACCTAGGATGTGGGATAGCTCTTCTTGGCTGCACTTGTGTGCTATCACAGCTGCCACGCTTAGCACAGAGAGAGCAAATTCTTCCTTCTTCTTCTTTTTTTTTTTTTATCTACTCAGGCCCTCAGGAGATTAGATGATGGTTACCCATGTTAGGTAGGGCCATCTGGTTTACTCAGTTCACCAATTAAAATGCTAATCACTCCAGGAAGGATTCTTATAAACCCAGAAATAACATTATACTAGCTATCTGGACATCCCTTTACCCAGTCAAATTGATACATGAAATTAACTATCATAGACGTATTTTCCATTTCATCACATGGAATATTTAAAAGGTATTTGTTACTGTTTGTGTTGCTTGTTTGCTGGGAGGTGTGTTTCTGTGGTTTTCACTGAGAAATGTATTGAAGAATTTAATGATTCTTGTACAATTTGGTGCTGAAGGAGCCAGTAGTTGATTTTACACAATCAGTGCAAATGTCATCTCTGAAATAAAGGCAAATAATATCTTAGTTTTGTTATGAAATTATTTGAGAAGCACTGCAACAATCCGTCCACATTTATTGATTCTCCTTGAAATTAGCTATGGATATTGGTGAGCTAAAAATGTAAAATTGTTTTTCACATTTTAAGAAGATTTGCAATTTAAATCTATGACTTTGATCCTGAATGCAAAGGACAATAAATTTAGAATAATGGATTTCATTATTTGTGGTCCCTCTCTTTGTCTTTTAACTTAACCTTAAACCATATGGGAAGACAGATGTCAAGAAAGTGTTCTAATATCTCTTCACAGTTTATGTATAGTGAACTATTTATTAGGAAAGTGCTTTCCTCACTAACCACTGTATTAGCCTGAGTAGATGTAAGGTGCATGATAAAATAACAGGACCAAAAGACACTTAGTCTATTATGAAAATGACATTGCACCTAAGTAGTATTGCAGTATTTCTAGCTTTATACATTTTATAACACCAGGGCTTCCCTGGTGGCTTACATGGTAAAGAATCTAATGCCAGAGACACAAGTTTGAGTCTTGGGTCAGGAAGATCCCTTGGGGGAGGAAATGGAAACTCACAGCAGTATTCTTTTTTTTAATTAATAAATTTATTTTAATTTGCGGATACTTAGTTTACAATATTGTGGGGTTTTTTGCCACACAATGACGTGAATCAGTCACAGGTTCACATGTGTTCCCCCATTCTGAACCCACCTCCCACAGCCCTCTGCACCCCATCCTTCTGGGTTGTCCCAGAGAACCAGCTTTGTGTGCCCTGCTTCATGCATCGAACTTGTACTGATCATCTATTTTACGCATGGTAAGATTCATGTTTTAATGCTTTTCTCTCAAATCATCCCATCCTTGCCTTCTCACACATAGTTCAAAAGTCTGTTCTTTACATCCATGTCTCTTTTGCTGCCTTGCATATAAGATCATCATTACTGTCTTTCTAAGTTTCACATAAATGCGTTAATATATTGTATTGGTGTTTCCCTTTCTGACTGACTTCACTCTGTATAATAGGCTTCAGTTTCATCTACCTCATTAGAACTGACTCAAATGCATTCCTTTTTATGGCTGAGTAATATTCTACTGTATATACATACCACAACTTCCTTATCCATTTGACTGCTGTTGGACATATAGGTTGCTTCCATGTCCCAGCTGTTGTAAACAGTGCTGCAATGAACATTGGGGTACATGTGTCTCTTTCAATTCTAGTTTCCTTGGTGTGTATGCCCAGCAGTAGTATTTCTGGGTCATATGTCAGTTCTATTTCTAGTTTTTTAAGGAATCTCCACACTGTTCTCCATAGTTGTTGTACCAGTTTGCATTCCCACCAAAGGTAAGTGGGTTCTTTTTTCTCCACACACTCTCCAGCGTTTATTGTTTGTAGACATTTTCATGGTGGCCATTGTGATCTGCATGAGATGGTACCTCACTGTGATTTTGATTTGCCTTTCTCTAATAATGAGTAATGTTGAGCATCTTTTCATGTGTTTGTTAGCCATTCATATGTCTTCTTTGGAGAAATGTCTGTTTAGTTCTTTGGCCTACTTTTTGATCGGGTTGTTCGTTTCTCTGGTATTGAGCTGTATGAGCTGTTTGTACATTTTGGAGATCCTTTGTCAGTCATTTCGTTTGATATTGTTTTCTGCCATTGTGAAGGCTGCCTTTTCACCTTGCTTATAGTTTTCTTCATGTGCAAAAGCTTTTAAGTTTAATTAGGTCCCATTTCTTTTTGTTTGTTTGTTTCTATTTCTATTACTCTGGGAGGTGGGTCATAGAGGATCTTGTTGTCATTTATGTCAGAGTATTCTGCCTATATTTTCCTCTAAGAGTTTTATAGTTTCTGGTCTTATATTCAGATCCTTAATCCATTTGAGTTTATTTTTGCGTATGGTGTTAGTAAGTGTTCTAGTTTCATTCTTTTACATGTGGTTAACCAGTTTTCCCAGCACTACTTACTAAAGAGATTGTCTTTCCTCCATTGTATATTTTTGCCTCCTTTGTCAAAGATAAGGTGTCCATAGGTGTGTGGACTTACCTCTGGACTTTCTGTTTTGTTCCATTGATCTGTTTTTCTGTCTTTGTGCCAGTCTTGATGACTGTAGCTTTGTAGTATAGTCTGAAGTAAGGAAGGTTGATTCCTCCAAATCTATTCTTTTTCTCAAGGTTGCTTTGGCTATTTGGGGATTTATTTGTTTCCATGCAAACTGTGAAATTACTTGTTCTAGTTCTGTGAAAAATACTATTGGTAGCCTGATAGGGATAACGTTGAATCTATAGATTGCTTTGGTTAGTATATTAATTTTCACTATATTGATTTTTCCAATCCATGAACATGTTATATTTTCCATCTATTTGTGTCATCTTTGATTTCTTTCATTAGTGTTTTATAGTTTTCTATATATATGTCATTTGTTTATTTAGGTAAATTTATTCCTAAGTATTTTATTCTTTTCATTGCAATGGTGAATGGGATTGTTTCCTTAATTTCTCTGTCTGTTATTTCATTGTTAGCCCACACCAGTATTCTTGATTAGAGAACTCCATGGTCAGAGGAGCCTGGTGGGCTCCAGTCCAGGGGCTCACAAGAGTCAGACAGGATTGGGTGACTAACACTTTCACTTCACATTTTAAACAACAATCTAAATTAATGAATTTACTGTGTTACAGAAAACTGTCATATGAAGAAGAGCAAATTCTGGACTACCAGTCTGTGTTGCTTGCTCAAGACATTTGTTGTTATTTTTCACTCATTAAGTCATGTTCCAACTTTGCAACCTCATGGGAATGCAGCACATCAGGCTTCACTATCTCCTGGAGTTTGTTCAAGCTCCTGTCAGTTGAGTTGGTGATGCCATCCAACCATCTCATCCTCTATCATTCGCCTTTCCTCCTGCAAGTGTCAAAGTCTTTTCCAATGACTCAGCATTTTGCATCCAGTGGCCAAAGTATTTGAGCTTCAGCATCAGCATCAGTCCTTCCAATATTCATTCAGGTTGATTTCTTTAGGATTGAATGGTTTACCTCCTTGCTATCCAAGGGACTCTCAAGAGTCTTCTCTAGCACTACAATTCAAAAGCATCAATTCTTCAGCACTCAGCCTTCTTTGTGGTCCAAGTCTCACAGTCATACATGACTAC
The DNA here is from genome assembly GCA_006410935.1 of Redunca redunca. NCBI lineage: Eukaryota > Metazoa > Chordata > Mammalia > Artiodactyla > Bovidae > Redunca > Redunca redunca. Next base: position 43,156 of record SJYQ01009073.1, on the reverse strand, counting down.
TGGAAAAACCATAGCTTTGACTTTATGGACCTTGGTCAGCAAAGTGTTGTCTCTGCTTTTTAATATTCTGTCTAGATTTGTCATAGGTTTCCTTCCAAGGAGCAAGTGTCTTTTAATTTCATGGCTGCTGTCAACATCCACAGTGATTTTGGAACTCAAGAAAATAAAATCTGCCACTGTTTCCATTTATTCCCAAGGCATATGCCATGAAGTCATGGAAGCAGATGTCATGATCTTATTTTTTTGATTGTGGAGTTTTAAGCCAGCTTTTTCACTCTCCTCTTTCACCTTCATCAAGAGGCTCTTTAGTTCCTCTTCACTTTCTGCTGTTAGAGTGGTATCATCTGCATAACAGAGATGGTTGGTTTCAGCTTGTGATACATCTAGCTCATCATTTCACTTGGTGTAATCTGCATATGTTAATTAAGCACGGTCTCAGGAGACATGTAAGTTGGTCAGGTATTCTCATTTCTGTAAGAATTTTCTACCGTTTGTTGTGATCCACACAGTAAAAGGCTTTAGTGTAGTCAATGAAGCAGATGTTTTTCTGGAATTATACTGCTTTTTCTATTGTAACAGATGCTGACAATTTGATTTCTGGTTCCTCTGTCTTTTCTAAAGCCAACTTGTACATCTTGAAGTTTTCAATTCACATAATGTTGAAGCCTTGCTTAAAGGATTTTGAGCATTACCTTGCTAGCATGTGAAATGAGTGCAAATGTATGGTATTTGGACATTTTCTGATATTGCCCTTCTTTTGGATTGAAGTGAAACTGATCCTATCTTGATGCTTTGTGTCAAATATTTCTCCTGGGAAATCTGTATGCAGGTCAAGAAGCAACAGATAGAACTGGACATGGAACACCACACTGATTCCAAATCAGTAAAGGTGTACATCAAGGCTGTATGTGGTCACCCGCTTATTTACCTTATATGCAGAGTACATCATGCAAAATGCCAGGCTGGATGAAGCACAAGCTGGAATCAAGACTGCCAGGAGAAATATCAATAACCTCAGATATGAAGATGACACCACCCTTATGGCAGAAAGTGAAGAACTAAAGAACCTCTTGATGAAAGTGAAAGAGGAAAGTGAAAAAGCTGGCTTAAAATTCAACATTCAGAAAACTGAGGTCATGGCATCTAGTCCCATCATTTCATGTCACATAGATGGGGAAGCAATGGAAACAGTGAGAGACTTTATTTTCTTGGGCTCCAAAATCACTGCAGATGGTGACTGCAGCCATGAAATTAAAAGACGCTTGGTTCTTGGAAGAAAAGCTATGGCCAACCTAGACAGTACATTATAAAGCAGAGACATCACTGCCAACTAAGGTGTCTCTAGTCAATGCTATGATTTTTCCAGTAGTCATGTACAGATGTGAGAGTTGGACTATAAAGAAAGCTGAGAACAAAGAATTGATGCTTTTGAACTGTGGTGTTGGAGAAGACTCTTGAGAGTCCCTTGGACTGCTAGGAGATCAAACCAGTGCATCCTAAAGGAAATTAGTCCTGAATATTCATTGGAAGGACTGATGCTGAAGCTGAACCTTCAATATTTTGGCCACCTGATGCAAATAACTGACTCATTTAAAAAGACCCCGATGCTGGGAAAGATTGAAGTCAGGAGGAGAAGGGGATGGCAGAGAATGGTTGGATGGCATCACTGACTAGATGGGCTTGATTTTGAGCAAGCTCTGGGAGTTGGTGAAGGACAGGGAAGCCTGGCCTGCTGAGGTCCATGGGGTCGCAAAGAGTCGGACACGACTGAGTGACTGAACTGAACATACATCTGGTTTCACTTATTTAAACATAATTTTAATAACTGTTTTGTTTAGTCATTCTTAGAAACTTCTTAAATAGATGAATAAATGAATGAGGACAAGATAGAAGAAAAAATAACCTTGAAACATGAGTGTAACTCTCTGGAGGAATCAAATTTGAGGGGGGGCCTGAGCCAGATCAAGCACATAATATGTCAGTGCTCACTTCTTGGTGATTTTGGATATCTCCCTCGTTTTGAAAAATGCAGATTTAGGCTAGTAAGCCCAGTGTAGCATTCATAAATGTACAAGTAATCTATCCTTTATAATTACTATAGTACATAACTCAATAATCATACTAAAAACTTAATTACTCTACATAGTAATCATACTAAAAATTCCAGTTACCCTAGAGATGAGTTGTATGAGTTCAAAACTTGTTGAAGACTTGAACAGCAGCCTGAGATGACACTTAGAAATTAAAACCTTAGAATGGGACAAGAAGTACCAGTAATTTGAAGTATGAATTCAATATATCAAATACAGAATTTTGTTTATATTACAATTAAAAGTAGTAAAAATCTTTTCTCTTCCTATTTCACTTTTTTTGAACTTCTTTTAAGTAACAGAAACATAACTCATACTATTTCAGCACAATGAGGTAAATAATGTACACTGTTGTTCTCTATTAGTGTTAATGGGAAGAATGTCTTCATTTTACAGAATAATTAAGCCAAGGAAACAGCAGTGATACAGTTGAGAATCGGACATCTTTCTCTGTTTCTCATTTCTGCCCTTTTCTCTGCATTAACTTCATATGTTCACACTGTTGTGAAAGGTTGCCAAATGGTGGAAAATAAGGCTTTCCAAAATCCACCTTAAAGTCACTTTACTCCTTTGGATAGATGCCCAAAAATGGATAGGGAAGGGACTCATTGGACCACTTTTTGTCTGAGGAATACTCTAGGTATAATTGAATAATAACTAAGAACTAAAAATTATAGAAATCCCAATTGGACTAAATAAATGGAGTATAGGATGATGACAGTCCCCAGTTAAATGATAGTATTGTCCCTGGAGAACTGAGTAAATACTAGGCAGAAAAAATAAAGGTGTGCACTGCAGAGATTCATTGTAACAAGGTTTTTTAAGTTTGTCTGTATGTGCTTAGTCATTCAATAGTGTCCCACTCTTTGCGACCTCATGGACTGCCAGGCTCCTCTGTCCATGAGGATTCTCCAGGCAAGAGTCCTGGAGTAGGTTGCCATGCCCTCCTCCAGGGGATCTTCCAAACCCAAGGATGTAACCCAGGTCTCCCACATTGCAGGTGGTTTCTTTACCATCTGAGCCACCAGGGAAGTCCAGTCTATTAAAAGTTATTATAAATTAAAGCATAATATGTAGCAATTTTGAATAAAAATAAAATTTACTACTAGGCTGATTACCAGCTGGGGAAAACAAAAAGCAACCAAAAAAAAAAATGTGATTATTAGCCCAGCTGAAGCCTTGCATGTAAGTTAATTAGTATTTATTAATGTTAAAGCAGGAAGGATAAGCATATTAGTCTCCTAACAGCAAAGAACATTTGATAAACAGCAGGCTATTTCTAAATTAGGTTGGTGAATGCTTCATTTGTACTTACATATAACAAATGGAGTAAGATGTAGCTATTATTATTTTTGTTTACTTTTGTATTGGAAACAAAAAAATCATCATAGGAAAAAAATTTCCTTCTTAAAAATACAAAGTGTTATCTCACACATAAGATATGGCTTTTCATTTTTCTGAATCTTGCTCCAAATTAAAGTTATTTTAAGTCTCTTTCTCTACTTACTAACTATAGTCATCTTGAAGCAATTATTTACATGATTTGCATGTAGTGTGCCTCAGTTTCCTAATATGAAAAACAGATCTAATAATCCTATATCATAGGGCTTCCCCAGTAGATAGCTCAGCAGTAAAGAATCTTGGCTGCCAGTGCAGGAGACATAAGAGAAGCAGGTTCGATCCCTGGGTTGGGAAGATCCCTTGGAGGAGGGCATGCCACCCCTCTCCACTGTTCTTCCCTGAAAACTCCCATGGACCGAGGAGCCTGGTGGACTGTCGTCCATGGAGTTGCAAGCAGTCAGACATGACTGAAGCAACTGAGCATGCAATCTTATATCATAAGTTTTTTTTTTTTTAATCAGATGATGTAAAGGAAACATTTTGAACTGGGATAATTAAAAAGTTTTTTTCCATACATAAATATCCTGACCTCTTTTTCTTCCTAACATTTTTTCTGGACCTAACATATAGAGAAAATGGGAACATTCTCAATCATAAATAAGATGTATAAAACTAAAAAGTGGGAAAAGAGTTAGTTGATTTAGAAAAATATTGAGTTGAAATGCATGATAAGAGTGATGCAAACTTACATCTTGATAAATATATATGACTAACCACCCACATCACCTACTCTTACCGAGGTGGAGTAAAGGGAGAATGCTTGGTGGTAAGTAAAGCTGTTTTACCAACATTAGCAAAAATTGCCTCATCTTGTAGAAAAAAAAAGAGAGAAAGATAATATGTTTATAACTGCATCAGTTTTGCTTAAATTTTTCTATCATTATTTTTAACTTGAAAAATGCAAGTGGTTATCAAAACTATAAAAATAAATGTCAAATAAGCCAGTGTCCAGTCATAAAAGAAACCATATTTGCTGTTCTTCTTGTGTGTTTTTCTTTTCAGTGTCTTGTTCTCAGTGAAATTCCCTCAAATGTTCCTTAGAGGCAGGCTTGCTTGCAGCAGGTTCATGATGCGAGAGGACTGTAACTCAATTTTCTGATTTAATAGTGCAGGGCTATTCAAGCATGAAATTACCTCCTTCATGTAGAGCAATCCCCTTTGCCTGACAAGTCAAGGCTCAAAAACTTGATGTCTACTGTGATTACAGCTGTTGACCCAACCAATTGTTGCTGAAATCAGAGTTAAGCTTTTCTGTATACTGTACTGAAGAAAATATGTCTCTTCAGGCAGTTAAAAGGTGAAAATAGGATATGGGGCTTTTATTAGAATCTAAGCACTGTGTGATTAACATGTTGAGTTAAAAAGAACCAGATTTGATTATACCATGGATGGAAACTGTTGTATTTTTTAAATTGACTAGAAAATGGTTTCATGAGATACATATTCCTTTGATAAAAATCTAACAGGTTTAAAAATTATGAAGGAGGCAAAGTCTAGCTCAGCTTTATCTCTGACCATCTGCTATTCAGTAAACAATCAATTTGTATTTCCTCATTAACTTAATCGAACACCTTAGGTGCTATTTTTCTTTTTTCTTCCCCTACAGAGGCCTCTGAAGTCTAAACATGGTAATAGTGTACAAAGCTGTTCAGTAGTAATCTAATTTTAACCACAAATGTGAGATGTATATGTACTTTTATTTTTCTAGGCAGTTGCTTTTTAAAAGTGAAAAGAAACAAGTGAAACTAATTTCAATAGTATATATTTTAATTTATCCAATGTATCAAGTATGTGAACATTTCAGTGCAATCACTAACAACATTTAATGAGAGATTTTAGATTCTTTTTCTGTACTAAGTCTGGTTTTAGTTTATGCCTATTGCACATCTCGATGTGGAGTAGCCATATTTCAAATACTCAGTACCTTCATAATTCTGTTATTGGGAAGTGTAGGTCCATCATCCTTAAAATTCTGAAGGAATCTGGACTCGAGGGTCGTTGGAACACTTCAGTAAGTGGTAGAACTGGAGATGTAGAGTGGTTGAGTGGTTTGACAATGATAATTATATTGGAGCTTTTTCAATATGATAAAGCTATAAAGGATGTTTCACTGAGTTAGACAAGGCTGTGGTCACGTGATTAGATTGGCTAGTTTTCTGTGATTGTGGTTTCAGTCTGTCTGCCCTCTGATGCCCTCTCTTAGTGCCTACCATCTTACTTGGGTTTCTCTTACCTTGGACATGGGGTATCTTTTCACTGCTCCATCAAAGCAGAGCCTCTACTCCTTACCTTCGACACGGGGTACCTCCTCTTGGCCGCGGCTACACCGTGCAGCTTCTGCTCCTGTGCCACTAATGAAACTAAGCCATGCAGGGTGGGGCCACCCAAGACTGCTGGGTCATTGTGAAGAGATCTGACAAATGTGGTCCACTGGAGAAGGGAATGGCAAACCACTGCAGTATTCTTGCCTTGAGAACCCCATGAACAGTATGAAAAGACAAAAAGATAGGATACCGAAAGATGAACTCGCCATGTCAGTAGATACCCAATATGCTACTGGAGATCAGTGGAGAAATAACTCCAGAAAGAATGAAAAGATGGAGCCAAAGCAAAAGCAACACCCAGTTTTGGATATGACTGATGATAGAAACAAGGTATGATGCTGTAAGGATCAATATTGCATAGGAACCTGGAACGTTAGGTCCATGGACCAAGGCAAATTCAAAGTGGTCAAACAGGAGATAGCAAGAGTGAACATCGACATTCTAGGAATCAGCAAACAAGATGGATGGGAGGGGGTGAATTTAACTCAGATGACCATTATATCTACTATTGTGAGCAGGAATCCCTAGAAGAAATGGAGTAGCCATCATGGTCAAAAAAAGAGTCCGAAATGCAGTACTTGGATGCAATCTCAAAAATGACAGAATGATCTCTGTTCATTTCCAAGGCAAACCATTCAATATCACGGTAATCCAAGTCTATGCCCCAACAAGTAATGCTGAAGAAGCTGAAGTTTAACAGTTCTATGAAGACCTACAAGACCTTTTAGAAGTAACACCCAAAAGAGATGTTATTTTCATTACAGGGAACTGGAATGCAAAAGTAGGAAGTCAAGAAACACCTGGAGTAACAGGCAAATTTGGCCTTGGAATGCAGAATGAAGCTGGGCAAAGGCTAATAAAGTTTTGCCAAGAGCATGCACTGGTCATAGCAAACACCCTCTACCAACAACACAAGAGAAAACTCTACACATGGACATCACCAGATGGCCAACACTGAAAACAGATTGAATATATTCTTTACAGCCAAAGATGGAAAAGCTCTATACAGTCAGCAAAAACAAGACTGGGAGCTGACTGTGGCTCAGATCATGAACTTCTTATTGCCAAATTCAGACTGGAATTGAAGAACAGGGAAAACCACTAGACCATTCAGGTATGACCTAAATCAAATCCCTTACAATTATACAGTGGAAGTGAGAAACAGATTTAAGGGACTAGATCTGATAGACAGAGTGCCTGATGAACTATGCTCGGAGTTTCCTGACATTGCACAGGAGAAAGGAATCAAGATGATCCCCTAGAAAAAGAAATGCAAAAAAGTAAATTGGCTCTCGAAGGAGGCCTTACAAATAGCTGTGAAATGAAGAGAAGCGAAAAGCAAATGAGAAAAGGAAATATATACCCATTTGAATGCAGAGTTTCAAAGAATAGCAAGGAGAGATAAGAAAGCCTTCCCCAGTGATCAGTGCAAAGAACAGATGAAAACAAAGAATGGGAAAGACTAGAGATCTCTTCAAGAAAATTAGAGATACCAAAGGAACATTTCATGCAAAGATGGGCTCGATAAAGGACAGAAACGGTAGGGACCTAAGAGAAGCAGAAGATATTAAGTAGAGGTGGCAAGAATACACAGAAGAACTGTAGAAAAAAAGATCTTCATGACCCAGAAAATCACAATGATGTGATCACTCACCTAGAGCCAAACTTCCTGGAAGAAATAGAGGAAAACAACAGAATGGGAAAGACTAGAGATCTCTTCAAGAAAATTAGAGATGCCAAGGGAACATTTCATGCAAAGATGGGCGTGATAAAGGACAGAAATCTTCTGGACCTAACAGAAGTAGAAGATATTAAGAAGAGGTGGCAAGAATACACAGAAGACCTGTACAAAAAAGATCCTCATGACCCAGATAATCATGATGATGTAATCACTAATCTAGAGCCAGACATCTTGGAAAGTGAAGCCAAGTGGGTCTTAGAAAGCATCACTATGAAAAAAGCTAGTGGAGGTGATGGAATTCCAGTTGAGCTGTTTCAAATCCTGAAAGATGATGCTGTGAAAGTGCTGCACTCAGTATGCCAGGAAATTTGGAAAACTCAGCAGCAGCCACAGGACTGGAAAAGGTCAGTTTTCATTCCAATTCCAAAGAAAGGCAATGCCAAAGAATGATCAAACTACCGCACAATAGCACTCATCTCATATGCTAGTAAAGTAATGCTCAAAATTCTCCAAGCCAGGCTTCAGCAATCCATGAACCGTGAACTCCCTGATGTTCAAGCTGGTTTTAGAAAAGGCAGAGGAATCAGAGATCAAATTGCCAACAACTGCTGGATCATGGAAAAAGCAAGAGAGTTCCAGAAAAACATCTACTTCTGCTTTATTGACTATGCCAAAGCCTTTGACTGTGTGGGTCACAATGAGCTGTGGAAAATTCTGAAAGAGATGGGACTACCAGAGCACCTAACCTGCCTCTTGAGAAATCTGTATGCAGGTCAGGAAGCAACAGTTAGAACTGGACATGGAACAACACACTGGTTCCAAATAGGACAAGGAGT